>CACSLK010026072.1:3677819-3695967 GCA_902706635.1 Striga hermonthica
TATAAAATAAACGATAGTTACTTATAAAATGATTGGCCTATGTGGTGCTGGAGGAATAGGGCCGTTTTCTCGAACATGTCTGTTCCATTGGAGACTAACCCCCGTTATTTTTCGGCTTTTTTGCCAAAACGCTCTCTTAGCGGTTTTGACCGGAATGAAAAAAGCTAAAATCGATTGTTTTGTTGTTTGGTAATAAAGCTTTTGAAAGTAGCTTATGGGCTCAAAACGCCAAAAATGGAAACGCTGTGATTTGCAGCGTTATCATCAGCGTTTTGCTTTTTTTTTGTAAATTTGAAAAAAAAAAATGTTAATATTAGCATATAATCCTAGGGCCACTATTTAATAAGTACACGCTTTATTGTTTTTTTTTTCGTCATGTTTTGAATTGTGCATACTATGCTTCTCGTTATGTTTCGAATTTTGCATACTATATTTTAATCGTCTTGCACACAGTTTTTAAAATTTTAATTTAATTTATTTACTCATATTTTTGTTGACATAAGATTACAATAACTTTAATATATGTACTAGTGAATATTAAAAATTAATAAATAAAAAATTTTAAGTTTGTACATGTTCTTATGATCAATATGTAGTCTTTTCAATGGAACTAATATTCATACTTAATTAGAATAGATGCATATTTTTAAAAATTTGCATGGCTTTGTTTATATGACGTGAACTTATTTACTCAATTATAAAAATATTTATTTTATTATTATTTATATTATATTTAAAATCACTTTAATAAATATTAAAAATACTAATTATTTTTTTTAAATAATTATAGGTTCAACATAAATAAGGATGATAAAGTATGTTCATGTTCTTATAACAAATTTTACATATTAACAGCTAATTCAAAAAAGCTAATATTACCAATTTTTTTTTACAAACCGCTAACACAATCAGCTAGTCAAAAAGGCTAACGCAATCCGTTGGTCAAAGCAGCTAATGCAATCCTCTAACCGCTAACAGCTACCCGCTAATTACCAAACAAGGCCTAAGGCCCACAATATTCGTCGTCGTGTGGAGCAGTACCGGATGCCACATCCAGTGCGGTCGTGCTGGGTGCTCGGGCTCGATGTTATGAGTCGATTATGATACACTGGACAGCTCCCCCTCTGGAGTGGATTAAAGTTAACACAGACGGTGCATTTTGTTCTGCTTCTGGACGGGGAAGTGCTGGAGGTCTTGCACGAGATTCTAGCGGCATGTGGGTTGGTGGCTTCCTTATGAACGTGGGCTTGTGCACAATAATGGTTGCCGAACTATGAAGACTTTTTCACGGGCTTCATTTGGCATGGGATCTTGGAGTGAGACTGGTACTCGTGGAAGTAGATAGTCAAAGTGTCATTTCTATGGTTCTGGGGCCTGAGTAGATCGTAGGCGTTCATGGACATATTATTCAGGCTATTCGGGAGTTAATCAAGCGGGAATGGGTGGTTCGTTTGTCTCATATTCATAGGGAAGGGAACTTCTCGGCTGATTCTTTGGCTGCACTTGTTGTTGATGTCCCGGTGGGCTATCATCGACTTCAGAGCCCACCCATGGAGCTCGGCCATTGGCTAATGCATGATATTGTCGGCGTGGCTTATCCCCGTCGTGTTCCGCTCTAGTGTTCCTTAGGCTTTGCCTTCCTTTCTTGTACCGGAAAAAAAATGAACACACGAGCTGTACAAAGAATCGAGGGAACTATATAGATCTCAAATTGGATAAAACCCTAATTTTATTCACCAAGATTTGAAAAACATTGGAGCCTGAGATCGATAATGTGGGACATTATTTGTCCCTCATGTATTGAAATCATTTTAAGTAGTGTTGTAAACGAACCGAACGTTCGCGAACAAAAGTTCGTTCGAGCTCGTTCGTGTTCGACAAAAGCTCGTTCGAATGTTAATTGAGCTGAGTTCGAACAGAAATTTGGGCTCGTTTAATAATCAAACGAACACGAGCTCGTTCTATTATGTTCGCGAACATTAATTTAATATAATTTTACTTAATTTTTTTATATATTTGCATCATATTTTTAATAAAGTATCTAAAATTTAATATAATTTTATTAATTTTTTATATATATACAAATATTTTTAATAAAAAAACTGAAATATAAAAATATTTTTATTTTATTTTTTTATTTTCGGGTTCAAACGAACAAATTTCGAATTAATTGAACATATTAAAAAAAATTGTGTATTAAATTATTCAAACACGAACGAACTCAAACTTTGACGAACAATTAAACGAACGAGCTCGCACACGATTTTTGCTCGAAAAATAAACGAACGAACACGAACACTGTTCGGAAGTAAACGAACACGGGCTCGAACAGCCCAAGCTCGGTTCAGTTCGGTTCGTTTACAACACTAATTTTAAGAAGGTTGAGTCGGACCATCTAAATTGATGTTTCCATTTCCTCTGTACACGTTAAACTAAAATGAACAAATAAGTATTAATTTTATTAATATTCTTATATAACAAAATAATAAAAGCATCATTTACCCACTAATTTATGTTAGGCCAAAATATAAGAGTCTGTGACTGATAACGTGGGACATTATTTGTCTCTTGCGTGTAGAAATCATTTTGAAATTATTGAGTCGGACTACCTAAATAGATGTTTTCGTTTTCCCCTTGCACATTAAAATAAAACAATAACAAAGTAATAAATTTATTAACAGTTTTGTAGAATAATTAATAATGGCATCATTTACCCTTTAATTATGTCACGCCAAAACATTTGGGATGGATAAGACGTTTAAAAGTAACCATGGTTCATAATTTGGTTGGTAAAAAAATAATAAATTGTTGCCAAAAATCCTGATAAAATAAAAGCAAGACTAATGAAAATGGAATATGCCACATGGCACCTTTTAATTGGTTGTTGCCAATTGTGGATGTCACCCTTACTGGTGGTATCAACTTAACCAGAAAAGAGATGAGGAAGCAGGAAATAAGAAGTTGTTTTTAAATTCAGGAAGGCCCCATGTGCTATCTTTTTCTTTTTCTTTTTTTCGCTCGCAAACAAACTAATAACATTAAACTCGACAAAGAGTACAATAGAATAATCAAATGATTACAAAAACGAGGACAATCACAACAGAGAACATGCACTGCCTCAACCAGGAAAGAAAGCAAATTACAACCCCTCAATAGCCACAACTAAACCTTACTCCTAGCACAAGCTAAACCAGCAAAAGCAAAGGAACAAAAAGAAAAGCAGCTAACAAACAGATAACTATCCTCTACTACCACTCCAACGGCCTGGCCAAACAAAGATTTTTTTTACAGTTTTCAAACAACAGCACACATTGACAAGGTTCAATTTAGCAGCCTTCTCGAAAACCCATCTAACAACTAACAATAAAGCTGTCTTTGCATCCCCTTCAAAGTCCAATACAAGTGACCATCTATTTAATCTTTCCCCTCAACTCTTGCAATTACTCCAGACTCGAACTTTCTCCTTACAGATGTCTGAGCACTGATCAACACGAAACGTTATCCTACACCATTGGAAAATCCTCTACAAGAGTCTTCATAGGTCTCAAATGTTCTCCAGTTCTCAAGTTTCTAGTCCATCCATAAGAATTCCAACCACTCATCTTGTGCTCCCTAAACTATAACCCTCTTGTTGTTCTTTCTTGAAAACTAAAATTATTCATAGCCTTTCACAACCATCAAAGAAGGTAGGTTGAGAGACTAACTATATCTCTGATATTAACAGCCCAACCACAACAACAGATCTCCTTCCACCAACATTTAAAGGAAGACTCCAGGTGCCCTAGGTTGTTCCAATTAATGCCCAACAGTTAAAGGCTCTTGGGATTCCTGAAAAAACAAGTGTTCAGCATTCTCCTGCCTTTTCCCACAAACTTCACACACCCCATCCACCTCAGCTCCTCTCCTCAACAGCTACAATTTAAGACTCAGATACCCAAGCCAACTTCTCTATATGAAGTTTTTTATTTTTCCTTGATAGGTAGGTTCCTGGTTGTTCTCCACATCCACTTAGCACTTTTGTCAACATTGCTTGGACCAGCCTCTTCCTTAGAATTCAACCTTTTGAGGATGATGGACTCATACACAGTTTTGACAAAAAAAAATAAATAAATAAATAAAAATTCCTTTATGACTGCAATGTCATATCAGCTTATCTGGTTGTCCCTCTGGCCTAAATGGCTCTAAGAGATTCTCAAAATAACCTCTGCATCAACAGGAGGAAAAGTTTCCCTAATAATCTCCTTATCTCACTCTCTATCACCTTGTTTAACTAAATCCCAAATTGTAGTTACCTTGGATTTTATCATCGTAAAAATAAAAACAGGCTTGAATAAGGCTGGTTAAGAAGCCAATGGTAGTTTCAAAGATTTCCTAGCCTCTAACCAACTTTTCCAAAGTAAATAGTCTAAACTTCTAAACTTAACCCCCAATAGTTTCTCCTTCTAAATTTATTTTCCTTTTATCACCCTGCCCACTAACAGATTAGATTGATTAATTAGTCTCCAAAGTTGTTTAACAACCAAATCCTCATTAAAATCTCTTAAATTTCTAAACCCCAAACCCCTACTCTCTTTAGGTTTAGATAAGCTATCCCAGTTTGATAAGTGAATTTTTCCTTCCCCTTACTCCTTAACACCCCTCAAACCTAGCCACCTCCCTGCAAATCTTATGTAGAGAGAGACAGGTAACTTACAACAAGACATAACATAGGTTGGCAAAGCTTGTAAAACTGTTTTAATAAATATTTCTTTGCCAGCCTCAGTCAGAAATTTATTCTTCCAGTTATTAATCTTTTGAATCACTCTATCAATCACAAACTAAAAAATCTCTCTTTTGTACCTACCAATCCCAAGAGGAGTCCCAGGTATTTAGAAGAACTAACTGTAGTGATGACATTCAAGACGTTGCAAATACCAGTGGCAGTTTCAGAAAGAGTATTTTTGGTGGAAAAAATATAAGGCTTATAAAGGTTCACTAACTGATATCAAGCTACCCCATACTCATCCAATAGATTATTAACAAGAGCGTGAGAAACATCTGCTTAACAAAACAAAATAGAGTCACTTGCAAAAAATAAGTGGGAGATCATTGGAGCTTTTTTGCTAATTTTGATACCCTTAGAAGAAGAGTTAAGACAAGTCTGTTTAACACGATTAGAGAATGTCTCTGAAAGAATGATGAACAAATAAGAAGATAGGGGTCTTCCCTGTCTAATGTCGCTAGTGGGCTGAAGATAACCTAGAGCATTGTCATTGCTGTTAAAACAAATGGAGGAGGAACAAATTTAAAGACAAGTAACTCCCAAGAAAAAAATTTATCACAGAAACTCATCCTCTGCAAACCCTAGCTAAAAAGGTCCACTCCACCTTATCATTGGTTTTGACCATGCCAAGTTTGACAGAAATAAAGGTCTCCTTAACAAGATTGGGACTAGAGTATGAGTTAGTCATCTGAGTGAGGGAGATTTTTATCTTGGGGTAGGACATTTTTTGTGTTAATTTTAGCGCCGCCACCACCTCCACTGAGATGATCAGACTGTGTGCACTTGTCGTGATGCAACAACAACGATGAATAATGTTAATGCCAAATAGCATTAATAACACTAGCATCCGTCAAAATCTCATAATCTAACAAACACTAGGAAAGTCCTCAATCGAATAAAACAACAATAATAGGCTCTCGACATGTTCTTCCTTCTGCAGGAAAAATTCCAGTGAAACAGAAAAAAAAAAAAAATGCTATATCGCCGGTTTCTCAAAATCACTAAACCAAAGTTCGCATTATATCACCATTTGAAGCCAGACTAGAGATTATTATCCCAAGAACTATCATCAGTAACTCCTTCCCCAGTAAGTCCACTTTTTTGCAGGCTTTCCTGATGCGAAGCACAAAGTACCTGCAAATTGAGAAATTGGACATATAAGATCCACAATTTTCAAAACTCGTTGAGTTGGATTTTATGATTTGCCTCGTGTTCTTATTAGGGAATGAATGTTATTACCTTCTGGCAGGTCAGGCTGATCAAATGGAGAACAAAGTGACTTAGCTGCACCCATGTCTCCTTTAGTGCGAGTTTTCACATCCTTCTCCACTTCCTGTGACATCAGACATGCAACACACACAGTTGTTTTAAACATTAAGCACTGTCATAAAGAATTGGCAGCAATGCCTGTATACGGGACAAATGGTATCAAATTATTTTTCCAGATCTACTAAATGCATGGAACAAGGTGTTTTAAGAGCCAAATAATCGGGCTTATATAGAGAATTTGATGTCGAACATAACAAGAAAATGGTAAACGAAAGCATTAATCTAAGGAACATATTTGAGAATGAGACTAAACCACCTTTGAGGTCATCCTACTATCAAAATACACAGTAATCTCCAGAATATACTTGTCTATTCACTTAACTTGTTAAAAGATACCCCCTGCTATCAATTTGTGTTACAAGTTGATCCCAGGATGATACAAAGTTGCAAAACACAAAGATCATGGAGTATAGCTAATTCTGAAAGACAATAGTTGTTTAATTTAATCTAATATTGTTTGACTTTTCAGATATAAGCATCATAATCTGAAGGCTAGCTATTTTAGTTATTTTCATATATAACTGAGAATTATATAATGTAACTCTTTATATAATCAGCCGCTACTTATTTTACTCTCTCTACTCTTATCAATCCCCCATGAAAAATGATGACAACAATGATTAAAGAAAAAAGAAAAATAGAATCCATCATTATGCATATGCCTCGTGGAAGCAATCAAAATCTCATGGCAAGCTAACTACAAAAAATGTGATAGTACAAACAATTGGTGAAGAGAGAAGCAGATAATACCTCCTCATCACACCATGGGGCCAGAATCATCTTCTTCTGGCCAAGTGCTTCAACAAATTCTTCCCACGTGTGTACAACTTGGATGCAGGCATCTCGTTTTTGCTTGGCGACATCAAAGAGATTTTGTTGAATGTTGCTAAGCATTTCTTTCACTTGCTCCACCAAATCAGCCGTAGGAATCTCAATCTTAGCTGAATTGTCACGTCGGACGGCACGGACCTGACATAACAACAAGTTGGCTGATTGGGAACAAATAATACTCCTGGTATGGATAGCGACTTCGCAAAAAAAATACAGGTAATATTTCTTAATCAGGTTGTTAACAAGAAGCAACCTTTAGGTTTAGGTTCAGTGCAGAGAGAGAGAGAGAGAGAGAGAGAGAGGGAGAGAGAGAGAGAGAGAGAGAAGAGAGAGAGAGAGAGAGAGAACCAGCCTTTAGTATTATAAGTACAAATGTGAAGGAAATGTTGATAATATCACAAGGTATGGTAATTTTGAAATGTAACTGGACTGTTCTGTAATTGGTCTAAACTTCATAAATAGCTTTTGTACTTTTATACTTCTTCAATTATAGGTGCTTAATCAGCATACCTGATTATTGGCTAAGTCTTTGGGTCCTATCTCAATCCTAAGAGGAACACCTTTCAGTTCCCAATGAGAGTACTTCCATCCAGGTGAATAATTATCTCTAAAATCAGCTTCCGCACGTATTCCTGCTTCATTCAAAGATTTTACAGTGGCTTCACATGCATCAAAGATCCCCTGAGTGTTGGCATCCTTATAAGGAACGGGGATTATAATTACTTGGAGAGATGCAACGTTAGGAGGCAGCACCAAGCCCTTATCATCCCCATGAACCATTATCATTACCCCAATCTGTCATAAATGTATTGATAGGAAAAGGTGCAAGATATAAGAGCAGTAGGAATAGTGAAATCTTGAAGTCAATCAGGCAAACATATCCTAATAGAATGAAGGCACTTGATGAAATCATGATGAAGTGAGCATAAAAAGAAAGAATATATGCATGGAAGCATATAGAATACAGAAGAATTCTACTGTTACAATAACAAGTGTTGAAACCAAAATGTTTAATCATATAATAGCTTCATCTACAATTTCAAATTGCGATTGGATACCAGAAAAATTGATGTCTTCATCCTCCAACCAAAAATTACAGCATTCATTCATCTCAGTTCTTCTCTAAAAAAATTTCAATACAACTTAAATTAAAAATCAATCTTTGCTACACATTTCTCTACAAAATTTAATATTCATCTACTCACATATTAATAACTACCAAAAATTATTTTATTCCCTATCACATCACAATTAAGGATTAATCTTTATATCATATCATTTTACATCATTCAAATTATTCATTTTTCCACTAACTTTTCTTTCTCCAACACTTTTTTTTTTTTATCAAATGACAGTATTATCCAATTGCACCCTAAATTGTTATTTGCTTATGATATGGGTGGTGTATAGAACAAGTAAATCAAAATATATTCACCACATTGAGAACCTCAAATTCCACTATCACTGCCAGCAAATAATGATAAACTTAACAATATTATTAGATACAGAAATACACAAACGGCAGAAAATGTACTTCAAAGCCCTCCAGAACAGAAGCAGTCATAAATGCCCGAAGGGGAGGTTTAATAGTCATCTTTTAACAGCATACGATCGGCCACAAGTAATAAATAAAAAAGAGGCCCTGTCACTTCCGTATAAGCACTTTGCATACAGGAACACCTAGAAACCTGACGTCAAATTACGAGGAGAGTTTACCGTTCTGGTGGTGTATGCCCAGGAATTCTGCCACACCATAGCCTTTTCACCTTTCTCATTCTCAAAATTTATCTCAAACATTTTCGCAAAATTTTGACCCAGACAGTGAGAAGTTGCACCTTGCACACCACGTCCGGTGTTTGGGACAAAGGCCTGCCATGTAAAAGAGCATCCCATTTAAAGATATGATAAAGAAGTGCACCAAAGATTTCTCAGCACAAACATTCTGCAAGAATTGTAACCTCCACAGTTGTCGTATAAAGCCCACCAGCAAATTTCTCATGCTCGCTCTTTTTGCCCTTAATAACAGGAACGGCCAAGAATTCTTCATATATGCGCCTGTAGAGTTCCAGAATTTCAAGCACCTGAAAAGTATAGGCATAGCACACATCCATTATGATTCACACAATCTTGAACCAAAATAAATTGGATAAGAACCAGTTTTAGCAACCAACATTACATGTGTAACAAAGAAGAATTAAATTCGGGACAAGTCAAGGATATCAGATAGAACAATATATCCTACCTATTCTACAAAATACATATCTCATAATACAGTAATTTCACAGGTTTCACAAAAGTAGATAAATAAATAATAAAAAATATTATTTCATGTGAACGATCATCTTGCCATCTTGGCGTTGGGCATCCATAAGTTAGCAAAGACGTACCTCAGTATCTGCCTCCTCCTTGGTTGCAAAAGCAGTATGTCCTTCCTGCCAAAGAAACTCACGACTCCTACAAAATCACTAACTGTCAACAACAAATAGAAGGAAAATAATCTAGTTTCTTTTTGCTTAACCAAGATAAGAGCTACCCTAACTTGTTTCATAAATATTAGCAACTAAGATATCATACAACTAGGGTATAACAGGTACAGAATCCATAAGCTTAACATTACAGAACTGGGATTTGGGCATTTGTTCTAACTTTCACCTGCTAAACCAAGTTATAACTTACAACACTTCCTATATATACCAAATAATTACAATGCCACATTAATTGAGCACGAAACAGAAACCAAGCACTATATAAGCACCTTATAAATGGAGTGGGATTGCTGAATTCCCATCTAACAACATTACACCATTGGTTGAGTCTCAAGGGCAAGTCACGGTGCCCCCTTATCCACTTGGAGAAATATGGATACATGACAGTTTCACTGGTTGGACGAATCGCAATGGGCATCTCCAACTCAGATTCTCCCGACTTTGTAACCCAAGCAACCTGCAGAAGATTTCTGATCATTGGTTTCTCTCTCACTCACAAAAACAAAAAGGGAAAGTTGCAAATTCGAAAATAAATATGACAAATAATTTTTCTAAAACGTCTCGTTAATGAAGATATACTCTGCAGTACCACACTTCATTACTCCAGAGGTATAGGCAGTCCAATGTAAACTCATAGTGGTAATATATGCAATTCAAAGTATAAAAAAAAAAAATTTACAAAAATTTACTAGAATGTAAATATGTACTTGGTGATTGCATGTACAGGACAAGATAATTTATGCACACGCTCATACAACAAAGTCAAGGTTCATGAATAAGAACCAAAAGCAAGGTAATGTCACCTCAGGGGCAAACCCCTCGATGTGGTCCTTCTCCTTTTGTAGGACATTAGATGATACAAACAACGGGAAGTAGCAGTTTTTAATTTTCATTTTCTTGATTTCAGCATCGAAGAAAGTCTGTAGAGAAAAATTGTGGACAAATAAATTAGCATATCACATCATATCCAGTGAGACAAAGTAGAAAACAGCATCATATTCAACGAGAGTTAAGTACGTGTCAAGTTAAGGGCTGCCTCACAGGATGCAGACTGTAGAACTGTAACACAATATCCTAATTCAAATACCACAAAAATAGAAACCTCGTAAAGCACAACTGGATCAATAAAAAAGAAAAATAATAACAAATAAAGATCTGAACAAAGAAAAGATCTTGGGAAATTGAGTAGATATAAAAATCGACAATATGTGGCATACACCTGATGATAGTATTTGTGAGTGTCTAAGTGAAACACATGTTACTCCAAAGAAAAATAAAATTTGCAGCTTTCTACAGAAATGTTCAACAGTTGCCATACTTCTATAATTCTAAAAAACAATTTGATACATAAAAGCTTATTATTTTAACTAAATCCAACCAATATGCATACTTACTTGCATGACCTCCCAAATTGACATTGCCCATGGTCGCAGAATGTAACAGCCAGATATGTCATAGTATTCAATCATTTCTCCATTAACAACGACCTGAATATAACCAATAATGAAATCTATAAGATTATATAATTCTTATTATATCAATTCAAAGGTCGAAACAGATCTAGAAGTACAGACGATAGACATGCCATAATAATGTGCACATAACATAAAGAGAGTAGAAGAATAAGTCATATTAGTTCTCTCATTAAACCTATAATCCCTTTACCTTTATTAAATTTTTCCATAAAATAAAAGATACCATTCCTTCAAAGTTTAATTCAATTTCTTTGATAAAAATGAAGCAACCAGGAAAAAAGCAACCAGATAGATGCTAATAATGGAATACATTTACAGAGGATAGTTCAACTAACTGGAATGTGGCCATACTCATACCTCAGAGTACCATTCACCAAAGTTCTCGTCTTTCTTATTAGAAAGACCTAGGCCTGTCTCCTTTTTCACTTCTTTCTTCTTACCCTCTGCACAAGTGAGTCACATGATATCAGTCAAATCACCACAACCAAAAAGCAGCGCAAGCAAACAGAAATGAGATACAAACCATAAAGGGGGCAAAAAAACTAAGCTAGCTTCGGATATAAAGTAAAGAAAATGAGGTAACTCACTGGCAGAAGAACTTTTTCCATCTTTTCCGGCCATGCTTGTAAATGAAATAAACCCAGGGCACAAGACCTAAATATGGAACATCAATATGGCCAAAAGTTTTTAAAATAATGGAAGAAAAGATTAAAAAAAATCGAAATAACATATATTATTTGGAAATCCTGTAGGGCAGGTTAATAACAAAACATGTGCTACAGAACCGATGTGGCGATAAAAGGCTGATATCCCTTACCTATATAATGTGCAAAAATTCCTTCATCTGGACATGCATACTAGAAGAAACTAAGAAAAACTGAGATAGTAAAGACAAACATTGAATAGTTAAGCAAATTCAACAGATTGCAGCTACATTATAACTCATTCCTGCTAATATACAGCATCAAATTCCAGTTCTCCAAATGTCGGGCGTCTCAATCAACTAAATTACATGGACTTACGAAGCGAATTAAATACATGAACAGTATCCAGAAAACTGCACTACAAATTTACCGAGCTTCCACAATTCTCTGTAAATTCAACCTTAGTGCAGAAACTCCATTAATTTCATCAACAAAAAAGATCAAAAAGAAAAAGGCGCAACCACTGTTCCTTGAACTAAAAGAACATGCGCAGTCCGCGCTAGACAATCGGCAATCGCAATTAAACAAAGAATCTGGGCACAAGTACAAACAAATCAAGGGAAACTAATAATACAGCAGCCTACCGATCGAGAAACGGCTTGTTCACTCGGTAATGTCCGTCGTGCCGCCGCCGCGCAGTGGCGAGATAAGGCCGAAGTCGTTCGTTTCAACCTTCTGGGTAGCAGTAATTTTGCACTACTCTTTTCGTCAACGGTTTATGCTCGGATTTGTAAAAGGAGTAATAATAATATTATAACGCTTATTTTTTTAAAAACCTTTTTTTTCTTTTTTTTTGGGTACAAATTGTAAGGTTGGAGAGGAATTCGGAGATGATTACGACATTAGGAGTTTTTCATTTTATGTCTTAATAATATTAAATGTCTATAGTTATTTTTTATATAAGTTACTTTTTATATAATAAAAAAAAAAATTACTTATTTTTGTTCATTATAATACTTAGTTATTATTTTTTTTTTTTATTGCCGTATAAAGTTGTTATTATAAAAGTAGTTTCTATATAACATATAGTGATAAATATTTAATATGCATTAATATTATTTAATATTAGTTATGCAACTTATTTTAAAAATATTTAAAGAAATTCAAAATAAATAATACCGGGGTCTTCCACTTTTATTGAGTATTGACGAAGGATGAAGAGGAGAATGAGATATAGTGGAGGGATACGTGATTATCGATTCCCGTTATACGCGATGTGACGAAAAAGACGGACTATAGTGCTACTGCTAGGCTTGCTGGTATTACCAGGTTCTTGCCCTTTCAGAATAAGAAATACTAACAGGAGAGAGGCCACATAACCGACGCATCGAACTCGCAAAGTGAGCCAATCCTGTTTTTTCAAAACCAAGATTGTGTTATATATACATTCTATTCATTTTTAGGATTTGTCCTAACTCATAATAATTATAAAAAAAATCAGATTATATAATTATATGACATTATTCAATATGTTATGCATCAAAATGAAATTAGTAATTAGGCAATATGGTAGATGTTTTGAAATTAGAGTATTGGATTTTATGATAAAAGATATTAACTCACAAATAATTCAATTAATCATTTGCTATTGTTAATGTAACAAAAATAATTCAAATATTAAAAAAGTATTGTAGTTAGATATAGTTTAAATCAATTAACCATTTGTGATTGTTAATGTAACAAAAATTATAGAAATAATTCAAATTTTAAAAAGGCATTGTAGTTAGACAAATTTTGACATTTCGTTAATTTTTCCAAAAAGTTGCCTAAATTTCAGACAGGATTTTCCAAAGCTTTATCTGATAAAATGATTTAAACAGTCTATATAAATTAGATTCTTTTCAAACTGTAAAAAGCTATGCAAAAGTTAACAAAATTTTACACGATTGTGAAGTAGGGATTTTTCAAAAATAATATGTATTAATCCTAAAAACATGAGTAATTAGAAAGCATTATCGGTAAATACGATAGAAAATTTCTAATTAGAGTACTGAATTTTATGATAAAAGATATCTTAAAGATATTGTCGTTGATATTTTTTAAATAAATTAACAATTTACAATGGTTAATATACTAAAAATAATGTAAAGATCCAAATTTTATAAAGGTGGTGTTTTCGTGTGATTTTTTTGAAAAAAAAAATAGTCGTTATTTTACAAAATTTTATCTAAAAAAAGATTTAAACAGTCCATATTCTTTTCAAACTGTAATTTGGATTCTTTCAAAACTTTATAAGGTGTTGAAGTTAAATAAATATGAACACCCTTGTGATTTCTTGAAAATATTTGTTTCATCGATGGTATTGGTGTGATTTAAAAAAAAAAAAAATCATTCACTTCTGAATTGCGATTTCAAATTTAGAAACAATTATGAATAATTTTTTTTACCCGTAACTAATTAATATGTGCTATCAATAGCAATTAATTATTATTATTATTATATACATTAAAAAGTTAATATGCACATCCCACAAATAAATATTAAGCATATTAAATAAATAATTACAATAAGTATATGAAAATTTATAGTGTAATAAAAAGTTTATGACACAAAAATATTTATTTGGTTTCAAATTTTTTGTTACAGGTTGTCACATAATGTAAAAAATTAAATTTAAATCAATATTTTATTTATAAAATAAAATCCAGTAGGTTTAGTATAATATTTCAAAATCCATGCAAATTATTGATATTCCCATATTACTATTATTATTTGTTGTAGCAAATTATTTTTTTTATTTTATTTTACGGAGTACCAAATCAAAAGATTCGTTCCACGGGTCGATCTCTCGAGGAAAGTTTAGCCGGATTAAATTGCACGTTTATTCGATTATGAAAAATTATAAAATGGTGTCTAAACATTCTAATCAATTTCAGTGTGGAATTTACTATCTACTAATTTTATTAATTTACTTAATAAACATAAAATTATAATTAAAATAGTAAATAAATTCAATAATTATAATGACAATAAGAATATAAATATGATAAACGTGTTAGGGAATTGGGAAACAATTGTTTTCAATTCTAATGATAAGTCCAAATTATTTATTGCTCGGTTAAGTGATTCGATAAACACACTAATTTAGAGGTTTATATTCAATAACTTTTCGTAACAAGAATATAAACATAAATTAATATATTTTCGTATCAAATAACAAATAAGCAATACAGTTACGAACATGCTTACTCGTTTCGAGCCGAGATCAATTAACTTCTCCCCTCTCGGTTTTGAAATTAATTAATTAGATTTAGAAGGTGTTTAATCAACCAAATCGTAAAAACAAGTATAACTCGAAACGATATGAACAATAAATAACATAACATCATCATCGAACCGAAACAATCATTTCCCTATCCCTAACGGAATAGGTTTAGTTCATCATGATTTTATCGGCACAAACAACAATAATAACCCAAGCTATCATCGTACTTATAATAAAGTAACGATAACTTACGATTACTGTTGAAAACATTATGTCAATATATCACTAGAGCTTCAACAAGATATAGAAATATCACTTACAAAATCATGTAAGTCATACATAAGAAAAACTTTTCATAAATGAAGAACTTTCAAGAGAAAAGAAGAGAATTTTTTTACAAGATTTCTAACTATTATTCACTTATGAACTTGATGATTTTACATGCATGGATCACCTCTATTTATAGCTGAGAAATTGGAGTAAAATATAGCTAGAAATCAGCTATAGGTAAGACTTAATCATGACCAGAATAACACTCCATCATCTTGCAGGGAAAATTTCAAAACTAGTCCCACAGGTATAGGGGGCTGACATTTTTTGTCCCAACGGATTTCAAAAAATATTAATAGTCCCGCAACTTTTGAAAAATAATCAAAAGTATGACTTTTTTCAATTTTCTGGCCCGAAATGCCACGTCGCACACACGTGGCGGGATTATTTAAGATTTTATAAATTCTTTTGGGACCAAAAATGTCACCTCCCAAAACCTGTGGGACTAGTTTTGATTTTTTTTTCCTTGCCATTGTACTCAGCCACGTCAGATGAATGTGGCCACGTGGCATTCCGGGCCGGAAAATTGAAAAAAGTCTTACTTTTGATCATTTTTTAAAAACTGCGGGACTATTAATATTTTCTGAATTCCGTTGGGACCAAAAATGTCACTCCCCTATACCTGTGGGACTAATTTTGAATTTTTCCCTCATCTTGCATTATGGAAGAAAAGACAGCTGCAGAAATCTGCATAGTAGCGCCGCTTCTAGATAGAAGCGCCGCTTCTATGTCGACAACTTTGTATGTTGTTACGGTTTTCACTCGTTCGGGCTCGTTTGGACTCGGAATTAAATTCTGTTTTACCTGTGCGTTGCTAACGAACCCCTCTTTTCAATGATATGATCACACCCAAAAAAAATTCCAAAATCCTATTCTTCTGAGGTTTTCGACCTATGCAACTTTATTGAAAATAAAGCGAAAAATACCGGAAAAAATATACAGAATCATAAATATTATTTGATTATTACAAATCACACAATAAATGATAAAATACCATAAAACTTATAAAATGACTCAAAATAAAGATAAATTAATAATAAAATAATAACTAAAAACATAACAAAAATAGGACAAACTTTATTATTATTATTATTATTATTATTATTATTATTATTATTATTATTATTATTATTTTCGATTTGTATTGGCTTTTCATTCAACATAAATCTTTATGTATAAGTGATTTGTTATCGTCCCCATACGGCTACTGCTGCCCTTTCTAATACTCCTCGTGCACGGCCTCCTGGTTTTATTCAATAGACTCAAATACGCGTTCGATCGTCGCAGCATCAATATCATCGTCTACACCGAGAACATCCAAATGTATCGATGGACTCGCCATTATTGGCAATGGAAGTCTCGAAGAAGATACGCTGCACGCTTTTGTCGGAGCCCGAGCCACGACCACCACAGGAGCTTGACATTTTGTAATTTCAAAAATAATTTAAAAATATAAAAAAAATAAAAAAAATAACATAAATGTGAGTAAATTTATAGAATCGCAACCGAAATTATTGTGAATTTATAGAATAAGAAGATTGCAATTGAAATTATATATAATCGGATCGATTTTCTTGCAAACGGAACATTTAAGGAATGTAGAATTGAGGGAGAAGAGAGATTATTAACATAATGTGATGAAGAAAAATGAATTGGAGTGGGGGTATTCATAAGTGTTTTTTTCTTAATTTTTTGAATTTTTTATTAGACGTAAACCAGCGTTGTCCGAGTCAACCCAATGGCAGGCGGGTTGGATGAGGGACGACCATTGAAACTCAACGATCGAAAGATCCAAAGGATATTTTGAAATTCCGACTATTGAGAGTGACATATGCAGGTCAGGCCCGACCTGGAATCGGGTTCTGACCCGACCCGTTAATAATTTTTCTTTTTATATAAAAAAGACCATTGGACTTCCAACAGTCAAATTGGTCCGACGACCCAGATTCATGCTAGTTGTCGGGTCTCTAACAGTCGATCCAGTTAAGAGGTTTTTGTAACCTAGACAATAATTGAATATTATACTAGTAATCGACGGGTACTTAGTTAATCAAGTTATTGACTTGCACACATTTCCCATGAATAAATGTTTAGTAAAGCATTTCATCTAAGCTTCTATTAGAAAAAAGAAAGTAAAAGGGCGGTGCCGCCCCATATGCACCGCAAAAATCATTTAAAAAAATAAAAATAATAATAATAATAATATAATAATAATATTTTAAAACAATTTAGGCCAATTTGGCAAATTGCAAGATTCCCTCAAATGCTATAAATAGAGGGAGTTCGGACGGGAGAAAAGGCACAAAACAGAAGAGAAAAGGAGAGGAAAGAAAGAGAAAGAGAAAGGAAAGAAAGATAGATTTATGTCCAAATATCGGATATAAAAATATCAAAAGAGAAGAAACAAGTGATATTTTTATTTGTTTCAGAATATTTCTTTTATTACTAAGTGCTCAATTCTCGATTCCGTTCCCATTCGCCGGAGCTCGTAAATCTGGTGTGGTATAGATTTAGAGACTATTGCCGTTGTATCTTTGGAGAAGTTACGCCTGAACCGTTAGCAGACACACGGGGCGTATTCTTCTTGCGGAAAGAGTTTTACTCGCCTCGACTAAAAATCTTTCCGTTTTTCAGTTGTATTTTATTTTTCAGTTCAATTGTAATTTTCTATTTTTAGATTATTTGTAAGAACTGAAAATTACATATCAATTCGTAGGATTCCCGTGTAATTTTACACAAAATATCCAACAATCGCAAGAAGAATAATCAGTCATCCTACTGAACTGATGGCATCCACCGGAGCAGGATCCAGCTCTCAGCATCCGATCAATCATGTACCGGCTGTCCATGTTCCTACAGCTGAAAAGCCCGAAAAATTCAACGGGCTTGACTTTAAGAGGTGGCAACAAAAGATAAATTTTTACCAGACCACTTTGGGTTTGGTGAAATACCTGAAGGACGACCCTCCGGTCATTTCTGAGAATGAGACCAATGCAGAACTACGCGTTGCGTACGATGCTTGGGGG
>CACSLK010026072.1:3710040-3722441 GCA_902706635.1 Striga hermonthica
AGCAAACAGTTGTGTTTCAGCGTAGATTTGTTCAGCGCCCTGCGCATTTAATATTTTCCTTAGTAAACTTAATAAGCCAATCGATGAAATTTTGTTTAAGATGTTTATGATTTTCAGGTAACCATGTTCTTGGAATAATAAAGCTTGCTTTAATCATTAATGTATTTTGATATGCTGAACAATATTATGGGTTGTTAAAGGCTGAATTCCTATTTCCTGGGGATTATGCGTAAAGAGCAAACACGTTACGGTTCCCTTTTTTCAGAATGTCTGTATGTGTTAAATATTTCACATTTTTTTTTTTGAATTCGACTATATCTTGTGATGCGCTAATTTAACCGATAAATAAACCTGCTGCCACTCTTAACTCACTGATTTTTCTTTTTTTTTTTTTCCGGGTCCTCATGAACAGTGCCACAGTTTTTGGAGTTTCTACTCAATCAATGCAGCTATCTTATGACCTCAGAGGCAATAGCATTCCGACTATTCTCTTACTTATGCAGAGGCATTTGTACTGCCAAGGTGGCCTTCAGGTGGATCTCTCTCTCTCTCTCTCTCTCTCTCTCTCTCTCTCTCTCTATGGGTTTGTTTTCTGATACATTGTATTACTCTATATTTATTTGTGTAGGCTGAAGGGATTTTCAGAATAACAGCAGGAAACAGCCAGGAGGAGTTTGTGCGGGACCAACTGAACAGAGGAGTGGTTCCTGAAGGCATTGATGTCCACTGTTTAGCCGGCCTAATAAAGGTAAACAGAATTTCGAGCAAAATGTTTTCGAACTGTACTTAACTGAACTCTTTGTGTGATGCTTAAATGACATGACCTTTCAGATAACTGCATTTGTACTTGGTAAATTCATTATAAAAAAAAAAAAAAAAAAAAGGCGATCGAGGGGCCACCTGTAGGGAAAATTTGTTTTCAATATATGAATTTTTGTTGAAAAAGTAAATTTTTTTGTAGGCTTGGTTTAGAGAGCTGCCAAGGGGGGTGCTCGACTCCCTGTCGGCCGAGCAGGTTATGCAGTGCTCGTCAGAGGAGGATTGTGAAGCCCTCGTGGGGCTTCTGCCTCCAACCGAGGCAGCTCTGCTCGATTGGGCTGTCAACCTCATGGCTGATGTGGTCCAGGAGGAGCACCTCAACAAGATGAACGCTCGAAACATAGCTATGGTCTTCGCCCCCAACATGACCCAGGTGAATGCATCCACACATACAAACATACATGCTTCTTTTTTAACAACTCTGGATTCCACCTTTTTGTTGGCTAAACCTCTAATGTACTGTGTATTTCATGTTTTGTCCAGATGGTGGACCCACTCACTGCATTGATGCATGCTGTCCAAGTAATGAACTTCCTCAAGACCCTAATCGAGAAAACCCTACGCGAAAGAGAGGATTCCATCAAAGACCCACCGATCTCCATCACGGAGGAGCCTTCTGATGACAATGGCAACCACCACAACTTATTTCCCCAACTTCATCAACAAAATCCAGACGAGACGAATGACGATTCTACTCACCCCTATTTAGTGGAGGATCCATGCTCCGATTTCGAGTCCGAAACCAAGCAGTTTATTAACAGCACTGATGAGGATTGCTGCTATCTTAGTTACTCGACTTCTAGTGAGGAATCTGACGAGAGTGTCTCGTGTGGGACCTCCCCGGGTCAAGCTAACACTGTCAGATTGTCCGTTCAAACGAAACCCGAATTGAAAACTGATGGCGATTTAGGTAGTTCGAAAATTGATCACGTGGGAAAGGGAGTTAGCAACCTGAGTCGTATAAATTCGAGGACCGAAAGGTGCGAGGCCTGGCGCTGAGTGGAGGTTTTATGTTTGTGATGTCACACTTTTTACACCTCTGGCTGAGGTGAAACTTGTGTGCATCTGTTGTTTCTTTCTTTCTGTTAACCTGGTTGATCTTTATCTGTCAAAGGTGTTGTTTCCATGTAAGGATTGTTTGGGAGAAAAGACATGAGGATAAGTGGATATTTGGGATGTTTTGAGAGTTGTTTTTTTCTTGATTGTATGTTTTTATTATTATTATTATTATTATTATTATTATTATTATTATTATTATTATTATTATTATTATTATTATTATTATTATTATATGCATAATTGTTAATCATTAACATAATTAAATCTAGGAAAAGTTATATGCACAGTTATCTACAAACATAAGTAAGGCATTATAAAAAAAAAATAAAAAAAAAAAGTATTGTCTACGTAATAGTTTATGAAGTTACCGTTGTAAATCTTTGGTGATATCAAATTACTAATTGCAATAAACGGTGTCTCTTCAACCATATACAATATGTTCACTATAAGAAAAACTGCATTTGGCGACGCTTACTTTTTTGTTTACTGACGCTTATTTTTTTCTGACATCAAATTTAGCAACACAACTCGCTAATAAGCGTCGCCAAATGCAGTTTTTCTTGTAGTGGTTGGATCCTTCATTTTGAGGCATGTCATCCCATAAAGGTACTATAACAAATCGATAACTATAAAATACAAATGCAATCAGTTCAAACCATTATTAATAATTTTGTAAATTATAAATATTGTATGTTGGAAGAATATTTAGGCAAGTTTCTCTATTATATATTTATTTTAGAACTCTATAGTTTAATAATAATATTTATTAAGACATTGTAAACTTGTAAGGAAAGAAAATATGTACTCTTCGTCCATAATGGTTATCTCTTTTATGGTTGTTTTTGTTCTGGTTGCTTTTATGACAGTCCTTGATTCCTTAGTCTTCATTACAATCTCACATATGTCTGGAAAAAAATATCATTGTAGTTTTCTTAATAGAGTGGAGTGCATAAGAATATAATTTTTGTGAATGGTATAGCATATACATACCAATTCTTTCATTCTCATGATTTTTTACATTGATGTTTTCGAACTTGATGAAATTATAGGAATTATTGTGTCCTATATCTTCAGCGACAAGATTTACGAAGATTTTGGTGACGTTTTAAGATATATTTCTCTCTCGATGAATGTCCATTTTTACAAATTTGGGATTGACTTTTCAAACTTCACCATCAGTGATTGAATATGTATTGTTGAGTTGGAATTTGTTGATATATTCATCAGTATCAACATTAAACATTATTATTCTAATTTGGACTCCCTACATAAATAGATATGAATAAAGTAAATCGTAAATCATAATTTTTATCTTAATCTTTAAAATTAGGAGGAGTTAAATTTATTCATCACTTCAGGTGTGATGCATGTAAGTAAAATGAGTTTGCTTTGTGATTATTTCTTTTGGATAATGAAGTCAGTGTTATATAGAGTTGCATTGTTGCGCACAGTATCAATTATAATGCTTTTTATATTTTTTATTTTCCTTTTTTTTACTTAATTATATTTATGGAAAATTTGAAGATATTGTAATAATATATGAAGGTATCAATGCATAAATGTTTGAAAGATAATTAATGTGTCCTAAATTTAAATAAAAGTTAAATAACTTACTATGGAAAGACAAATTGTCTATAAAAATATGAATAATAAGGAAATGAGAGACTAATGTGAATGAATGTTGATTAAGTTCTTCTCCTTTCATCTTCTATTATTTTGTTGATGGGTCACTTTTTTCTGCTTTTGGTTCTTTTTGATGTTTTGTCTCCATCCACATGCATATCAATACGGTTATTTAGAGATTTATTTTGGTCATCTTCATTTCCTCATCATGAGTAGTTTGCGATCTTGCAATTGTCTCTGTCGCCGCATTCAATTCTCCTCTTGCGTTGAACGACTTCTCATTGACAAGAATTAGGAATTGAAATTCAATTGTTGACTGCAAGTTCAACCTTCTGCAATATCCAGATCATGCTTTACCCTAATGAGCATTGAAAAATAAGTCTTTTATAATTATTACACTTGACGATTCATATTACATTGAAGTTAAAAATATATTTCGCATGCTCAATTGATCATCATTAATAGGACATCCAACGCACACCATAGCGACTTCCACAAAATAAAGCTATAGTCGCAGTTTGATTATCACCCACGATGTTTAAGACCAATCTATATATGCGGTGATTGTATATTGTTTTATAAATGTTTTTGTATACATAAAATTATAGACGTGGTGTCGTCGTTCTTCTCAGTTGGATGACTTGGTGTCGTCGTTCTTCTCAGTTGCAGCGACACAATTTTTACACGATTCATCCCACAAAGAAAAAAATAATGATGCTAGTCCCAAATTTAGAGAAGGAAATCAGAAGCCACATGCCAGTTAATTTGCATTAAAACTAAACTAATTTAATAGTTGATTTTTACAAGCTTCAGTGTTTTGTATAGATAAATAGGAATTAGTTAACTAAATGCTTTAATTAGACTAAATCTAATACATATTAATTTAAAGAGTTATTATATAAAAGAGGATGCATATGATAGCTTATTTGCACCAAAATATTGTAATTATTATTATTATCATTACTATTATTTAAATTATTATTAGTATTACCGATTCTTTTCCTTTTGAAATAATAATTTACCTCAAGGATTGGGCCGGCTTTAGAAGAACACCATTTATCTTTGGGTTTAATTACTTGTATAAATTAAAAAAAAAAAAAAATCAATTGATGAAGTAATATATTCACTTAAAAATGGCCTTTGTTCTTCATTACATCAGATGAAGCCAGCTGTAAACTTTGTCTTAACATAAATGTGTTTATTTGATTGAGGCAATGCAATTTTTACTATTAAGCTATAATTGTTACAGATGGATCAAAGTAACAAATGGAGCAATTACTATGTGAAGTAAGCAAATGCAACAAGGCATGCAAATAATACCATACAAAATGGATAAAAATGGATACATAAATTTGAAGCAAGAAAGCCAAGACATGATAATCCTTTCACTAATGTTGAATGGCCTTACTCCATAGCTAAAGTTTGTTTAGAGTAGGTATAGGGGGACTAAATGATATAACTCTACTGGTGAAACCGGAGTCAAGTGTGAGTACGTCGAGAAGAGTCGAATGGAGGCACAGAGGTCTACATTAGATCGATGTCTCGATATAAGCGACCTGTGGAACATGAGATTAATTGAAGACATTCAAACAAGGTCATCGCGACCTACACTTCAATGTCAAGGGTAGCTCGATAGTATGCCCACCAGCGAGAAGGGACCTGCAAGGAGGTAAGCGTGATACCCAAGATTAGACAGAGACCCAACTCAAACTTCTAATAAACGAATAAGAAGAAATATAATGATGACTCAAGTATGATTCGGATGAGCATAAGATCAAACCCCGGACACCGGGGTAAATTGACCGAGAGCAACTCGGGCAGGTACTTTTTCTATAAAAGGGAATTGAGGTACAATTATAAAGCTTCTTTCGCATTCTACACACTATTGATCATTCAATTCTCTATAAATAGCTTTACCTTCTTCCATGTGTTGACTTAATAAGCATCGGAGGTTATTCACCGAAAACACCTTTTGGCGTTGAGTTTTTGTTGGTCTACGCACAATAGTTCATGTGAATCGAAGTCATTCTCAACATGTCCGACCTAGGCCCGGGTACTGACCCATTATTTTCTATGTTTGTATACATGATCTTAAAATTAAATATATTTTTTTTTTATGAATTAAAAAAAATTATATCAAAATTAAATAAGAGTATAATAGGTGTTGTGTACGAGCCCGTCAATATACTTTTCGACTTATATATTATATGTATGATTGAGATTGAAGTTTTATCAACTCAAGGAGGCCGTCAATATACTTTTTTAGCTTGTATATTACATGTATGATTGAGATTAAAGTTTTGATGTGAAATCTATATATATATAATTACTAGCTAATAGTATTTAATAAGACCTATTTAATTTTACCTATGTGGCAATTTAACCATATTCTCTCCAAAAATCGTAACTTGTGATGTATTTAATATTTTATTTAATTATTAAATAATCAACACTAATCCCTTCAAAATTACAAAAAATATTTTAAACTTTTGATTATTGACAGATTGTAAATTTGGCCAGCAAAAAGATGAAAAAATAATTAATCATTCTATGCATACAAATAACTCACAATACTTTATTTACATCTGTGCAATTGCACAGGGTCGAATACTAGTGTGGATAATTATTGCTAGAACATCTCGTTCTATCCGCATTAAGTTTCTCAGTTTTTAATATAATATTTATTTAAAAAAAAAAGCTAACCGTAATATTATTATAGTGCTTTAAATGTGATCCACTCAATTTTATAATACTATCAATTTGCCTTTGGACTTTAATTTTTGGTGGTCAATCTAATTCTCAAGTTGATATTATTTTTTAGAAACACATTTAGTGAAACTAAGTTGACAGGAAATTATCTACTCTAAATCTAAACATAATTTACGATGGGATATTCATGAAGTAGAAGTACAATTAAAAGATTTCAACAAAATATTTTCAACTAAGGCTCATGTGCATATATACAAATCTAAATAAAATATTATAAATTATTATATGTATTAATATTATATTTAAAATCATAAGTTACCTAATAGACATCATTTAAAAATATAATCATTAGTAGAAATGGACAATATAATTATAAATCATTTTACTTATATATGCGTAACTATATAGATTGCATAAAATATATGCATTAGGTAGTACGCGACCAATTAAATAGATAAGAAATATTGAGTTATTATTATTATTATTATTATTATTATTATTATTATTATTATTATTATTATTATTATTATTATTATTATTATTATTTATTATTATTATTATTATTTATTATTATATACAATACGGATGTTAAATTGAAGCTCATCAAAAATCGTGGGTTGCCTCCCACGAAGCGCTCAATTTATTGTCTTGAGCTCGACGACCACATCCCTAATCAACCGGGATCTAGGAAAAAATGTCGATCATGCCACGCCTTTGTATTTTCCAAGAGAAGCCGATCCGGTAGCACGGAACAAAGGCGGGCAAGGTAAGCTCTCGTGGCCGCGTTCTTGTGAAACCGAGCACGGATTTCGACAACCAACAAGAGAAGAGATAGATCTTTACGCATCACGGCCCCATAGTCGACCTCCGAAAATATGAATATATCCGTGGAGCACGTTGAATCAATCCCGGGCATCGTTTGCACTATCTCGAACGTGTACTCATCAAGCTCAAGCATCGGGAGCACGGGCGTAGGCACACTAAACTCCTCCAAATGGTCACGATCCTCAATAACACGAAACGACGACCCAAAGGACATGGGAACCACCTCATTCTCAACATCCCAAGGCATCTCATCCACACACGGCACATCCGGCTCAACAACATCTAAATGCTCGGATTCCTCCTCACTACCATCATCATCCTCCTCCTCATCATCACCAACACCTTCATTACCCCTCGGCTCACTCAAATTCTCAATTGAATTATCTCCCAATCCATTCTCAACATCAACTTCTGAATCCATACTCTCCTCCTCAATAATCGAATCAAAACCCGAAACACCATCAATGGAAGAAGGTTTTGACGTACCTAGTGTAGAATGCAAGTCCACGTCATCACAAGGAGGAAGTTCTTTGACAATAAGCTCGTCGATGTCCTCACTCATGTCTAAAGGTTGAGTTCCATCGTACGCAGGAGTGAGGCCCTTCTCTTTCAAGGAAGCAAAATGATCCATCATAACCCGTAATTCGCTCTCTAATCGAGTGCTCTCTCAAATAATCTTCGCCGATAGAGTAGAATATCTACCGAGCGGAATAGAAGATGAATCCAAGTCGAGAAAAGACACCACGGTGGAGTCGAACTTCTCAAGTGTAGCACGGAGAACGGATGGAATCGGGATGCACCTCTAACTATTAAACTCCTCGATGATCGACGCGAGGCTCGCGAGTGCGTCTTGAGTTCTCGCCAAAACTTCTTGGAGACGATCGATCGGCCCAACCTCGGAATGAAATGAAGCTCCAAGACTAGATGAACGAGGTTGGCCAACCGATGGGTGCTCAAATGCCGGAGAGAGAGAAATGAAGGATTCGGTTTCTTCTTTTTCGGATAGGGAGGCCAATGAAGCACGAAGGGATTGAGTGTCCTCCTCCAATTTTGTCACGATCTTTTCTAAGTCGGTTGGAGGGGCCCGAGTCAGCTCGGGTGGAGGCATAACATCATAAGAACTGGGAGGTGGAAGATAGTAGAGAGGCGTCTCGTCATAAGCCGGATAGTGATCATAATAATCACATTGGGGTGTGGAAGCTCGGGCCAAATGAGTTCATCTCCCCTTGATAATTGAAAGGGTATCCACGAAATGAGCTCCCGGCATAATAGTGAGAATAGGGATTTATCCGGGCTCCTCAAGCGTAATACCTCGCACAAGAACAAGAAAAACAACCCAAGGCACACGAGGCAAGAGAGAAAATAACACAAAGCAAAACTAAAAACACATAATATTTACACGGGCACGAAAGGCAAAACAAGATAAATCAAAAAACAAGGCAATAATCAAGAGAAACACGCAAAAAAAAACGAGCAAAATCAACAAAAAGCAAGAGAAACACGGAAACAAACGACAACTAGATAGCAAACTTGGCGTCCTACTCGCCTTCCCCGGCAACGGCGCCATTTTGTTTGTAGTATTTTTAGGCATGTGGTAACCGAGGTACCCGACTCGGGTCGTTCTCAAGGGAAGGCTCTTCGGAGCTTCGTTCACTACCTAGTCGTCAAAGTCACACAACCAAAAAGGTCCTAAACATTCTACTTGCAATTTGAGGGTTGATTTAAGCTAAGCTAATCTACGAAATTGAAATCAAAAGCAAGTAAAGCACGCAAGAAGATTAGAGAGATCAAGGGGGAAAGAGAGATTTTGGTTCACCGGAGTCATCATGATCAAAAGCACGCAAAAATCCAACCATTGCCATGTTCGCTAAAAACCCTAGGAAGTCAAATCAAACTCTAGCATGAATCGAGCAAGAATTCAACTCCTATCACACTTAGTCAAACATTCATGATCCAAAGCAACAATCTTTTCTTCCAAAATCTCAAGCACAATATCAATTTACCAAAGCAAGAAAGATATACGAGGTAATGGGGCTTAAGACTAAGTTACCCACTCCAACATGCACTCGGGAGAAGAAACAAAATCAAAAGCTTGAAACTTTGCTCAAAACAATGTCGCCGGAAGTTCGCCGGAAACTTGATTCATAAGCTCCAAACCAAAGCATAAAAAGGAAAAAAGAAAATAGAGAGGAATTCCCAACTTAAAAGTTGGGAAATGAGGGTTGTTGCAAAATACAAAGCAAGATGTCTTTATATAGCTACACCACGAACACACACTAAAATACGCACATTAAAATGGAACACTCTCGACCAAGCTGCGAAATTCGCGAAGTCGCAGGTAATGAGATGCATGGCCGCACAACGGCACGCGCAGCAGGTGGGCACTCTCGATGTCGCGGCTACTTCTGCGAGCGCGCAACGTGCTTTTGGCGAGGGGATAGCGTACTCTCGACGTCGCGCGGACCTTCGCGAGCTCGCGGGTGAGTAATGGGCAGCATGTGGCGCGCGGATGTGGATGCTCTCGAGGTCGCGGCCATTTCCGCCGGCTCGCGAGTTGCAGCTGCGCCACTCTCGACCTCGCTTCATTTTCCGCGAGCACGCGGCGTGCGAGGAGCTTGGCACTCTCGAGCCCGCCAGCTTTTCCGCGAGGTCGCGACGTGCGTAGGCGTGCGTGCGTGCGGGCGTGGGCTCTGTTCGTGCTTGATTCTTCATGCCGCTCTATCTTTTCGCACCGAACTCCGATTCGCCCGAAACTTAGACCAAAATTCTTGTCTTTGATTGCTCTTATTCCGGGTATAGTTTGGTCGGAATTTCCAGATTGGACGGTTCGGTTGGCTCGGACGGCTCGTCTCCTCGTGCGCGATGAAATGGACCTAATCACACCAAAAACAAAGAGAAAACGCGCAAAAATACGAACAAGCTATACAAGAGCAAGAATATACAAAACACGACAAAATGGACCGGTCGAGCCTAAAAACGGACCTAAGAACCACAAAATAAAACACATAAAACACAAGAAAATAAGGTCAAAAAACCAACAAACAAACGATAATAACAAAAGTTATTAATTTTTAAAATATAATTACAATTCAATAGTTATAATAATGAATGATATTAAAATACAATTAATACATCTAAAATGATCATTAAATCAACATATTTATGGTAATCCGAATTATTTATGGATTGAAATTAAATTAAAATCTATCCAAGTCAAATAATAAAGTATGAAATTTTGACATCTAGGATCCAGAAGCATGCGAGTCTACCACTTTGGCCCAGCATATTTTTTAATTATATATAAGGGGATTTAATTTATTTAGATTTATCTTAAATAATATTTATATTGGTTATCCTTTTTACGAAAGGAAAAATATGGAAGAAAATATGAAGTTTTCTTAATAACATACGAAGCATGTCTATGAGATATGTTGTTATGAATTTTATTGGGTTATTTTGCTAACCATATTTAATTTAAAAAAAAAATTGTGGTATGGTATATTTTAGTGGGAGCTTAAGTTTATATTAAAATAATATTTAAAATTAAAATAATTAAAGTTGATTTGATGTAAAAGTAGGAGAGAGATGATAGAAGTGATGATTAATTAAAATTATATGAGTGGTTTGAATATAAGTATATTAATAAAATTGAGGATAATATGATTGAGTTAAAGTTGTGTTAAATTTAAGTTTTGGTTGATTTTTTACTAGACAAATTTATATCCAATCACACAGGCAATTATGAAAGAATTACAAATTCGATGAAAGAACTTGTATATGATAGCTTTTGATTCAATTTCCAGTTTTTTGTTTTTACACGGACTTCACTTGATGCTTGAGGTTTACTCCAGATAATTTTGAGCCCTATTCTGGCGATAGTTCTCGGCAAAACAAATATTCGAGCAACATTTCCCTACAAACACATAAAGTAGACTAAAAATGCATTAAACACGCAAATAACACAAAAACACATAAACAAGCAAATCAACCTAATGGAGTGAGAAAAAGTATAAAACTAACTCAAATAAATTTAAAAACAAGACATATAATCACACAAAAATACTAACAAAATCTTACACAAAGATTCTCTCACACTTAGCATTTTGCTTGTCCTCAAGAAAACTACATTGTACACTGTCTAGGAAGAAAGTAAACTTATTTTTTAACGTCATAATATGTGTAAAACTTCTATTCACCCAATATTACTATGTTTATATCATCTATTCACTGGCGAGAAGCCGCACAACATCCGACAGCAACCAGCCATGGCAGACTGGCAGCCAGGGGCAGACTGGTTGCAAGTTGCAACTGCGTATAGGTGCTGGCTGCAGCCACTAGCTTGGCGCAACCTGCGAAAGGTTGGCCAGAGTCCCCACAGACGTGCACAACCTGGACGTAGACGAGCGGTCTCGCATGTCACAATAACGTGAGCATGCTCCGCGCACTGCGCGACGTGCAGGTTTCCAACAGGTATCACATTACGCTTACGAGAATCATGCCCATGGTACAACATCCCCGACGACCTGTTGGCAGGCAGGCGATGGGCGCACCAGCTGCTCGACATTGTCGGGTGACAGGCTGGCTGTGTGCGTGTCGCGCGTGGTGCAGCAGATGCGCAACCCCAACGAGGCCTAGGCAATACAAGATGCGACTCGGACACTGGGAAGCGCAACGAGGTGATCATGATGGGAAGAGTGACGGTGCAACACACGACCAAAGGTGAAGAGGACAACGAGGTAATAAGATCGTCACAGAACCGTTGGTCCGGCCCCATAGCCAGTGTATGTCTATATACAATCTGGGAAACTTTTACATCGTACGCGTTCAACCCTAATCACTAGATCCGCTGCGCTCAGAGTTATTTCGTAGATAATCTGGACTTGCGTACTTTTGATGTTCTTAATCGAGCCCTAACAATGTGTACATACTTGAATCGATATGTCAATTTTTATAATGTTTAACATTCATTTATACTAGTACAACACCCTGTTGGAACCCATGAGGATCTCGATATGCACAAATCACGGACAAACATTCAACATAAACCTATGCGCAGCTGATCTAAAGGTTTGATGAAGAAAACTTACTGCTTAAAATTTATGTAGATCTGGCTGGCCCGAACAGTTGACCGCAAATCAAATCTTCTCGGAATCGAACAAACTTGACCAATCCAGAAAGCTGACGTCACGGCGAAGTCAACGGCGTTGACCGATCAGAAATCGGAGCTTCCACGCGCTCTCACGCGCGCGAGTGACTCCCAGCAGCAGCGAACTCCTGGCGGCGCGTGTGGGCGCGTGCGGTGGCGTTCTCGACGGCGATCTGTTCGTATCGTCGTCCTGGTCGTCGTGGTATGGTCACTTGCTGGT
>CACSLK010026072.1:3783329-3807203 GCA_902706635.1 Striga hermonthica
AAATTTGTATATATTGCATACATAAATATAATATATAAATTTTTATTTTTCTTTGTGCATGTGCACAAGATGAATACTAATACTAAATAATACTTTTAGGGTCAGTTTGGTTGCAATAGTGGATTGAGCATGATATAATCATTCTTGATAAAATCAAAGGCTATCCACCTATTCAATTAGCCCATTAACATGTTTGGCTTAAGATTGAAAATTATCTCTTTTAAGTTGAAAATATTTTTCTACCCTTTATTCAACATTAAATTTTCAGAATTTGCCATTGTTCACATAACACTACCCAGTTCAAGAATGTGCACGAAAATTCATCCCAAAACATAATCATAGATTAGGCCAGAACATTAATATTTTTTTTTTTTGTCATCATCCTTCCTCACCTCAAATTGAATGTGCACAAAATTCATCCCAAAATTTACTCCAAGATTAGGGCACAAAATTTAAATTTTCTTCCTTGCCCACGCAATCAAAAAACTCCCAATTGACAAAAAAAAGAAAGTCCACCAGAAAAAAATGATAGAATCTGAAAAATTGACGGCGGTGTTAAGATTTACATCCGTGGCGAGGTATGAGGACCGGTGGCTGGTGCTGCCGTGGGCGGCAGTGCGTCTCTTCTCGAAGCGGTAGCGCTTGCGGAGGTCTTTCTCTACTTTCCTTCTGTAGCCGTCAGATGAGGGCGAATGTCTCGGCTGGGGACCGGGGCGACGACGTCGGTAGAGGCGAGAGCAAGGAGGGCGGTGGGGATGGAGGCGGCGGAACGTCGTCGGGGATGAACTGGAGAATGGAGGAAGGCACGACGAAGAGAATAGAAGATGGGTATTTTAGGGTGTTTAATGATTTGACGAAAATGATAACCCATCCCACCAAGAAGGTCGGATAGCGAATTAAAAAAAAAAGGGGAAAAGTAACCAGGCTTTTGTGGGTTTCACGGGCTTTACAGAGAGAAACCAAACAAAATAAATAACTTGATATATTAACAAATGGTAGGATATCAAGCCTAATCCTTCCAACCAAACCCATCTTTAGAATATTAAATAAATACATCACTTAAAGATATGTTTAGTTCAACGGAGAGAAAAAAAAAGGAGAGAGATTTTAACGGAGGGAGAGATAGGAAGGGGAAATAGTGTCAAATAATATTATTTTATTTGGATTGAATTTGTTAGAGAGTTGGGGGAAAATGGTGATAAACCTTGTTTGGTAAGAAATGAAAAATGAGGAGAAATTCCCCTATATATTAATACAAAACGTGCTGAGCCTGCGTGGCTGATTCTGGTGCTTCGCAATCCTATGTGGCAAAATTACATGCTTTGTTATTAGGCTTGGATAAATTTTAATTTAATTCCAAACCAAAAATAATTAGGTTCGGATTACCATAAATATGTTAATTATTTATGGTCATGTTACATGTATTAATTGTATTTTAATATCATTCCTTATTATAACTATTGAATTGTATATATATTTTGAAAGTTAATAACTTTTGTATTTATTATCAGTTTTATATATGTAATATATCAAATTAATCTTCTTTTGATGAGCTTCGATTTAACATCCATATTGTATGTATAAAAAAAATAATTTATATTCATTTTTATAACAATAATAAAATTATTTTAATATTAATTATAAAAATAAAATTATTTATCAACTAATATATTTATATTTCAGGTAGTTATATGATATAAGTTATAACAACTAATATAATATAATACATGTAAGTCATAAGTAACACATATCATTCTTAAATATATAGTAATATATTTTTTTTGTAAAAATATAATTTAGTTTTCTCATTAATTTTAAAATTTAATAATATTTTTTTAACAAGCACCCGTGTAATACACGGGTATTGTACTAGTAATGTTAGAATAACAAATATTGCCATAAAAATTTTAGAAATAAATATTATATATAATAAGGATAAAATTATAGTGAAATGCTACAGTCTCGTTACGAAACTATTCCGTCGGGATTTATAACCGTTAGATCATCATGTAACCGTCGTAGATAGTTGATCTAACGGTTACAAATCCCGTCGGAATTGTTCGTAACGAGACCTTACCATCTCCCTAAAATTATAATTGAATGTATTAAAATTTTCTACCCCTCCAAATTCTCCCATTTTTTTAGGGGAGCAAAATTTTCATTCTTTTTTTTATCTTTTAAGTTCATTATTCAATTCAGCAATTGACGAAGTGACTCGATAGTCGACCGATGACGAAGACTAGGGGTATTCACGGTACGGTTTTAACCGGAAAAAGTCGTCAATCCGGACCGCGGATTGGGTAAATAGTTGGTTAAAAAACCTTAAAAAATTCGTTGGTTAAATTTTTTAAAAATCCGGAATAACCGGTCCGGTTAACGGATTACCTGCGGCAAACCAACCGGACCGGACCGATAAATATAAAAAAATATAACGAATATATATATATATATATATCGGCGCCAAGCGTGAGGGAATGCTGTACGCGCAAGATTACAACCCGTGTTTATCGCACAATATTCGAATTTGCTTCAGATCTTGATAAAGCTACTCAGAATCAATTGGCAAGAGGTCAACGATTGCGTGAATTGCTTAAACAATCCCTAAGAAGGAAAAGGATTAAATAGAGGAACTCCCGAACACTTGGCGATCTCAGAGTACTTGGGTTCTCCCAATAACTAAAAAGTGTAGCATGCCTGAATCTTACCGGGGTTCGTATATATATTTATATTCAGTCATTCACCATGACCGATAAATATAATACATTTCACTTTCACTTTTTGACATTTTGTTGACTTAATTTTGTAAGACACTATAACTTTTCACTTTTTCCACCTTGCTTGGGTTCAATTTGTATTATTTAATCTTCTATCATTTTGTATTTTATGTTTACGAGACGAATTGTGTATTTTTATGCTTATGGGACGAATTGTGTATTTTTATTTCATTATTGTTGTTTTTCCTTAATTTTTAGGTCCAAATAATCTATTTGGGCCCAAAATTAGAAAATAAAGATTAAGCCCAAAATGAAAAAAAAATAAAAATTGAAGGCCCAATACAAGGATTTTGAATTTAACCGGTTAACCGTCAAACCGGACCATCCAATGCGGTTCGGATTATGGCTGGTTAAAAAATAAAACCGGTCCGGTTATGGACAAGAAAAAAAATTAACTGTTAGGTCCGATTTGATCATAGTTTGGACTAAAACCGGACCAATACGAACCGTGAACACTAATCCCGGATAGGGTTTAATATTTAAAAAATGGTGCAGAGTCGGTGGTGCTGTCAATTTTCACTTTTCAGCTGCTTTCATAAATCCTGGATTTCTGTCTCACCACCTAGGTTACTTTACTTTGGTGTGTGTGTGTGTGTGATAGAGAGAGAGAGAGAGAGAGAGAGAGAGAGAGAGAGAGAGAGAGAGAGAGAGAGAGAAGCAAAGTGCGTGAAACGATGTCGCAGAACGGAAAATTGATGCCGAATCTCGACGAGAAGACGACTAAGGTGCTTAATCTGACAGTGCTTCAACGAATAGATCCTTTGGTGGAGGAAATTCTCATCACTGCCGCTCACGTCACCTTATACGAATTCAACATCGACAACAGCCAATGGGTATGAAGCTAAATCACTAATTGCGAAGCATAATATAGTGTCTAAGATCGTTTCTTTTCTCCCTTTTCTTTTTTCTTGATTGGCAATGGATTCTCTGTTTTTTGCTTTCTTTTTATTGGGCAGAGCCGAAAAGATGTCGAAGGCTCCCTTTTTGTTGTGAAGAGGTGAGGGGTTTATAGAACATCTATTGTTTTTCCTCTATCGTTTTGGGTATTGAAATTTTTAGGGATCTTGGAGTTCGATATCTCTCTGCTTTTTTTTTTTCAGGAAATTTATGGTATCAATTTTTCTTTTTTTGTTGTTTTTTGTTTATTTGATTCAGGAATACTCAGCCGCGTTTCCAATTTATTGTAATGAATCGTCGGAACACTGGTAAGTTGCTCTATTAGATGACATTGCTCTCAAATTATCTTGGAATTGAGAATATGTTGATGTGTTATGGGCATATTTCCTTATGGTGCCCTACTGGTGTAGTCGACAAATGAGTTCTTGTTTTATGCTTATGTCAACTTGTCACCAAGTGAAAAGGTTTCGTCTTTAAGCGAATGGGATGGATATTCTAGAACTTTCTTTGAAGAAACATTGATTTTGAAAGTGTACCAGCAAGCGGAGGAAGTAGTTTATTTGGCATCTAATTTTGGATTGGCTGGTTAAAATCTGTTTCGTCCTTTGGCATAGTGCAATCTGAGCATTTGTACTTCTATTCTTTATATTAAAAAATACAGTATTAAAGAATCTGAGGTCCTTGAGTGGATATAAATTGGATAAAACTTTAGCATGAACTATCAAACGACCCTTGTTGCTGCACAGGAAAGCTGCGTTTGGTAACCACTTATTTGAGTTCATAGCCTGTACCATAACTTCTTTGAATCATATTTAGAAATTATTGCTATTATTCTGGTTAAGTGGTTAAGACCTAAGAGCAGAACATAGTGATAATGTCCACTGATAACGTCTTCAGCTTAAATTGGGGACATAATGGATTTGAGATGCATGTTTTCAGGAGCAATTAGTAGGTGAAAAGAACAGAGATTCAGGAGGGAAATAGTTGTGAATTTAAAATAAGATGTTATTAACCTTAATCCATTTGTTTATGGGCTGTTCAGAAGTTTGGTTCAAGATAAATAAATAAAATGAAATTTTGTGAAAAATTAACTCGCAAATTTATAAAAATATGCTACTAAAGGTGCCCCACCATCCATATACATTAATAGGTCTTGTTTCCATTGGCAGATAATCTGGTGGAGAATCTCTTGGGAGATTTTGAGTATGAAGTGCAGGTTCCGTATATATTGTATCGAAATGCTTCCCAAGAGGTTAATGGAATATGGTTCTATAATGCACGAGAATGTGAAGAAGTCACAAAATTATTTAGCAGGTTGGTTAATATTTATGGATCCTCTTTTTTCTTCGTTGTATAGCTGTGCTTTCTGTGGAGGTAACTTAGGTCAGAAACGACATTTTCAAAACGTTTGCTTTGATGGTAGAAGATATCTTATATGGAATACAATTAGGTCCAGTTGATCAATTATTGTATTTCTGTTTTGCCTTTTCTTTTAATCTTCCAAATGCTTATCCTGTTATTCTGTATGTTAATTATAAAATTTCTCAAAGTAATGGGTTGTCTAATCTGTTGCGGGTGTAATTGTGGTTCTATAGCCAGTAATTTCTCTTTGCAAATTTGTATATTTATTTGCGGTACATCATTGATGCTTTGATTTCTTTGTTTCAACCTATGTTTCATCACATTACTTCTTTGGTTTTGTTTGTAGGATACTTAATGCGTATTCCAAGGTTCCTACAAAGTCTAAAGTATCTTCTGCTAAAAGGTAATTCTGCGGTTTATCTGTTCCATCCAGAAACACCAGTCAGAGTTTTCATGGAGTTGGTAACTAGGTTTAGTGAGTAGCAATTAGATTGATGGCCACGTTATACATAACAAGACTGATCCTGGACTAGTTATAATTATTTCAATATCTATGTAGTGTTCATAGTCCACAAGTTCCTTGGAGTTATATCAAGAAGTTTTCTACTTGGCGAAAAATATCTTGTTCTAGGGTGAAACAGTCAAAACAGGCTTCTCTTTATGCCCACTCGTTGCACCTGTTTATCAAGTCTGCTAAAGATAAGTGTTTAGAATCATTGAACTGCCCCTAAGTCATAGGCTGTAGCTTTGCCTCTATTAATAATGGGTAAAATGAGTAGGTATACTAGTCAAGGTGGATTTGATGTCAATATTGTTAATTTTAACTGCTGTCTTACTTGACCAAAATCATTTTGTAGATAGTCCATATTCTTCATCATTATTTGTGATATTATTTTTGCATTTTCATGGACGTTGGATGTTCTTGTCATTGTTGTTCTTAGACATACATCTTGTAGACTGTTACAAGAGAATAGCCCCTCTCTCTCTCTCTCTCTCTCTCTCTCTCTCTCTCTCTCTCTCTCTCTCTCTCTCTCTCTCTCTCTCTCTCTCCCACACACACACACATGCACGAGCGCACACTTTCTAACTATTATTATTTTGACAGTGAATTTGAAGAGCTGGAGGCAGTTCCTACACCGGCAGTAATAGATGGTCCTCTCGAGCCACCATCTTCGACCACTTTCAGTGTCACAGATGTTTCAGATGACCCTTCTTCCATAAACTTCTTTGGTGTATGCTGTCTTTACTTTCTAAGTTTCCTTTCGTGTTCATCCCAAAACTGAATGCTTCATTGAGATATTTACTTCCCCAAATGAGACCAGCCTGCCGTACTTCTCTTTAACATCCATTCTGTCTTGCGGCATACTCCCGTCAGACTGGAGATTCCCCTAAAACTAGACCATAAAATTGAAAAAAAAAACCCAAAAACAGAAAACTCTAAGAACTAAAAGTCTAAAAAGTAAAACCCTATAAAGGAACCCTAAAAACTGACAAAATGAAAGAACTGAATAGCTCAAATTTGGGCACCCTGATAAAAGACACCGCCTTCTATTTTTTCTCATCCAAATCATATTTTACATGCATCGGTTTACCTTTTCCAGTGATTGTAAGAAAAACTCAAAAATGTTCGCAGGCATCGATGAATATTGGAGGTCTGTCCAACTCATCAATCCCTAGGAAGCCATACCACTCCCCTGCAGCCGTTATCCCAACATCTCATCCTTATACTGGTCCCCTGCCCGCTCTACCGACTTCCCAAACGCACCCAAACTTACCTCCCTCGACCCCTCTAACGCCTATCGTGGACGGCACTGAACCCAACACTGCCTCCAAGCACCAGGCCAATCTTGTCAAGCCGTCGACTTTCTTTGGCCCTCCAGCTCCGTCATCTTCACCAGCAATCATACCTCCCATCTCTTCATCCGTGCCCCCGACCGGATCCCAGTTGAATCCCCCTGCGAGTCTGCAGCGACCTTACGGCGCACCCTTGCTCCAGCCCTTTCCACCACCAACTCCCCCGCCATCTCTCACTCCAGTTTCTTTGCCGCAGTCAAACTATGGCTCGTTGATTAGCCGAGAGAAAGTTGCGGAAGCACTTCAGTCTCTCGTTCAGGTTTGTCTGTGGACCCTGGTTATCTATTTTTAAGGATTTAATTGCACTCTTATATTTTGTTAACTATTTGATTGCACTCTTGCTCTAGTTCAGGTTTGTCCGTGGACCCTGGCTATCATTTTTTAAGGATTTGATTGCAATCTTACATTTTGTTAACTATTTTATAGCACTCTTACATCTTATTTTGGGATGTATTCGTTTGGGATTTTGAATGAACATTTTGAGACTTTGAAATTTGAGACTTTTTCAGATTTTCACATTTAGGAGGAATCCTTTAAAAAGCCTCAAGTTAAATATGATTTCCAAAATCTTGAAAAGTCTTTAGACTTTGTTTCTATTTGGGGTGATATTCACCCCATAAGATTTTTTTTTTCTCCTTCATATTTAATGTTTGTTTTTATGTTTTTATAGTAGAATGATGTCTTGGCCTGATATGAGTCGATTGTTGGTTGCAGGATAATCAATTTATCGACATGGTTTATCGTGCAGTGTTGAATGCTCATCAGTCATGACATGACGGTTGAGGTTTATTTGGTGTGCCTTCATTTTTCCGAGCATAACATGTCGTAAGGAAAGCCTGTTGAAGTTTGTCGCTGTCTATTGTTTAGGTCTCGTGCAGAGATGGAGAGAGAGACTATAGGATTTGACATTTGGTGTGGTCAGAGTTTGTTGAGCTATTCATGTTATGCCAGCTTATATATATTTACAGGATATTGTGTCTGAATTATGTTGGTCATTCATCTTATATCTAGTCTTTTGCATCTACTGCAGACGTAAACGTTACCTGCATTTTGGTTGGCATTTTCTTTTTGCCAACAAGGGCCAAAGAGGGTAAGATCTTCTGAATTCAGTGTAAAATACAATTTGTCTCTCTCCCACTAATTGGGTATATATTATTTTGGAAAAATTGTTTCATCTAGAAAAAAGTTAATCTATGGAAAGAAGAAATATTTTTGAGATTGTGAATGAATATGAAATAAATTGTTATGATTAAAGTTGATGTGATGGGAAATACAGAAAAGTTATTTTGATGCAAAGATGAACTATATTTTATATTATGAAATGAATGAATATGAGATAAAATATAATGAATAAATCATATATGATTGAGAAATAGTAAAATAACGAATGCAAATTATTAATAGCGTTAAAATTTTTTGTTATTTATTTGTTGATGAAATTGAGTGGATAAAGACACAAAAAATAAAATTTAATGAATAGCAATTTCTTGTTTTTTAAAAAAAAAAAAATCAATAAAAATTGTTCTAACATATAAAATCAAATTGTCCTAGCCCTCGTTCTCGACAGCGACCACCATTTACCCTCACCGTCTCCCTTCTCTCCCCCTCAATTTCCGCTTTGGGATCGAGAGTTTCTGTTCAACTTGCTTCTTGTGGTGTAGGGGTGTAATTAAGCCGAGCTGAGCTCGAACTTGAGCATTAATGAGCATAACTCATCTCAATTAGTTAACTTAATGAGCTTATAATCGAGCTCGAGCTCAGCTCATTGATGAATATTGACGAGCTGAACTCGAGCATTAACGAGCCAAAATCGAGTCGAACTATAAAAAAATACATAAAAATTATGTTTTCGAGCCCTAACGAGCATTGTCGAGCCAAACTCGACTCGTTAACTGAAAGTTTAAATAAGCTCAAGTTCAGATCGCTTATCAAATGAGCCGAGTCGCGCTCATGAGAGACTTGTTAATTTAATGCTCTACTTGTGGGTGAAATGTTGACTGAGAACTTAAAGTCATGGTGAAAGAGGTGATGGACGTCTGAGACAGCCCTGATGTATGTGGTGGTTCTGACTATCCATAAACTTTTTTGACCAAGCTTCGTTGTTTTGAAGTCTAATATTTTTGTTCTAAATTGCGGTCATATCTAGCTTGGATGGTTGAGTGTATATCTTTGGTGTAAAGGAGAGATGGGGAGGGCATTACCTTACTTTAGTTAGTATTTTGGCGTTCTTGTTTTTCTTTTCCTTTGTGTTTTTTGTAATTCTCACATATTAGAATGTTTGATTCTTCTGTGTGAGTTGAATTTGGTTGTATGTGAGTTAGATTTTTTTTTTGTTGGTTTTGGTGTGCAGTTTCGAATTAATACTCGCAGGTGCAGTTTTCTTGGATTCAACTCTTGCAATTGCTTTATTTCTGTTGGGATATTGCGTTTTCATCTTGTTTTTTTATTTTTCATTTAAATTTTTGTTACGTAGACCGTTGGTGTATTTTTTGTATTATCTCGCAAGCGTTTCTAATAGTAAGTTACATTTTTTTAGCGTTTTATTAAGACTAAGACGATGTCGTTTTTGTGTCTATTGTACATGCATGAAGTGTGGTTATATGAGTAATAATGCCCCAATTTTTTGCATGAGTTTGAACGGTGAGCAATACACAAGAAATTCTTACATTTCTCTTCTTCGGTTTCTTAAATTTTTGCATGGTATCCAGAAGCGGATCTCGAAGTCCACTTTTCGCTTATAATCCTGCGCTAAAGACGACTTGTGGAGGCGGAGGAGCACCAGCAGCAGAGAGAGAGAGTAGACAATTACATCGATCATGTGGCCGACCCTACTTAACCTTCACCACCAATGATAGAGGCCTTGACCCAGTACCCAAACCTGTTTACAGAGCCTGTTGATTGATAGTTTTTCTATTCTTTTGATCGCGAGTAGGGGTAAATTCAATCCTTATGAAGAGCCTTTAGGATCTTCCTATGAACAATAAATAAGTGAGAATAGACTGCTAGCCGATAAGAACTGGAGAATGCTTTTAACGGGATGGTACTGACTTTCATACAGGTGTTGCATGGCTGTCTCGATACAACGCGCAAAACCTTTGCGACCCTAACTCCTAACCCGCTAGCAAGCATACACGCATGAGCGAGCAGGCAAGGAAGACGGATGTCGGTCTAAAGGTTTACTTTAGAAGTTCAAGCTAACCTTCTATCCGCAGGAAGGGTCAACCCGGTCTGGTCTATTCGACCCATTGTAAGAGGGACAAACTGGGTACGGATTCCTTCTCTCTTTCATCAGTCTTGGTCGGTCTACTTGATTCCACGACCGATGACGGCCCAACTCAGGGCTATTTCCTCTACAATAATGACACATTAACGTCTATAACACTTGGCTGTTGTATTTTGATCGTCGGGCAATTGAGGAATCGAAGCAAAGATCCCTTTCTCCATTCCTCCTTTGACTTTTTTTTTTTAGCTTATAGATTTAATCCTTTCAATGGGTTGGGTGGTTTGCCGCATGTAGCTGGGTTTGATTGGTCTTCCCCCGACATGTTTTCGCTATTTTCCGGCATCGTTAATTTTTTAGTAGGCCATGGGTAGGGAATATTCACTGATTGGACCTAACGAAAGGGGCAACAAATCTCGCTTAACAGAACATCTCTGAAACAACCCCGACTTTTTTGGAACTCAGCTTTAGAATCTCTGGATTGACCGCTTTCGCATTGGAACTCTTGTAATTCCAGCATTAGATTGATCGTTGCGCTGGTTAAATACCCTATCCTCGCTTCTGCCTTTGTTGTTTACTGAACTCCTGACTGCTATTGCTAGACCAACGGAGAATCCCTCTTCTCTGAAACCGCTGCTTCTCGTCCTAATTGGCGAAAACAAGGGGATGACAACTCTGTACAAAAGCGGAATGCACCTGTGCCCGACAACGGGTCAAGGTTTAGTGTGTTGCGGGAGGAAACTGACGAGGTCCTTCAGCCTCCCAGTGCTTCCAGCCCCAGTGGGGCCGTTGGGGCCGAGACACGCCCGGTCGATCGAATTGGAGGTGGTTTTCCAGCTTTTGTTGCATTGAGAGTGTTTGATTTGTGGATTAAAGGTGTATTCTCAGCTAAAATTTGAAGAACAGAGATGCAAAGGAGATGCAAGATCCATTCACGCTCCATAGAACTGATCATCCAGGCATGCTCCTCGGGATGCATCCATTACCTAGTAACAATTTTCTCTCATGAAACGCTCGATGATCATTGCATTGGGTGTGAAAACTAAACTCGATTTTATTAATGGTGAAACTGCGAAACAAAATGCGATGGAGGAAGATTATGAAAACTGAAAAAAAAAGGTTGATTGGATGATATTTTCATGGATTCTTAATTCTCTGTCTAAGGATATTACCGTGTCATTAATATATGTCGAGTGTTGAGGAACTGTTGGATGATATATGCCAAAGGTTTGATGAGAATAATGGGCCAATGAAGTAAAAATACAAAGGAAGATATTAAAATTGGTTCATGGAAATATTACAGTGATGGAGTATTTTAATCGGTTGAAGAAGCTATGGGATTAGTATGCTTGCGTAGCTCCTTTGTGTTGGAAATTTGGTGTAAAATACACGGGAATCCTACGAAGTGATATGTATTTTCAGTTCTTACAAATAATCTAAAAATAGAAAATTACAATTGAACTGAAAAATAAATTACAACTGAAAAAATGGAAAGATTTTAGCCGAGGCGAGTAAAACTCTTTCCGCAAGAAGAATACGCTCCGTGTGGCAGCTAACGGTTCAGGCGTAACTTCCCCAAAGATACAACGGCAAACGTCTCTAAATCTGTAGCACACCAGATTTACGAGCTCCAGCGAACGGGAACGGAGTCAAGAATTGAGCACTTAAAATAAAAGGAGTATCTTTAAACAAATAAAAATATCACTTGTTTCTCTCTTTTGATATTTTTATATCCGGTATTTGGACATAAATCTATCTTTCCTTTCCTTTCTCTTTCTCTTTCTTTCCTCTCTTTTTCTCTTCTCTGTTTTGTGCAATTTTTTCATCTGCCCGAGAGGAGTATTTATAGGTACATAATTTAAAGAGTTTGAGCAAGTTGACCAAATGAATATCATTTCCGTGCATCTAATTGCCAAGTTGGGGATTCTTTCACATGCATACAACTAACAATTCAATTATTTGTGCATTATTGCTTTTAAAAATTGGCACACAAACCAAGATGGAGGGTCCCCCATTATTTTAATTCTCTCAATTATTCACACTTTGCAAGTGTGTGCTTGTGAGAAATAGAACCTGATTGTGCAGCATGAATCAAAAACAAAATTAATATAATCTCTGATGGAGCTTAATGACACATATGATAATATAAAATATTAAAATATGTTTATAAATCCTTTACCAATAGTTAATAAAAAATATTCAATGATTTTGACTGTTGAAAGAAAAATATGAAAGGAAAATAAGTGTGCAAAATGAGTATGGAAGTAGGTTGGAGAATGCTGCAATGGTTGCTAAAACAGACAGTTATGGTGGAGGACATTTTGGTCAAGGAAGAGGCAGTCAATTAAAAAAGGATGGAGTTCATAAGGACAATGGTCAGCTGGTAGAGGAAGGGAATATCCTAGACTAACCAAGGAAGAAAGGCAAGGTTGATTTTTGAGAAATGTGGTATGAAAGGCCATACTATCATAACATGCTTTAAGGTGCATGGTGTACCTTATTGTGCAAGGACTTGAAGCAACAACAAGGAAAGGGGTATGTTAACAATGCTGAAGTCTATACCTATGGTGATAGGCCAAGATTGGCATCAGGTAACAAAGAGACAGTAAGGCAACATGATCTAAATTCAGTGATCCAACAACTACAAGAGTTAACAAACTATAAAAGGAAAAGCGGAGACAAAAGAAAAAGCGGACTTTGTACAATTTGTAAGTTTCACGTAAAAAGAAAATGATAATAATATGCATTTTGCAGTATCTGCTTTGGAAGAGAGTCAACAGAATGATTAGGTCATAAACAATGGAGCAAGCGAACACACACATAACATTCACTTAAGGTTCCTTCCACAATTTGCTTGCCTAATGGACAAAGGAAGGGGTTCATTTCAAAGGAGATGTGGTACTTGATGAGAGGATAATGTTATGTTCTTTTGATTCCCCATTTCAAATATAATCTGCTTTTAGTTAAGAAATTATGTGAAAACATTGAATTGGTATGGGAGTTTACAAAACCTCATTGTACCTTGAAAGATAAAATCACACAATCGATACATGGCATGGGTAAACTGATTGATAATCTTTATGTCTATAAGAAGAAGAGACACGAAGACGAGAGAATGATTCTTTGCAACTTAGCCTTGGAAAAATGGTACAAATTCTTAGAGCATGCATCATTTTCAGGTCTAGAGCATTTAAACTTTCTACAAAAGGACTATGACGAAGCAACTGAAAATTTGTTGAGATATTGTGATATATGCTTTAAATCTAAGCAGCATAGACTGCCTTTTCTAAGAAGTAGCAGACAAACCACAACTTGCTTTGAGTTACTCCATGTTGATGTATGAGGTCCTTGTAAGGAGGAATGCTTGACTCATACACCTTACTTTCTCACAGTGGTTGATGACTGAAGCCGAGATACTTGAGTATTCTTGATGGTTTCATAACTCTCAATCTATGAAGTTGATAAAGAAGTTTGTGTTCATGGAAAAGAGACAATTTGGACATAAAGTGAAGAGTTCGATCAGACAATTAGAGGGAATTCTTGAGAAATGAATTGATTGAATTTTTTACTTCAAAAGGAATATAACATGAGAATAGCCGTGATTGTTCTTTACAACAAAATAGTGTTGTGGAGCGGAGACATAGACATATGCTTGAGGTGGCAAGAGCCCTCATGTTTCAATGGAACTGGCCACTTAAGTTTTGGCCTTTTGCAGTCCTAAGTGCAACATATATCATCAACGAACTCCATACTTTGCTACTGTTGGGAAAAATACGCTGAAATTTCCATGAAGTCAGATTTATAAAAGTGAAATAAAAATGAAAAATTGAACACACCAAATTGATAACGGAGTTCGGCCAATAATGCCTACGTCTCCGGACTACTGCAGATATTTTATTGGGAAAAAGAAATACACTCGTGTTTACAAAACACTCTTGTAACCACTCACAACTCACAACTCAAAAATACACACAAAGGTTAATTACTTTTAGCTCTCTCTCTCTCTCTCTCTCTCTCTCTCTCTTTTCTCTTGAAATGTTGCTGTATTTTTGTTGTGGTTTCCTCTAAAGTTTGCTCCTCTATTTATAGAGGAAATATGTATCCAATTTTCCACAAAGGTGTGCATATCTCTGCATTTTTTTCCACAAAATTGTGCTGCGTTTTTCTTTCTTTTGCAGCTATCAAAAGGAGTGGGCAGCAGCCCTTTTTGACTCCACAATCTCCCACTTGAGGACTGATTTCAATCTGTCCTCACACATCAATTACTGCAGTAGTCTTCTCGGTCTGTTACTCTAGCAGGCCCACTGAAGTTGAGCACAACTTCAGTTTGTCAATGGTCACCACCTTCGTTAGCATATCTGTCGGGTTCTTGCTTCCCACAATCTTTTTCAAAGTCAACACTTCATCCTCAAGAAGAGATCTGATAAAATGATATCGAATGTCAATGTGCTTAGTTCTGGAGTGAAACACTGAGTTCTTTGCCAGATGTATTACACTCTGACTGTCACTGTGCAAGACACTCTCTTTTTGAGTGAAACCCAACTCTGCTAACAATCCTTGAAGCCATATCAATTCTTTACTGGCTTCTGTCACTGCTACATACTCAGCCTCTGTAGTGGATAGAGCAACAATCTTTTGTATCCGCGACATCAAACTAACAGCTGTAGCCCCGACAGTGAAAACATAACCGGTGGTGCTTCTTCGGTGATCAACTTTACCTCCAAAGTCTGCATCTACGTAGCCCTGTAGCTTTAGATCTCTTTTTCTAAAGTACAAACATTTTTCTATTGTGCCTCGTAGATATCTCAAAATCCATTTGACTGCTTCCCAGTGAGCTTTTCCTGGTTTTGACATAAACCTGCTCACAACTCCCACTGCATGGCCAATGTCTGGCCTCGTACAGACCATCGCGTACATCAAACTTTCAATGGCTGAAGCATAAGGAATCTTAGCCATGAACTCTTCTTCTTCTTTTGTTTGAGGAGACTGATCCTTGGATAAACGAAAATGGCTGGCCAAAGGTGTACTGACTGGTTTGGTCTTGTCCATGTTAAATCTCTGCAAAACACGGTTGATGTACTCTGCCTGAGATAACTGCAAAACTCCCTTTTGCTTATCTCTCGTGATTTGCATTCCAAGAATCTTCTTTGTTGGGCCTAAGCCCTTCATGTCAAATTCTTTTGACAACTGCATCTTTAAATTTCTGATGTCTATCATATTTGATCCTGCTACTAACATGTCATCGACATAAAGTAGCAATATGATATAGCTGGACTCATATTTCTTGAAGAAACAACAGCGATCAGCATTGCACTTCTGGAAACCTTCCTGGTGCATGAAGCTCTCAAACTTCCTATACCACTGTCTTTTAGCTTGTTTCAGGCCGTACAAGCTCTTCTTCAATCTGCACACCATATCCTTCTTTCCGTCTGAAAAACCTTCAGGCTGGTGCATATAGATCTCCTCATCTAGGTCTCCATGAAGAAATGCAGTCTTCACGTCTAATTGCTCTAAGTAGAGCTCTTCACTAGCCACAATACTTAACACAGTCCTGATAGTATTGAGCTTTACAACTGGAGCAAAGATTTCAGTATAGTCAACTCCTTCTTTCTGCTGAAATCCTTTGACAACCAGTCGGGCTTTGTATCTCCTGGAACCATCATGGTCTTCCTTCACTCGATACACCCATTTGTTGTGAAGTGCTTTCTTTCTCATGGGTAATTTGACTAGTTCCCAAGTCTGATTTGAGGTCAAGGACTTCATCTCGTCCTTCATGGAAAGCTCTCACTTGCTAGCATCTGGGGTTTGACAAGCCTCCTTATCATCTTCAGGTTCTCCTCAATCGGTCAACAACATGTAGTCCATGTATCTCCTGTTAGGTACATGGGGCCTAGAGGACCTTCTCAATACAGGAGTTGGAGTATAAGGTTCTGATTGCTCACCGCTTTCTTCATTTGATTCCTCTGACCGAGGATTCCTTATTACAGGAATGTCTGGGATATCTTCCACCTCTGCATAAACTGGCCCACTCGCTTCTGAGTTGCTGGCACTTGTGTTATGCCGGTCCTTGTACATCACTTTTTCATTAAAGATGACATCTCTGTTGCGGATCATCTTTTTGGTTTCATCATCCCATAAACGGTAGCCAAACTCATCTTCACCATAACCAAGGAAAGTAACATTTCTTTGATTTTGGATCAAGTTTGTTTCTACCTTGATCACTGATGTGCACATATGCTACACACCCGAAAACTCTAAGATGTGAGAGTTTTACTTCTTTTCCGCTCCATACCTCTCCTGGTAACTTGTGGTCCAATGGTACCGATGGACTTCGGTTGATCAAGTAAGTAGTTGTGTTGACTGCTTCTGCCCAGAACTGCTTTGGTAGGCCTGACTGCACACGCAAGCTTCTGGCTCTTTCAGTCAATGTTCGATTCATACGCTCAGCTACGCCATTGTGTTGAGGCGTACCAGGCACGGTTCTCTCCATTCTGATCCCGTGCGTGTCGGATCTGGTGGTTACGTATTCACCACCATTGTCGGATCTGAGCTTCTTGATCTTCAAGCCTGTCTCATTCTCCACCATAGCTTTCCAAATCTTGAAAGCTTCAAATACTTCTGACTTGTGTTTCAGAAAGTAAACCCATACCTTTCTGGAGTGATCATCGATAAAAGTCACGAAGTATTGCTTCCCACCAACGGATGGGACAGTGGTTGGACCCCAAATATCGGAGTGGACGAGCTCAAGCTTCTCCTTATTTGGGGTTTTTCTACTTGTCTGAAAGCTGACTCTCTTCTGCTTTCCAAGTATACAACCTTCATACATGTCAATTTCTATTGACTGAAGGCCTGGTAATTTTCCTTTGAAGTGAATGATCTTCATCCCTTTTTCACTCATATGCCCAAGTCTTTGGTGCCATAGATTGAGACTTTCATTTGTTGCAACTGCAATAAGATGACGTGCTCCTTTGGTCTTGTAAAGAGTACCACTCTTTTTGCCTCGAGCAATTGTCATCGCACCCTTTGAAATTTTCCAATCATCACCATGGAAGATTGTTGTGTAGCCTTCACTGGCTAGCTGGCCTACGGAGATTAAATTCTTCGTCAGGTCGGGAATATGTCTGACATTTTCCAATTCCCAAACAGACCCGTTCAACTTGATTTTTACTGCACCTTTGCCGACAACCTCACATGATTGCTCATTACCAAGGTAAACTTTACCAAGATTTCCAGGAACATAATTCTCGAATAGTTTCTTCTGTGAGGTAGCATGAAAGGATGCTCCAGAGTCTAACACCCAAGACTCTTCTCTGTTCTCCAAAGAACATATCAGCGAATCTCCTCCAGAGGTTGAAGCAATATTTGCCTCTTCTTTTGCCTCCTGACCCTTCGGTGCACTCTTGCACTGATTTCTGTAGTGCCCGGTCTTTCCACAATTCCAGCACTCGATCGACTTTGAGTTTTGGGAACTACGATGATTTCTGGACCTGGATCTTCTTCCCTTTGATTTGTCGTGTCTGCTTTCTTTGGTTGAACTTCTTCCTCTTGACTCTGTATGCAATACAGAAGAGGTTGATGGTTCACCCGACTCCCTCCGCCGGATCTCTTCACTAAGAACCAAATTTTGGACATCATCAAATCTCAACTTATTGCTTCCCGATGAGCTACTCACAGCTGTGACTGTAGCATTCCAGCTTTCTGGTAGGGAAGACAAAAGTATTAAAGCCCGTACTTCATCATCGAACTCGATCCCAACTGAACTCAACTGGGTTGTAACGGTGTTGAGCTCATTGAGATGATGCGCCACCGGAGCACTTTCGGTCATCCGCAGGTTGAACAATCACCTCATCAAATGAACTTTATTTGAGGCTGATGGTTTCTCGTACATGTTGGAAAGAACCTTCATGAAGCCTGATGTCGTCTTTTCTCTTGCAATGTTAAAAGCAACATTACGGGATAACGTCAGCCGAATGGCTCCAAGGGCTTGTCTGTCAAGAAGACTCCATTCTTCCTCCTTCATGTCCTCTGGCTTCTTTCCCGTGAGTGGTTGATACATATTCTTCTGGTACAGATAATCCTCGATCTGCATCTTCCAGAAGCCAAAGTCCGCACCATCGAACTTTTCAATTTTCATTTTTCCTTCGTCTGCAGCCATCACTTCGACTCTGATCTGACTTCTCTGCCGGATCGTTTCTGTAAATTTTTTGTGAACTACCGTGTTTAAGAACACGTCGGTAGATAAATTTGTAGCGCCGAAAAATTTGACACTATTTCCGTTTTTCACTATTCACGGAATAGTAACCGACACAAAAAAATACATAATTAACAATCTGGCTATGGTACCAGTTGTTGGGAAAAATACGCTGAAATTTCCATGAAGTCGGATCTATAAAAGTGAAATAAAAACGAAAAATTGGACACACCAAATTGATAACGGAGTTCGGCCAATAATGCCTACGTCTCCGGACTACTGCAGATATTTTATTGAGAAAAAGAAATACACTCGTGCTTACAAAACACTCTTGAAACCACTCACAACTCACAACTCAAAAATACACACAAAGGCTAATTATTTTTAGCTCTCTCTCTCTCTCTTTCTTTTCTCTTGAAATGTTGTTGTATTTTTGTTGTGGTTTCTTCTGAAGTTTGCTCTTCTATTTATAGAGGAAATATGCATCTAATTTTCCACAAAGGTGTACATATCTCTGCATTTTTTTCCACAAAATTGTGCTGCGTTTTTCTTTCTTTTGCAGCTATCAAAAGGAGTGGGCAGCAGCCCTTTTTGACTCCACAGCTACGAAATTGGAAGTCTCCTTATTAGAGGTTGTACCAAAAGGTACATAAAACTCAAGATAACTATCAGCTAGTTTTATCAATCAGTCTATGACTAACATGCGTTCATATTTGTGTCTATTGTAATGTGCGGGTGTATATAAATAATAATTGCCTAATTGCATGAGCATAGTGAGCAATACACCTAAATTCCCACATTTCTCTTGAGTATTAGACACACACATATACGTGTGTGTGTGTGTGTGTGCAAAAATCCGGAGGCGGTGGTGCGTGCTGTCAATTTCCACTTTTCTACTGCTTACGTTTATCCCCAGAGGCAGTTGTGCTTTGCAGAGAGTGATCGAAGCGGAAGTGTGTGAAACGATGTCGCAGAGCAGGAGATTGATGCCCAATCTCGACGAGAAGACGACTAAGGTGCTTAATTTGACAGTCCTTCAGCGATTGGATCCTTTCGTCGAGGAAATTCTCATCACCGCCGCTCATGTCACCTTCTACGAGTTCAACATCGACGACAGCCAATGGGTATGCTAAATCACTGATTACGAAGCATGTTCATCGATATACAAATGGATTTCTCGTTTTTTTTTTCCTTGACTAGTAATGGATTTCTGTCTGCTCTCTCTAGCAGAGCCGGAAGTAGGGCTGCAAACGAGCCGAGCGGCTCGCGAACTGCTCGCGAGCGCTCGAGTCAAAGCTCGATTCAAGCTCGAGTTTGACCGAACTCGAGTCGAGCTCGAGCCCATATTTTGTCTTGTCGAGCGACTCGTCGAGCAGCTCGAATACATGTTAAATTACTAAAATACCCTTTATATATATGTTAACATAAGTCCTTATTGGTAATTTTACCATTCTACTTACAATTTTTCGAGCCGAACTCGAGTCGAGCTCGAGCAGGGGCGAAACTACATTGGGGCTCGGAGAGGCGCCGGCCCCTCCAAAAAAAAAAAAAAATTCGAACTAGAAGTGGGGGTAGCTGTACGCGAAAACACAGAGATTGTAACTGTACGCGGAGGAAGAGGAAGAAGATAACAGGTATCAGGTAAGGATTTTTTTTTTAAGTACACTTTAAAACGACGTCGTTTTAAGATCTTATTTAATTAAAAAATTTTAAACCAAAACGACGTCGTTTTGGTTAAAAGGACAAAAAAAAAATTAAAAAAAATCAATTCCTAACACGCGCAGACAGGGAAATAAAAAAAGAAAAAGAGCATATCTCACCTTCTTGAACTGAAGACAAGCAAGATCCCCAATTTTTTTTGGGAAAAAAGAGTCCTTCAATTTCAGCAAGATCCCCAATTTTTTTTGGGAAAAAAGAGTCCTTCAATTTCAAAATCAACAGTTTTAATCCCACCCATACAATTCGTCCGCTTTTCAAATCGGCCTTAAAGTTGTTAATTTTACTCTGTTGCTCCTGGTCCTGGGTAAGGTACGTTAACGTTAGTAAATTAGTATGGAGATAAAAACAAAACTAAAAATTTCAAGTTTTAAATTTTAAGTCAACAAAATAATTTTTCTTTTATTTCACTCATTGCATTGAATTTTAATTTTGTTATGTTGGTGTTTTGTTATGTCCTATTTTTCCACTAAACTCCGTATTAGTATGCTTCCAGTGGCAGGCTTTTCGTTTAGTACTAATGTTATATTTTGTTGTAACTTAAAATTTTGGTAGAATGGTAGTTTAATATGTAATATGTTTAATGATTGTATAATAGTAATTTTTTTTATTGAGCTTGATAGTAATTAGTCACTTTAGTTTTTATTTTGAATTGTTATTCTATATAAAGTAAACTGTAGTTGACTAGTTGTAATATTTTTAATTATTGATTTGTTTTACTATTTTTAGGTATTTAAATTTTTACAATGGATAAGTTTGTATCCAAATGGAAGAAGTCGGTTTCATCTTCATCAAGTAATGTGGATTTGAATGATAGTGGCAAAAGACAACGAGTAGAAGTGGAATTGACGGAAGATGACATTGTTGGTGATCCGGGATTGCGAAAACCTATTGATGATTATCCTTTTGCTATTAGAGATGAATTGAGGAGACACTACTTGGCAAAAGGTCCCTTTCAACCACATGATCACAATTTTCCGAGATCTAGTTTTGGTAAGAATATGAGATCATTTCAAAAGGCATGGTTTACGCAATATGATTGGCTCGAATATAGTATTCAGAAGGATGCCGCTTTTTGTAAAGTATGTTATTTGTTTAAAAGGATTAATACTCGTTGTGGAGATGATGCTTTTACTGGTGTTGGTTTTAAAAATTGGAAGAATGCTTTAAATAAATTCAAGGAGCATAAAGGGGGTTTAAACAGTCCACATCGTAATGCTATGGTTCAGTGTTCGTCATTTAGAGACCAAAGGCATAATGTAGATTATGTGTTATCACAAAAGGGCACTCAAATGGAGATTGACTACCGCGTTCGGCTAACAGCGGTTGTGAAAGTTGTTCGATTGCTTTTAGGGGGAGGTTTGCCATTTCGTGGACATGATGAGTCAAAAGGTTCAATACGAAAAGGTAATTTTCTTGAAATTTTGGATTGGTATTGTGAGGAGAAGGAAGAAGTGAAGAAGGTCATGAACTTGAATGCTCCCGGGAATAATCAGTTGACTTCTTCAAAAATTCAGAAAGAAATCATCAATGCTTGTGCTACAGAGGTGAGGAAAGTCATTATTAATGAAATTGGAGACAAGTTCTTTTCTATTTTAATCAATGAAGCTCGGGATAGTTCAATAAGGGAGCAAATGGCCGTCGTCGTGAGATTCGTGAATGATCGGGGAGAAGTGATCGAGCGATTTTTGGGAGTGGTCCACGTTAGTGACACCTCGGCGCACTCTTTAAAAGGTGCAATTGATGAATTTTTTGCAAGAAATGGATTGTCACTTTCTAGGCTTCGAGGTCAAGGTTACGATGGAGCTTCCAACATGCGAGGTGAATTCAATGGTCTTAAAACTCTTATTTTACAAGAACATAAACACGCATACTATGTTCATTGTTTTGCTCACCAACTTCAATTAGTGGTTGTAGCAACTTCAAAAGAGAACACGTGTGTGAGTGATTTTATGGATTATCTTGTAAGGATTGTGAATCTTGTTGGAGCTTCATGTAAAAGAATGGATGCTATTCGACAAAAGCATTACGATGACCTTGTACAACGTATTCAAAGTGGTGAGATTTCTACGGGGACTGGCTTGAATCAAGAAACAAGTTTAGCTCGACCGGGTGCTACGCATTGGGGATCTCACTATAGGAAAATCAAGCGGATGTTGGAAATGTGGGATGCGGTACAAGACGTTCTTGATACTATTGAGAGTGAAGCCACCGATTTCCAAAGTCGAGGCATTGCTAGAGGTTTGATTGCTAAATCAACAACTTCTGAATTTGTGTTCATTGCTTATTTGTTGGTGACAATATTGGCAAAAACAAGCGTACTTTCGGCGACCTTACAAGAAAAAAGTCAAAATATTGGTAAAGCCTTCGTTTTGATTAGAACGTTGAAGGAAGATTTAGGGAAGTTTAGGGAGGATGGTTGGGAGGAATTTCTTGAAAGCGTCAAGGAATTTTGTTCTCAAAAAGGCATTTTGGTGCCTAATATGGAAGATCATTTACCGGGTCGGCCTAGATCTAAAAGAAAAGTGGATGACCAACCAAAGACTTATTTGCATTTTTTTCGACGAGACATTTTTCTTCCGGTAACTATTTTTCTTTAATTTCATATTAACATTTTTTTGTTTATTATAGTGTTAATAATTAGCTTATTTTTCTCAATTTTGTAGGTTGTTGATCTTATCTTACAAGAGATCACTAATCGTTTTGGAGAGTTGAGTACGGAACTTATTTCATGCATAGTCTGTCTTGATCCTAGAGATTCTTTTGCTAGCTTTGATCATGAAAGACTGCTTCGTCTCGCTCAATTATATCCAAATGATTTTGATGATGAGTTCAAACTGAAAGAAGAATTGAAACACTACATCTCGATAGTCACAATATATGAGCGTGCATTTTTCTCTGATCTTCAAAGTATTGGAGACCTTGCAAAAAGAATGATTGAGAGAAAGTGGCACACTGCTCTTAAGTTAGTTTATCGGCTTATTGAGTTGGCACTAGTTTTGCCCGTCGCAACTGCTACTGTTGAAAGAGCTTTCTCCTCGATGAAGATTATCAAGAATGATTTGCGCAACAAAATGGGTGAGGATTTTTTGACGGATAGCTTGGTGTGCTACATTGAAAAGGAAATCTTTATCAAAATTGAAAATGAAGTCATTTTGTAGAGATTTCAGAACATGGCGTCCCGAAGATTTCAGTTACCGCGTGTCGATCTTATTAGTTCCCCCTTGGTTGGAAGCTAGATTATATTTTTATTTTGTATAATGTTATTTGAACGATAATTTAAATAGTTTGCATTTATTTTTGTGTTTGTGTTTGGTTTTGTCGTGAAATTTTTAAAGGCAAATTGGACCCTCCCGGCAACGAGATCCTGGTTTTGCCACTGATGGTCACCCATAACAACAATGTAATGTGCAGGATCCATTATATCAGAAATGATTTTCAAGATGAAAATAATCACACGGGGAGAGCAAGCCAATGGAAGTTTGTGGCTGGAACCATATTTATCTAAACTCCAGACATCACAGTCTACAATATGTAAGATAGAAATCGCTGCACATGTGATGTATTCAATTGCTCCAGCACCCAACGTGTCATACAAAGGAACACAATATAATCCATGAGCATTACAAGCCTCCATACTTAAAACCCACTTAGGAGAATCAGCCCAAAATATTCCACATCGTCCTCCCTCCTCAACTTCACAGCTGCGAATGAAATTGCCAATGTATAGCACAATGTCATAAGCTTCTTGATAAGTCATCCATATGTATATACCTGGCTTCCCACTAACAACTTCACGATGACCCAGCATTCTGTTATTGGGACTTTTCTCTACAAACAAGCTAAAAGCGTCATCTACA
>CACSLK010026072.1:3915035-3927948 GCA_902706635.1 Striga hermonthica
TTTTTTTGTTTTATTTTTGAAACAGCCCAATATTTCCAAGAAGATGGAAATTTTATGTTGAATTGCTTTTTTTATATATTTTTTCTCAAAAATTTTCTTTAGATTTTGACTAATTTAGAGGACTGTTGCTCCTTTGATCTGTAATTATATGATTAATCATCTGACAGTATAATGTTAAAGTTCCCTAATTTGTCTTTTAACATTATATGTTTTGATAAGTTACAGATTTACTGGATATGGTTGTCTTTTCCTCCTTTTGCTCCATGATTTGATAAGTGAAGCTTTCACTTACTTTGAATTTGGAGTTTTCTGGTGGGTCACTTTTTATTTGTCTTTAAAAATCTCAGTAGAAGTATTGGAGTTGTTTCCAGATGATGAAACCCTTTCAAGTGTGATAGATTTCCTCTGAAATATATGTATATATGTTGAATACTTGTGTTGTACTTCTTGGTTGCATCCCTTTTGTACGTTTTCTTTTACTTATCTATTTTTTGTTACCTTTACTCTAAAAAAGATTCAATAATGTCGAACCCGAGATTTCAGCGTGATTTTCTTTTGCAGGCTTTTAATATGGGAAGAATGTTACTACGAAACTGCATCATGTTCAGGGCTATCAGAAGATCCAAATCCAGAGAACTCATTTCATGATCATAGTGCTTCTTGGGTTTCATCTGAAACTTGTAATTTACAGTCGAGTGTTCGAGCGGGGGATAAGGTTCATTTCCTTGTAAACAAGATGATGATTGACAATCAAGTTCATGTTGTGGGAGAAGGGTATCTAATTCTCAAATCTTAGTAAATATAGTTTGTGCTTGAGGTCATGGAGAACCTCATTCTTTTTCCCTTTCGTCCTTGTTCGATAAAAAGTATATTGCTTGTCTTATTTTTCCTCAGTTTAGTTGGAAGAGTTGCATTTACTGGAAACCATCAGTGGGTCTTAGCTGAGAATTATTATAGAGAAGCTCAGCCATCAGAGGTATTATGGGAGTTTTTTGCAATACTTGAAAGAAAGTGTACTCATCTTTTAGCTGGAAAAAGAAAAAAATGAAGAGGCTTATATTAGTGTTTAAAATAAATATGACAGCTTTTAATCATGATTCAGCTGATGCTGCTTTAAATCTTTCATTTCACAGCTCTTTCACTAGATTTATCTCAGACATTACCGTGTCTTAATTTGAATGTCGTTACGTGACTCGTTTTGTTCACTTCCAAGAATGAATTCTTGCATAAATCACTGCAGCTATAGTGTGATTTATTTTATTTTTTTTTTTAATATGAAATATAAGAATTTAGACTATCAGACTTATCTTGGTTAAAATAGGCTGTTGCCAAAAGTCTGAATATATGGTAGGTTCTAATGGATTTTCTATTTAATGAATGTCAGGTTTTCTCTGTTACATATAACATACCTCTTATCTATTGTTGGCCTTTACAGGTTCGAAAGGAGCTGTGCCTACAATTTGCAGCCGGTATGAAGGTACCGAATCAATAATTTTGCCTGTTTTTTCTTCCTGTCCTTTTATTAATTCATCATGGCTTTGTGATTTGATGGTCTGACTATTTCTTTCTTTTAATTTTGTGATCAGACGGTCGCAGTTATTCCTGTTCTTCCTCACGGTGTTGTTCAATTTGGTTCATCCTTGAATGTAAGGATTTTCTTTTCGTTCCTCATAGTCATGTTGATAAAATGATGTTAAAATTGTTATGCAGTGTACGCTTTTCTTGCGTGTACCAATTATAGCTGATATAGTTCCTCAATGTGCTTTATTTAATGTAACGATCGTACTTCTTTATGAATTTGTTTCACAAAAAATGTGTAATTTGTGTTTTCTGTCTCAGGTAATGGAGAATATGGGATTCGTGAACGACGTGACATCACTATTACTTCAACTCGGATATCTTAACGAACTACCTAAAGAACACACTCTGAATACGTTCAGCCCGCCTTGCTCATTTGATAGCTTAAACTATATTTCAAACTCGGTCGAGCCTTCTATGATTGACAGCCAAACATCTTATTCCTTGACCCCGAGCCAAAATGGACTCCATCACCACTTGAAAATTGCCCAGCCAATGAAATTAGACTTTTCTTCCTCAATCCAGTCAAAAAATGTAGTGGCAAAGGCTGAAGTTATTCCCTCAATACCAGAAATGGGGTCTACTCTAAGCGTACCTTCAAATATGGATAGTAACACTTCTGCTCTTTTGATCCCCACACAAAGAACTAATCTTGGACCATTTTATTATTCTGATGATGGAAACGTTAATTCAAAGGACACGTCTTTCAGTGAGCTTAAAAGTGTTAGCTTTTCTAAACCAGAGAAAAATACAGACATGAAGATTCTGAAAAATCAGTCGAGCGTGATTAAGAAAGAGATCAAGAACAATGCAGATAAGGCCCTTAATATTCCTCTGCCTCAATATAACGAGCTTATAAATGCGGGCATCGATGAAAAGCAGAATTCAAGAGATGACTTGTTTGACGTCTTGGGAGATGATTTTAAGAATAAGCTGTTCAGTAATTCTTGGAATAACGAGTCGAGCAGTGATTTTCCTACTATTACTAATACTAGTCGAGCAAATTCAGAAAGTGGGATTTTCTCCTCGACTAGTTCCGACCATCTCTTAGAGGCCGTTGTTTCTAAAATTCACCATCCGGTAAAATGGGGCCTTGATGATAGTGTTTCTTGTGCAACCACATTCACCAACATTAGTGGCTCATCTGGACGGAGTTCTTGTTCGCTACCCTACGGCAGGTTCGGGATTTCAGATAGCATGAAAGAAGAGCTGTTTGGCGTGCCAAAATTTATGGCCAAGGCAGGACCAACAGGTTCTGGCTCTTACTCGCAGGGGAGCTCGATTTGCGGGTCGCAATTAAGTTCGTGGATCGGGAGTGAACAAAAGGGTAAACAAGCTAACAGCGTGTCCACTGGATATTCAAAAAAGACAGACGATGGGGGTGGTAAAATGGGTCGAAAGAGGCTGAAACCCGATCGGCAGATGATCCAAGATAGGGTAAAGGAGCTGAGGGAGATTGTTCCCAATGGGGCAAAGGTAATCTCTTTCTGCATTTTGTGATATGGGCATTTTGGTTTATTTTGTGTATATATATGTATGTTGTTAATATTTTTGTTTTTCGGGTATGACAGTGTAGCATTGATTCCCTACTTGAACGTACTATCAAACATATGCTGTTTTTGCAAAGTGTGATGAAGCACGCGGACAAGCTGAAGGAAACTGGAGAGTCTAAGGTGCGTAATTGTTATCTCAATCCTTATTACTTTTAAGCTTAAGTTTGATGTTTCTTTCTGTTAACCCTTCGCTGCAAAATTTCCGATTGATTTTGTTTGTTGCGCAAATTGCCCTGAGCAAAATGGAAAGTGATGACTGGCTGACATGCGTAACTATATTCATCTCTTACTGTTAAGTTGAGGTTCATTACAAAAACACTCATCATGTTTAGTTTAATTGCAACAAAAAAACTCCGTCCATCTTTCCAAAATGCAAATATCCCTTGAAAATTTATAACAATGCTATTGAGTTTCAGATTATTAGCAAGAATGGAGGTTTAGTTTTGAAAGACAACTTTGAAGGTGGAGCTACGTGGGCCTACGAAGTATGCTCACAGTCGATGGTCTGTCCTATCATAGTCGAGGATCTTAATCGGCCACGTCAGATGCTTGTGGAGGTAACAACAAGTATCCTCTTTGAAAAAAAAAAAAAATTTTATCCATTGGCCTTTGTTTCTTGAAGTTATGTGCAAATGGTTTTACCGAAAGCTTTCCTTCAACAGATGCTCTGTGAAGAAAGAGGTTTGTTTCTTGAAATAGCAGACATGATTAGAGGACTTGGGCTAACCATTTTAAAGGGAGTAATGGAGACTCGGAAAGACGAGATCTGGGCAAGCTTTGCTGTCGAGGTAAATTCTCCATAACGTCCCAAACTGTTGTAAATATGTTATATTCTTCTTCATTTGCTTTGCATAGAAATATTACGGTGTTTAAGCTAGCATTTTACATACAGATGAGTAAAATTTACTGTCTATTCGCCAAATACTCTCTCTTAATGAACCCAACTGTTAGCAGTCTTGCTTTGCTATTTTGGAACAGGCCAATAGAAATGTCACAAGAATGGAAATATTCATCTCGCTAGTTGGTCTCTTGGAGCAAACAACGAAAACCGGCAACACTAGAGCTGAAAACCCTATTGGCGCAACAGGCTGATCGAGTCGCCTCAATTCCCGTTATATCCCACAGTTTCAAGTGACCCTAATGACACATTCATGGTTTTGTTCGGACGTGTTGAGAGCGGGCGAAAAACCGCCATGACTAACTCGTCGATCCTGAAAAAATTGCTCATTTAACTAGCCACAGTGACCTGTGGTTTGGAGGATGTCCCAGTATAATACAAGAGCATGTTAGAAAAATAGCTGATGATTGTGTAGCATATGTATTGGCTTTTATAGTGGTTTTTATCTATAGTAGTTGGATTTGGATGTTAATAATTCTCCTGTTAGAGGTACTTTGCATTATAAGGGGGATAAGTGTGTATATTACTATAGTGTGTGTGTATGTATGTGTGACCCCTTAGTGGTTTGTTTTCTTTGTACCGTTTTGTTGTATCGTGTTTTGTTTAAAACAGTGAGTTTCGTTTGGTTGAAGGTGTATTGGTTTGGGATTTCGATTTTCAGATTTTGGAAACACGAGCGAGCTTACCAAATATATCGAACCGAATACATATACATCCGAACGAGTCGATTAATTTTATCCAAAACTTTATTCATCTCCTCTCATATGAACACATGCAATCAACAAAACCTAAAATGTGGACATGTGAGATGGGAAAAAATGTGACATTTTTCCCGTTATCGAGTCCCATATCAACTTAAAGTGTTAGTTTATGATTCTGAAAACACAGGCCTAAGTGAGTGAAGGAGGCCGCTACCCAGCTCGAATCGGCCTTTTCTTAATAAAGAAAAAAAAATGGTCGATGTATTGGCTAATACATTAAATCTAAAATCTAGCCCCTTTAAAATTGAAATGGTTGAAAAGCACTACGATTCGCCGCCGGCGTATCGTCTGCTCTTTTAGGTGGCTTGCGAAGAGAATCAGACGATTCGCCGAAAACATCACAGATACTATTATATGTTTGAAAACTCAATATAACGAAACCCGAACTGCACATGAACACAAGTTTTAACCATTAATGTGTGTAAATACAAGCAAGAGCTATGAACTTTACATAAAAACTTCCATCCTCAAAGCCAAACCAACCTTCCCTGCATAACAAAAGCACAAGCAAGCAGAGGATCAAACCACCACCCGGCACCGCCTCGGACCACCGGTCAGAGTCCCCTGCCTCCCGTTGCTCGGAACCCCAACCTCCAAATCCCCGCAGAACACCTGCAGGAGCCTAACCCTGGTCCTCCATGCATTCGTCCTGAACCTAACCCTAGAAAGCACCCTCAAATTTAGCCCTATGCTCCCTCTACTCCCCCTTTCTCTGTTCATCCCATCTGCCGCCACCCGCTCGACGAAATTCCCCACCGACGAGAAATTGGCAGTCAACTGAGTTTCGCTCTTCGTGCCCAGCGAGAACGGCGGCAGCACGGTGTCGGCGAGCGACCACGACCTGTAATAGACGGCGGCGTCCAAGCGATCATACGCGAGGGTCAGCCTCCGGTTGGGGTTTCGGGCCGTGAGGCGGACTTGGGATGTGAAGGAGACCAAGGAGTTATCGCTGACGGTCAGATTGGAGAGGGTGACCGAGTCGACCCGGAACTGGGGGACCTGAGGGCGCAGGACAAGCCATATGATTAAGGTGACGGCTCCGAGGACGACAATTAGGCCGATGGTGAAGGCCAGGAAGCGGCGGGAAAACGTGGAGCGGCGGGGATGGTGGTAGGGATTGTTTGGATAGCCGTAGTAGGGGTTCGGTGGAGGTGCGGCGGCGGCGTAGGGGTAAGCGGTGCCGGAGGGCGGCGGATTGGGTGGATAGCCGTTAGGGTTGGAGGCGGGATAGCCTGTGACGGGTCGGTTGTGGTCTTCCATGGGTTTTTGGCGAGGAATTAATAATAACTTTGGAGTTTGGAGTGACTGTCTGTTTTGGAAGATGATCAGTGATAAATGATCAAATCTCAAAATCAAAGCTATTTTATTACGTGTCAGGTACAATGAAATAATAATATGATTATATTATAAACTAAAACTAGTACAATACTCGTGTATTACACGAGTGCTTACTAATTTTTTTTTTCTTAAAATCTAAAATTAATGAGAAATAGTAGTTTGAAAATTTAAATACATTTTATAAGAATATAGATATTATTATATATTTATTATGACACTTTTTATTTGTGCAACTTATTTGTGTTATATTATACTAATTTTTTTTTAACTTACAATATATAACTACATTACATATAAATATATCAATTGAGAAATAATTTTATTTTTCTAATGAATTTTAATAAATATTATTATTTTTTATTATTATAAAGATAAATATAATTTATTTATTTCATATATACAATATGGATGTCAAATCGAAGATCATCAAAAGATGATTAATTTGATATATTATGTATGTAAAACCGATTAGAAATACAAAAGTTATCAACTTTTAAAATACATTTATAATTTAATAGCTTATTGAAGGAAACAAATCAAAATTCAGGGATATATTAGTCACTTAGTGCCTCACTATGTAAAATTATAAAAAATTAAAGGGTTATATTAGTAAAAGTGATATTAAAATACCTAAGTTAACTAAATAATATTTATGAAATACCCGAACCAAGATTATTAATTATTAATATATCAATATTATTTATCCAAACCTAACTACGAAGCATGATTCTTCGCCAAATAGGATTTCGAAGCATCAGAAGCAGCCACGTAGGCTCAGCGCATTCGAGAATTATATATAGAGAGGATATATAAATAAAATTAAAGATTTTTTTTTCCACATAAATCCCTAAACCCCTTTTCAACTTCATTTCAGTCCTTACTCCTAACTTAACATTGTTAAAAGTCATTGAGTAAGCACATCTTGACCGGAAATAATTAGGTGTGCCCTGGCACACCTTGCTAGGTGTGCCAGGGCCTTTTGTGAAATACAACTCCCCTAAAAGCGCGTGAGGTAAGGAGGTAAGACAATTTTTTTTTTTTAAAATGGGACATGTATCTCATTTCTATTGGATAATAAAATTCATATATCATATTATATAAATTAAATTATCATTCATATTTTGTATCAAAAAATAAAAATAAAAATACCAAAATTCATAATTTTTTATCCTCTACAAATAGAGACCACAATTGATATTTTTTGGAACACAATTAATTTATCATTTTTTACAATTAATTTATCTTATTGGAAAATTATGACATAAATCTATAATTAGATGAATATGTTACATAGTAAGATGAACATGTTATAGAGTAAGATGAACATGTCATAGAAAATGTTACATTTTCATAGATGAAATTTAGATGAACATGTTCTAAAATAAGATGAACGTGTTACATAATAAAATGAACATGTTATAGAATAAGATGAACATGTTACATAATAAAATGAACATGTTATAGAATAAGATGAACATGTTACATACACAATAAGGTTAACATGTGACATAATAAAATGAACTTGTTATAGAATAAGATGAACATGTTACATAATAAAATGAACATGTTATAGAATAATATGAACATTTTACATACACAATAAGGTGAACATGTTACGTAATAAAATGAACATGTTATAGAATAAGATAAACATGGTACATAATATAAATGAACATGTTATAGAATAAGATGAACATGTTACATAATAAAATGAACATGTTATATTATGTATTATTTCAATCTGCAATCTGTAACATGTTCATCATATTTGAAAATATATTCATTTTATTGTGTAACATGTTCATTATATGTCAGTATAATAAAATAATTACGAAAAAACGAAAAATTAGTTGTGTTCAAAAACCTATCAAATGTGGTCTCTATTTATAGATAATGAAAAATTATGAATTTTGGTATTTTTATTTTATTTTTTTAATATAAATAATCAATGATATTTTAATTTATGTAATATGTCTCATTTTTTAATTAAAAAGGAAAATTGGGGATGCGAACTACACTCTCTTAATTTCTCTAGTTTTGAGGAGTTTTGGGGATAAGGGGCGCGTGTAAATGTGCCCTGACACACCTAGCTAGGTGTGCCAGGGCACACGGTAGTGGTACTGCATCTCGACAGTAAGACGTTTTCACATATAGGTCATGTGTTCAAGTCAAGGGAAAGTAGGATCATGATTAATAGTGATCCTAAAATCGGTTACATGTTTCATAAAAAATAAAATAAATAAAAATTAGATTGTAACAAACAACGACGGGGAACTCAAATAATTTTATTAATTTTTTTTTCTAGCAACTATATATATATGAATTTATTATTTATATATATATATATTTAAAAACTTTGAAATTTTAAGAATAATAATGTATTCGTTTAAGATTTCAGAAAGGTTTAAAATATTATTAGGTTGTCATTTGAAATTTTAAAAAGTCTTACAAAGTCATGAATAATATTAACTGAATTCTGTATCAAAATACAAGTACCAAATTCCACTCTAAATCTCATCTATAAACATGAGATTGAGGATTTGTTAAATAAAAAATCTTTTAAACTATTGAGTTCTAATAATTTGAAAATATCAATCAAAATCAATAATTGCACCATTTTAGTTGTCTTTTTTTTTCTTCTTCTTCTTATGTCATTTTCGTAATTAGACTCAAGGAAATGACTTGGCAATTTCTAATAGCTTATTATTAAGATTGAATAGGTCTTCACACATTTAAATGTTCAAATTAAATAGGAATAACATGCATATAAAATAATAATTTAATAGGTTGTTGGGATGAGGCATATTTCGATTTTAATTTCCTAAATACTACAAGAAAATGTTACTGTCACATTATGAAATCATACCGTTAAAGTTTCTAACCCTTAGACTATCATGTAATATCGGAGATAGTTGATCTAACGGTTACAAACTCCGAAGAAACATCTCACATATTATTCTTCATTTTTTTACTTCTGTTCCCATTTAAGAAAAAAAAAAAATCGCCCAATTTTGAAAATTAACATTTTTTTTTCGATACAAAGAAAGAGTCTAACGCTTCTACGTTACGACTGAGTCACATACGTTCCTCGAATACGAAACTCCACTAATATCATGGAACATCCATTGCCGAACCCCATCAGGCGGTTCTGGGAAGAAGTGATATCCCACGGCTCCTTCAGTCGCTAATGATGCCAAACAGTCGGCAGCGAAATTCGCTTCACGAAACACATGATGCACCTTGACCTGCCAAGGGCGGCTCAAAAAAATTAACATTAACTTACAGACCAAGTAAAATGTACAAGTACCATCCTTCTATGTCTTTTCCGTGTTCTTGACTTTGTTTCCCTTTCATGGGGACCGAGTCATTTTCTCTCTCTTTCTCCATTTACACATTTTTTTTTTTTTTGGTATACATATATAGCTGTGATGGCTAATTATTATCCGTGTAGTTGTTGTAGTCACATCCAAAAAAGCGTTGACGAGAGAAAAACGTCGGTGGGGTTATGGAGGAGAAGCCGCCGGAGCTGATCGGAGTGTGGAAGAGGGTGGTGGTGGTTGGCGGCGGCGTAGCCGGCTCCCTCATTGCTAAGTCTCTTCAGTTTCACGCAGATGTCACCCTCATTGACCCGTAAGTTTCTCTTTCTTTTTCTCTCCCATGCCCTTGTAATTTCTGGATTGATTATGTAGTGTTTGAATAAATGCCCCAGACAAAGTTTTAGAAGCCTCCTATTTTGCTCTGTTTCAACATAGTATTCTTACATTGTCACGCAAATTTTATTCCGATGATTATTGCAAAAGATGATGTTTTTGAGCATTAGGTGTTTGTTTTAGATCAGATCCAAGGCGTGCCAACTCTGGCAGCACGTAGAATTTATATATATTTTTTTTTTACCTAGTAATAATAACTCGAAAAATCTACATTTGAATAGGAAGGACTACTTTGAGATTCCATGGGCTAGCTCAAGGTCGATCGTGGAGCCATCTTTTGCCGAAAGATCTATTATTTACCACAAAGATTACCTCACAAACGGTCGTCTTGTTGTGTCCAAGGCCATAAACGTCTCGAGTTCTCAAGTATTGACCTCAGACGGTTGTCAGATAATTTACGATTATCTCGTCATTGCCACTGGTCACAGTGATACATTCCCCAAGACGAAACCCGAGAGACACAAAGAATACCGATCAGGTAACATTACACAGCGCTGCCAAAATCAAGTCGAAACTAGTTTCTTTGAATCATATTATATTAATAAATCTTTATTGTTGTCAGTGAAGTTCATGAATCGTTTAATCAAAATTTCGTGTTTGTGTTAGCCATTAGGGAGTGGCTGCAAAAACTTCTGCAATTTTAGAGAAGTATTTATGTCAGTTGAAGCAAAATGTAGTTGACAAATGAGGAAGATGGCAGCATTTTCATATCAGAAGCTGAAAGCCAAATAAGTTAAATAAGAGTTGGTGAAATTTTTTTATATTTCTAAGTAAATTCATTCACAGAAAAGAAGAGAGTTATCGAGAGTGCTCTTACATTTAGATCCCTATTAAACTATACAATCAGAAGAAGTTGAGTTCTTAATGCACTTAAATCTACTTATTAAATCCACTCATTTAATTCAGATAAGAGAAGGGAGACTCATGATCAATATATATAGTTTTCAACTGATCCAAATTCTTCTCTTCTATACATGCAGAACATGATAAGATAAAATCCGCTAATTCCATCTTGATCGTTGGTGGGGGTCCCACCGGTGTCGAACTAGCCTCTGAGATCGCAATCGATTTTCCAAACACAAAAGTCACTCTAGTTCATGAGGGGTCTAGATTGCTCGAGTTTATAGGACCCAAAGCGGCCGACAAGGCATTAGAATGGCTTAGATCGAAGAAGGTTGAAGTTAAATTGAGACAGACAGTTGATCTCAACAACTGCTCGGAAGGAACCGAATCTTACGTGACTTCATCGGGCGAAACTATAAAAGCTGATCGTGTTTTCGTGTGCACGGGAAAACCGGTGGGGTCCGCTTGGCTTAAGGATACATTTTTGGAGGAAAGCATTGATGTTTTTGGAAGGTTGAAGGTCGATGAGAATATGAGAGTTAAGGGTTATAAAAATGTTTTCGCCGTTGGAGACATTACGGATGTTAAGGTACGTGCGTGATGAACGAGCATTTAGTTTATAGGATGCAATATTTTTAATCTTTTAATTTCTTATGTAATGATGAGAATTCTTGATTTAGGGTCCTAAGAGTAAACACATTGCTTTACAGGAAATTAAGCAGGGATACTCGGCTCAAAAACATGCTTTGATTGCTGCGAAAAACCTGAAACTGTTGCTGAGTGGAGGGAAGGAAAATAAAATGGTGAGTTACAAGCTGCGTTCGTTAAAAGTGATTGTTTCTTTGGGGAGACATGATGCCGTGGCTCAGTTCCGGTTGACAACGTTAATCGGATTAGTTCCTGGTTTGATAAAATCCAAGGATTTATTCGTGGGGAAAACGAGGAAGCAGCTGGGGCTCGATCCTCGCGTTGTGGACTATTGAGTCTCGATTTTATTGGGGAAATTATATATTTTTTTATTTTTTTTCTTTTCTTGTGTTCCTTGCTGGGGAGGTTTATAATTGTTATGTTTCTGTTGTGTAAAGAGGGATCATATTGCCCCTTGAATGTTATATAGTTTGAGGACTCGACATGCTTGTGCTGTGTGAAATATTTATAATCTTTGTGCACACATTTATGATTGATATATAGTGGTGAATAACAGATGATATTTACAGTTTTTCTATCGTTCTCTTATCTTCTATTATAGTTTTATCACCACGAGTGTTCTACAAATTTGGTAAATTGTGCGATTGCAAGTTATAGTGAGTACAACTTTTCCTGCGGCACGAAACGAACACGTTTTCCAGGTGTCTAACCCGTGGATTCTTGGTCGACCGTGGATCCTCATTCGCGGCACGTGAGTCGGCCATTGATGTGGATATTTGCAGTCGACTTCCTCGAGAGCAATATTCCTACAAAAAAAAGAGAGAGAGAAATAAGATGTACTAGAACGACATGAAAACAAGTAAACGAGCAAAAATAATAAAATGGAGCAAGAAAAACCTAAAAAAAATTAAAATGAGCACAGGTTAATTACTTGAAAATCACATAAAATAACAACATAACAGGAGGGCAGTCGGCCTTTATGGCCAATCACTCTCACTTCACCTATGGAGGTCGACCCTTCTCCACGAACCCGCCTAGAGACACGGATAATGTTTTCATGGAGGACGACCACCTTCTTGAAGAGGAGACTGGAGACGACGTAGCCAAGGTTCATAGCTTCTCTCTCTCTCTCTAATAGTGACGAGTCCCTCCATCTTACCGACTACAATTCTGTAGACGTTGCCATTTTCTAAATATTACATCAATTTTGAACTCGTGTCGTTATAAAGACTTAATTTAATTTAAATACTAAATCTATTTTAAAATGGTTACCAATTTTCTTTAACCGTAACACCAAAATTGAAAATACAAAATTGTGATCATAAATTATCAATAACAAAATAGTAATTTTTAAAATTAGTAGTGAATTATAAAATTGATGAAATATGAACTAATTTCTAGAGAGAAGTATATAAACCGCGTGCATAATTTTAGTTCTTGGAGATACTTTTAATAAATTATAAAAAATTAAACAATAAAATAAAATAAAAAATGATATACATTGGAAGGATAGGAGAAGTATATAAACCTACATACTTTTGACCTTAACTGCTTGATCAGTACTCCATAATTTCCCTATATATA
>CACSLK010026072.1:3955226-3967566 GCA_902706635.1 Striga hermonthica
AAAAAGGGACGAACGGGATCGACTTTTAGGTACTGTTATACCGAAAGGAGCGGCAGTCTTATCGAGTACATTTTATGTCAACTGCAAATAGTTGATGGCAGTTTAGGATGACAACTTTTAAATCCTTTCATAAATGCAAGGATAAATAGATTTTATTTCCATAATTTCAGAGTATGAAATGATGTATCACAGTTTGTAATGTAGTGTAGATAATGTGGATTTTGGAAACCTTGAAGAAAGAAACCAAAGAAAAAAAATTCCCTTCAAATCAAATATAAAACAAGAAGAAAAAAAAAACCTAGAAGCTCGTGCCCGATCCTCGACCTCATGTCATTGTTCAGCCTGGCCCTCGTCCTCCTCTCGGCCGCCTCCGTGGGCCCCACCCTCCTCTTCCGCCTGCCGCCCTCTTTCCTCGGCTGGGCCTTCCTCGCCGTCTCGGCACTCTCCCTATCGTCAGCCTCTGGCCCCGTCTCGCCCGTTCGTGCTTCCGGGCCTATGTCTCCCTCGTCATCGCCTCTTCAGCGTCCCAGCTGCTCGGGATCGTGGCCTCTTCGCTCTGAAAAAGTCGAGCCTCTCTATGCTCAAGTCCCCCCGGGACCCGCGGGAGGCCAAGGCCCCGGCGAGGCTGGAGTGTGGGGTGCTGATGGCGATGTTCGCGGTGCAGCTTGGGGTTATGATCCTCTGCTGCGCTGTGCGCTGCAGCATGGCTAGGGAGTACCATGGATTGGATGCGGCCGAGACGAAGGAGATAAATAAGGAGGTGAAGAAAAGGGAGTTTGATGAGAAGATGATGAGGAGCAAGGCTATATGGGCAGTGGATGAAGAAGCATAAATTAGTATAGTAGTAGTTATTGTAACTGTAATTTGGAATGGGTGTGGTGTGGTTTGGGGGATAAAAGGTGTTCTTTCACAAATGGTTTCAGTTGTGGTAATTTTACTTTTATTGCTAGGAAGCAAAGTTTTGAATTCTGGTTTTTCTGGCACATTTGTGGTATATGTTGTCTCCTTGCACATATTTAGATTTTGAATAAAGCTATTAAACTCGAGTAACTTGTAGGGTTAATTCAACTCGACCAGTTAAGTCTTTGGGTTTTGACTAAAGTCAAGCTTGTTTAGTTAACGTGTCAAACTCGTCTCCGCTTGTTAGGCTTGAGAAATAGCAATTTATGTAATTTTTTGAACTATCAACTTTGGTCGGGTTGTTAATATTGATAAGAGAACCAAGTTCGAGCTCATTTATTGGATTTATTAGTCAACAAGCCCGACTCGACTCGACTCTACTCTACTCGCTCGTACATTTGAATCAACATAATAATACATTGGCAATTGCAACACGTAATCTTGCTTCCCCATAATCAACAAAGCAGGGACCTTGACTGTAGGATCTTGGATACGTATTTCACCCTGCGTATCCATTGACCTACAATGAAACACGATTATCTCCTACCCCGTTCATAGAAATCTAGTCTCGTATTTTTTTTGTTGATGAATTCAGTAAAACAGGTTGAGTTCTCCAGCAAAAGAGAGTCAAGACTCAAGAGACTTAAAGAGAAGGATTACATCGTAAACAATCCAAGTAAACAAAAGAGAAAGAAAAGAACGGAAAAAAAAAAGAGGAGAAACCACATTCTTTCACAAATACATCTATAATTCTCAGTGTAGTGGTTCTCCCAGTTTATTTGTACTAGTTGGTAGTATCGGTCTATACTTGGACAATCTTTCTCATATAAGTAATTTCTATCGTTGGTTAAAAAAAAAGTTTATGATTGGTATCCAATTTTTTAAATGTATGTATTGGCACAACTACATAAAAAATTCTTGTAATGAAAAGCCAAGAAATATTAAAAATAAAAATTAAATTGATACATTTTTTTTTTTTTGGTACAAAAAAAGGAGGCTACGCTAGCCTAGATAGGAACCGCCCGAGGGTACGAAACCCCAACCCTATCGTGATGCAGCCACATGTCCACCCCGGACGGAGGACTCGCCAAGGCCAAAAAACCACCCGGACCTCTAGCCGCCACCGAAGCCAAAAAGTCCGCCACAAAGTTCGACTCACGATAACCGTGGCTAAGCTCCACCTCCCATTGACGACTCAGGAGGTCTCTTATGCTATCCAAAAGACCACGGTGAACTCCGGAATGAAGACCCTGCCGGACCATCTCAATTATACTCAGGTTGTCCACTTCGACTTGTATCTTGCGCGCTCCAACGTCCCAGGCCAGCCGGAGCCCTTGAAACAATCCCCAAAGCTCGGCCCCAATAATGGAACAAAATCCAATATTCATCAAAAATCCGTGAACCCAATTACCGTAGTGATCTCGGATAACCTCACCGACGCTCGCCATCCCCGATGAAGGGTCGAAGCTACCATCCGTATTAACCTTGAGAACTCCCTCCGGTGGACACGACCACGATATCCATCGTCGTTCTCGCTGGCCACTAACACCCAATTTCTGACTTCCTGCCATGGAGCCGCTCACAGTACGAACAAAGGAGGACACCTCGACAATGCGACGGGGAAAAGGGGTCACAGCCCCTTGGAAAACGGACAGGTTGCGCCAGCGCCAAAGACGCCACGCTGTCAGCCCAAAAACCGAAGACCAGTCCTCAGAGACACGACTGAAATCACCACCCAAGTTCTGCAAAATCCATTGTCGGAGATCCAAAGAAAAGAAGACTGACCAAGATGCGCGCGGTAGCAGTGTCTCCCAAGTGCGTGTCGCATCCGGACAATCCCGCAAAACATGTAAAGTAGACTCACAAGCCGCCAAACAGATCGGACACTGTGAATCCGAGGACATATGGCGTCGGAATCGCGCGGCATTCGTTAGCAAACAGTCTCGAGCGGCAAGCCACAAAAAATGGCGCACCCGCTGCGGGCCCACCCACTTCCAAATGAGCGACCAAAGTCGATCACCACGCTGCCCCGGGACTGCGGCGAGAGCTGAGTACGCGGATTTTGTCGAGAACTGGCCATTTGCCGACAGACCCCAAAACACCGTATCCATAGGTCCATGCGCAGGCGGAGGTGGAATCGCGGAAATCCGAAGCAGGCACGTGGCTGGCAACAAACCCTGAAATAAAGCCCAATTCTAGCGACCATCTTGTGTCACAAACTCTGCCACCGACGAGTTGATTAACGATTCCGGGACAGGAGCCAACGCGAAATTAATCAGAGGAGACGCGCAATTAGACCACCTGTCCCACCAAAAACGGACCAACTGACCATTACCCAAGGACCAACGACACCCCATTAGCGTGTCTTTCCACACATCCCGAATGGATCGCAACACCGTCGAGCCCGAGGGAAAAGAAAAATCTGCACTCATCGACAAAGGTTGCAAGTTATATTTAGCCCGTAGAACACGACACCGTAGAAGGTTCGGCTGTGTTAAGAAAGACCATGCGAGCTTCATCAAAAGGGCACGATTCATGAGCCGCTGATCTTTCATGCCTAATCCGCCATCCGTCTTAGGCTTACACACTTCAGACCAAGAGACCAAGCTAATCCTCTGGGATGAGGAAGTACCGCCCCAAATGAAGTTACGGCACTTCCTTTCCAGACTATCACAAACCCCATAAGGCAAAGAAGCAGTCTGCATGGAAAAGTACGGGAGCGAACTTACGGCTGCTTGAGCCAAAGTAACCCTACCCGCCATGGAAAGGCACGAAGCCTTCCAACCAGCTAGCCTCTTCTCGGCTTTCTCCAAGATCTCGACATACGTAGCTTTGGTCACCCTACTATGTATAAGAGGCATACCCAAGTACTTCCCCAAATTATCAACGGCCCGAAATCCCAAATGCTGGCTCAGAGCGGCACGGGTGTCCGCCACAACATTGGAAGAGAAGTAGACAGTCGTCTTAGGCTCGCTTACCCGAAGACCCGACGCCTCGCAGAAGAGACGCAACACGCTTTGCAACAAAGATGATTGGGTCAGGCTAGCCTCAATAAATAAGAGCAAGTCGTCCGCGAACATCAGATACGGGATCGATACCTGCCCCCGCCCCACTGTCATGGGCTTCCAGTCGCCACTAGTCACGACAGCATCGATCAGTGGAGGAGTTCTCTTCTTCGGCTCAGCTGTGGAATGCTCAAGCCTTTGGCAACATTTTTCGTCGTAAACGACAACTGATGGCTCGTATTCGGGGGATTCAACGCTCTAGTAATGGTGGCGGCAACCCCTTCTTACGACGTTTGGAGGCCAAGTTAACAGCTGAACTCGACCAGACTCTTTTGCAGGAGGAACTGCTTTTGCTACAGAAGACTCAGCGGGATTGGGTTCTTTTTGGCGACAGAAATACTGCGTACTATCATCGCCTCCTCAAGCATAGGCGTCGGAAGAGCAGAATTGTTGATCTTACCTTTTATTGACACCAAACATTTATCTTTTTCAATCTTTTATTTTCCAACGTTATAATGTATTAATTTTTTTTATTATTCTTATTGTATTATTTTATTATTAATATTTTATTCACTAAATTTATGATTCTCATTATATTTTGTTATATTTACAAAAAGTTTGTATGTTATTATTTTAATTATTTTTTAATATTAATGTATTAAAAAAAATTATGATTGATATCAATTTTTTTAATGAATCAATTTTCACAACTACATAAATAAGATTTTGCATGTAATAATCTATTTTACTTTATGATTGGTATCATTTTTTGTATTTTTTTTTTTAAATCTACTATCACAACTACATAAATAAAATTTTGCATGTATTAAACTATTTCATTGCTTTTTTTTTATATATATATATCTATTTAACAACAATAAACATTTATCTATTGTTCGTCGCTTTTTTTTTCAACGTCATAATGTATAAATCTTTTTTAAAATTTATGATTGGTATTAAATTTTTTAATGGTATATATAGCTTCCGTTGGAAAGGTTCAAACGAAAATTCCAACTGAAATATTCTGTTTTTTTTTTCGGAACGATAGAGGTACTATTATAAATCAAAGGCGCAAAAATGTGCGAATAAAAATACAAAGCTCCCAACGGGAGAATAAAATGGGAGGACAGGTCAGGAGCCCGCCTAGAATCCCGCTAGCAACGCTAGAAAAGAAACACGAACTAAACAGACCAACTACTCGACTACGACCCCAATGGGGTAATAAAAACACAAAGAATGCAAACAACACAACACAAAGACCCCAACAGGGTAATACCAGGTGTCGGACTCCAACAGGGTAATAAAATGACAGTCGGGAGCACATAGGCCAACGGCCCAGACCAAAAATACAAGACCAAAGAACAAACAATAAAAACACAGACCAAACAAAACTACAACAAAAACAAAAAGAAGAACACAGCCTCCCTTGCTAGATACATCTAGATTTACGACAGACAAACGAATTACAAAGACAGCAACAGAGCACAGAAACGACCGCCTACCACTGCAGAAGGCCTAGCAAGATGGGTATCCGCGCCCCAGTACCAACCAAGTAACTGGCCCGCACTCCAATCACGCGAATAAACACGGCTCGACTTCACCGAGTCAGCCCTCCTGAAACAACGACCACACAACCCAGCTCGAATCGACTGAACACAACCGACGACCGAGCTCTACCCGGAAGCAGCATCCTGACTCCAGCAGTAGTGACGACCTCCAACCGTGAATCCCGTAACCAGCTCGCCAAGAAGGAAAGAGTTCCTTCCGATCGTGGACAAAATAGAATACCGAGACTAAAGCAGCAATAGCAAGAGCAAGCCTTCAATTGACACAACCGGGTGTCGAATTGGAAAAGGCCTCTGCCAATCGCCGCTTCGCCGGCGAAAAGGCGCAGGTCCTGACCGGGGCGAGGAGGGCGACGAAGCCGTCTCCCAGCAAAAGCCGATTGCAGTGGACCCAGCCTCGTCCATGAACCAGCACCGCACCACGACCATCGCCACCAAAACCTGTACTCCAGCGGCCAACAATGGAGGAGGAGCACCTCCGTTGTCCGACACGCAACCAGAACGAAGCTTCAGAAGATGGGACGAGGGCGGCACCACCATGGACGAGCGACGGAGGCCGTCCACCGACGGACCCAAACGTCCGGCAAGGGAGAATCGATCGGCAGGATGAAAAGCCACGGATCAGCTAGGGTTTTAGTGAGAGAAAGGGAGAAAAGCCCCAATAATGCAAATTGTTGACAAAGTGAATCCTGAAATATTCTGTTGGAATGTGTTTTTGATTGGAATTTTAGATGGAATTTGATGATTCCAACGGTTATATTTCCAACGGCTTTCTACCGTAGGAATTTCCATTGGAATTTTTATTTTCTCCCCGTTGAAAAATCCACCGTTGGAATTGTCAAAAATCAACGGAAATTCCAATGGAAAACTCATTGCAACAGAATTTTTGTTGGAATTTGCGTTGGAATCCACTGAAAAATTATAACGAAAATAATAGTATTGAAATATCCGTTCGAATTGCCGTTGGAATAATTTTATTGGGATAAATTTCCGTTGAAATTTCATCATTTTCTTGTAGTGACGACGACTTTCTCGAAGAAGACACATGAGACAGATCATCTAGACACTTCGGTCAAAGACGAGTCTCTCCATCTTACCGACGACAGTTCTCTAGACGTTGCCAATTTTAAAATATTACATCGAATTTTAAGTGTCGTTATCGATACTTAATTTTATTTAAAAATTAAATTTATTTTAAAAAGGTTACTATTTATTTAACCGTAACATTTGTGAGAAAACAAACACAATCGAGAAAACAAAGCTTGCAGAACAAGAACATATATTTGGCTAGCCGCCATGATCAATCTAAATCAATCATTCATTAAACCTAGCTGTGGGATCTGTACATATATATACTAGGAAGAAGACTAATCTAGACCTTACACTTGTCAAAGATCTATGTCAAGAAAAATAAAAAGGAGATAACCAAACTGTTAATGAAAAGGCAAATAAGAAGTCATGCAATGTGTATGGCTGCTGACGTCATCAGGTGATGTCATCCTCTTGCTGAGTATCTCTGCTTTTACCCCCCCGCAATTCGAACGAGGCTCGGGGTAAAATATGAAGTTTGTTACGGAGGCGAGTGAAGAATTGATGCGACAGAGGCTTTGTGAAAATGTCGGCCAACTGATCAAGAGCAGGAACATAGCTGACAACAACTGATTTGGTAGAAACCTTTTCCCGAATAAAATGGAGATCTATCTCAAGATGTTTAGTTCGAGCATGATTAACGGGATTACCGGCAAGAGAAATAGCACCCATGTTGTCAACCCAAATCATTGGTGGCCTGCTAAGAGAATAATGCAGCTCCCTGAGTAAGGATTGAATCCAGCTGATTTCACATATGGCTAAAGCAAGGCTCCTATACTCTGCCTCCGTACTGGATCTGGACACAGTAGGCTGCTTCTTAGAACTCCATGAAATGAGATTGTCACCCAAAAATACACAAAAACCTGAAGTACTCCTCCTATCATCAACATCAGAAGCCCAGTCTGAATCTGCATATGCTGTGATGGAAAGTGCATTGGAAGGGGTGAAGGACAAGCCATAGTCCAAGGTACCAGAGAGATACCTCAAAATTCTTTTGAGAGCTTTCCAATGCTTATCTAAGGGACACTGCATATATTGACTGACCCTATTAACACTGAAACTGATTTATGGTCTAGTCAAAGTTGCATATTGCAATCCCCCAACTAAGCTTCTGTACAACTTAGGATCAGAAAAGGGAGATCCATCATGTTTGGACAATGGAGGATTAGTGATCATAGGAGTAGGTAAACCCTTGGCTGTAGGCATCCCTGCTCTCTCTAATAGGTCCTGAATATAACTCATTTGAGTCAATAAGAAACCTGTAGAACTGTGAGTAATTTCAACCCCCAAGAAAAAATTTACTGGTCCCAAGTCCTTTAAGGAAAAATGTTGATTCATGTTAGTGATCACAGTCTGAATATCCAAAGAATTATTTCCAGTGATCACAATATCATCAACATAGGCAATGATCAAGATACAAGATTGCTTGCTGTGTCTGAAGAAAAGAGAATTGTCAGATTTAGATGTTTGAAACCCCAAATTTGTAAGAACAGAAGAAAATTTGCTTGTCAAGGCTCTTGAAGCCTGTTTGAGTCCATAAATGGATCTCTTGAGTTTACAAACAAGATTCTTAGAGTTTGGTGCTGAGAAACCAGGAGGTTGTTGCATGAAGAGCATTGTATCTAGCTCTCCATTCAAGAAGGCATTAGCTACATCCAATTGTCTGATTTCCCAAGATTGAGAGAGAGCAATGCTAAGGATCAATCTGATTGTAGTTGGTTTAACTACAGGACTGTAAGTTTCTGTATAATCAAAACCAAGGGACTGAGTGTATCCCTTAGCCACAAGTCGAGCTTTGTATTTGGTTAAACTACCATCAGCATTTTTCTTGGTCTTAAGTACCCACCTACAGCCAATAAGATCCTTATCAGTAGGTAAAGGTGACAACTCCCAGGTTTGGTTCTTAGTTAAAGCCTCATATTCTTGTTGCATAGCTTTGAACCATTCAGGTGTGTTCAATGCCTCTTCTAAAGTTCTTGGTTCTTCTAAAACAACTGAACTAGTGAAAGTCTTGGGTTTATAAATACCAGACTTGGACCTTGTGGTCATATGGTGACCACCTGTTGGTTGAGGATTAGAAATCTCCTCGGGAAAAGGAATATTTTGATTATCAGCCATGATGGGTAGATCCACATAAAGGTGTCCACCTTGAGTTAATGGGGTGGAACTGTGAGGAGGGCTTGATGAAGAGGATCCAGGGTTTGAATGTGAAGAAGAAGCAGTATGGTGTATGATGCTGTCAGAGGTATGATGTGGTGTATTGATATCAGTAGAGGGAGAAGAACGTTCTATAAAGGAATGTGCAGGAGAAAGTGGGGGATTGATATGAGAATTTCCAGGAGTAGAAAAAATAAGATCATCATTTTGGATGATAGGCAATGAAGGAGTATGCTGGACTGAAGATTGAGGAAATTGAGCAGGAGGTGTGTTTTTGGTTTGGAAAGGGAAAACTGATTCTTCAAAGCTAAGATGTCTGGTGAAAATGAGTCTTTTATCTGGAAGTAAGACTTTGAACCCTTTGTGATAGCTACTGTACCCAAGGAAAGTAGAAGGTTGGCTTCTGAATTGTAACTTGTGTTTGTTATATGGTCTAAGATAAGGATAACAAAGGCATCCAAAGATTCTCAAATGTGAGTATTCTGGCTTTTGTTTGTAAAGAGCTTCATGAGGTGTTTGAAAGGAAAGAGGTTTTGAAGGTGTTCTGTTTAATAGGTAAACAGCTGTGGAAAAAGCTGAGTCCCAATGTAGTTGAGGAACATGGCTGTAAGCAAGTAAGGATAAACCTGTTTCTGTGATGGACCTATGCTTCCTTTCTGCCAATCCATTCTGCTCAGGAGTATAGGGGCAAGAAAATCTATGCAAAATCCCATTTTCTGATAGGTATTGTGAAAAGGCTTTGAATTCTCCCCCACCATCTGACTGAAACATTCTAATATTCTTATGAAACTGATTTTTGACCATTTGATGAAAATGGATAAAAGCTCCTAAAGCAGCAGATTTGACTTTCAACAAATAGATCCAAACATACCTAGTGGCATCATCAATAAAGCTTATATAATATGAAAAACCATCAAAAGACTTAATGGGTGATGGCCCCCACAGATCACTATGCACAAGATCAAATGGTAAATAATTATGAGACTTAGAAGAAGAGAAAGGGAGTTTATGTGATTTGGATTGTGCACAAGCAGAACATAATGCAGTAGTATTTTTGGCATCAAAAGCCACATTACAAGCATGTAAAGCCCTTTTAACAATATCATAAGCAGGATGGCCAAGTCTTGCATGCCAAACATCTAAACTGATTTTGTTTTTTGAAACAGAAACAAAAAAGGAACTAGGCTACAAACTGGTTGTGGTTTTGTTGGTGGAGTCTGAGAGTGTGGTGCAATGAGCTTCTGGATTGGCAAAGTTGAAAGCATAGAGTCCATCTTTAAGAGTTCCTCTGAGAAGAGTTTTCTTGGTGCTCATATCCTTCACAAGACAAAACATTGGATGAAATTCAAAGAAGACATGATTGTCTTTGGCAAATTGACTAACACTTATCAAATTTTTGGTTATGGCAGGGACATGAAGGAGATTATTAAGCAGAAAATTATGCTTAGATGATGGTGAACAAACTAAGGAATTACCATAATGGCTGATATTCAAACCTTGTCCATTTCCAACTTGAACTTTCTCACTTCCTTGATATTCTGATGCCATATTCAGATTTGCAAAGTCATGAGTGATGTGATTAGTGGCACCAGAGTCTGGAAACCAACATTGATCTTGCATACTTTCATATCCAGACAAATTAGCAACATTAACATTTGAACTCCCAAAATTCCCTCTGAAATTTCCACTTTGAGAAATGCTGCCTTGGGTAGATCCTGAGTTGTTGTTGCTGCTATTGGGAACAAAACTCAAATCAGTTCTGTAATAGCATCTATCAGCTGTATGATTGTTGTAATGACATATCTGACACCGAGGCCTGAAATTGTTATTCTTTCCTCCTCTTCCCCTTTGATTGAAGTTTCTTCCTCTTCCTCTCATATTTCCAGTTTGATTTTGGTATTGCATCTGTCCTCTTCCTCTGTTGGATGAAAAACCACCTCTCCTTGGTGTGGATTGAGTAGCAATGTTGGCAGAATAAGAACCATCTTCAAAAACACTGTTGAAAGACTCCAATCTAGCTTCAAAACTCAACAACATGGCTTGCATTTCAGCTAGGCTGCAAGGTTCAACTCTAGCTTGTGTAGACACGAGGACAGGATTATACTCTGGTCCCAGACCAGCTAAGATATACAATATGTGGTCTCTTTCTTTGATGATTTCTCCAGCTGAACTAAGAAGATCACAACAGTTTTTAACCTTGCTAAGATAGTCCCTCATTGACAAACTTCCCTTCTTAAGGGTCTGCAGCTGCAATCTGTGTTGCATAATCTTGGCAATATTTTGACTAGAAAAACTGTTGTGTAAAGAATCTCAAATTTCTTTAGAAGTGTTGAGTCCAACTGTGCTAATGAGAATACCTTCTGAGAGAGAGGAAAGGATCCAAGATGCAAGGAGCTGATCTTGTCTACTCCAAGCAAGAAATGAGGGATTTAAGGTTGGTGCTTCCTCTGGACCTCCATTAACAAATTCTTGAGGTGCTGCTCGAGATCCATCAAGGAACCCTTGAAGTCCATAACCACGGATGGCAGCCCAAACTTGTTGCTTCCATACCAGGTAATTTCCTTCTGTGAGCTTGACTGTAATAAGCTGGCTTTGAGGTTGAACAATGGATTCCACACCAGATCTGATGAGATTTTGTTCCTCTTCCATTTGAGCTCAAAAGAGAAAAGAAAAAGAAAGAAGACGGGGAAGAAAGGAGTACCAGAGTCAGGCCTCGACCTGCTCTGATACCATGTGAGAAAACAAACACAATCGAGAAAACAAAGCTTGCAGAACAAGAACATATATTTGGCTAGCCGCCATGATCAATCTAAATCAATCATTCATTAAACCTAGCTGTGGGATCTGTACATATATATACTAGGAAGAAGACTAATCTAGACCTTACACTTGTCAAAGATCTATGTCAAGAAAAATAAAAAGGAGATAACCAAACTGTTAATGAAAAGGCAAATAAGAAGTCATGCAATGTGTATGGCTGCTGACGTCATCAGGTGATGTCATCCTCTTGCTGAGTATCTCTGCTTTTAACATTAAAATTGATAGTACAAGATTATGATAATAGAATAGAAAAATAAATTAATTAGGAATATCATTGAATAGTTGGAATAAACCGTGTGCATAATTTTAGTTCTTGGAGATACTTTTATAAATTAAAAAAAAATAATAATAAAAAAAAAAATGATATACATTGGAAGGAGAGGAGAAGTATCTATTAGGAGGGCGGCAAAATCATATAAAACCTACACAGTTTTGACCCTAACTGCTTCATCAGTACTCCATATTTTCCCTATATATCTATATATATATAAAGAGGGAGTTGATGAAATTTATTGCTAAATATAGATGATATGCAATGACTATAATTGGCAACATTTCTACATTTGGTTGGGTAATTGTAATTGTAAGGTTAATTATTTTTGTTAAGAATGCCAAATAATTAAGGAAAATACATTAACATAACTAAATTCGTATTCAATTATTTTTGGTAAATTTTAGGAATGGAAGATAATGAGTAAAAGTTAACTTACTCAATTAATTCTGTTTGGAAATATATTAATATTCTTTTACTATATATTTAAAAATGTATAACATCAACTACGGTCACCATATTTCAATCACTTG
>CACSLK010026072.1:3993928-4006010 GCA_902706635.1 Striga hermonthica
TAAATAGCGATTCACTTATTAATATCACAGTTTTTCATCTTCCAATGTACAATGTTATCACAAATGTTGTGATGATGCGGACATAATTAATGTTTACAATGTAGAGAAGAATATGATTCATCCACATTCTACTCCACACTCTAGATAGCCAATGAGGAAAAGAGAGAAAATTTTTATTACCATTCTCAAACTATTTAATTATTTAATTAATTTTATAAAATCATATTAAAATTTTATTATATGGCAAGTAGATAATATTGTAATTAAGCAACATTATGCATTGGAGTCGATTTTTTAATTTAATAGTTGTGAACTCAACATTTGTCCTACATGGTTCACAATCTATTTAATTTTTTGATATTTGTCAAAAAATATTCTATAACAACATTAGAGCATTGGAGATGTTCTTATATAAAAAGTCATCCCATTTACTAGAATTAGTAAGAAGAAAAGTCAAATCATAATTAATTGCACACGATATTTAGATTTTTTAAATCATAAAATAAGGTAGCATTAAATGCTCCTAAAATTATGAGTTTTATTGAATTCATTTTTAACAAAATTTGGGTCCAAATTTACGTGTGGTTTTGAAGTGAAAATTTGAAATTCAAAATCTCTTCTCATTTTAGTTAAAACAAAATCGGGCTGCATTCAACGCTTGGACCAATTTAAAAATCATTACTTAAATGAAGAAATTTATAAATAACCGTTATCGCTACTCAATCACATGATTATTTTCAATATAAAAAGAGACAGATACAAATTAGTGAATCGTATATTACCTAATTTAATATCTTAACATTAAAGAATAAATCCATAGTATTATGTAAATCCGTATCTCATATTATTTTATCATTAAGAATATATTAAAGTTATATTATCAAATCATAAAAAGATATTAAATCCATATTGTAAAAAAAACATATAATTTTATAACAATTCTACTACACTATTTAATAGTATTCCTTTTTATTATATAGTAAAATAATAATTAAATATTATATGGTGAGCAAGAATAAGTAAAATTGTTACTTTATCTTATATTAAGGGATAAATTTATATGTTAAGATTAATTTTTTATTAGTATAAATATTTTAGTAAGATAATATTTTAATTATTACAAGCTAGCCCTAACATGCTCATATTCAATGTTTTGGATAAAGAAACAAGGTTAGAAAATGCGGAAAAAATCTTATAACCCTATTGTTTTTTAGACTTAACGAAAATTAAAAGAGATAGAAAATAGATAATAGTCTTATTACTTTTTAGACTTAAACGAACAAGACTGTGAAAAAAAACTCATTTAATATATATGTCGCGTGCATCGCACGAGATACGTACTAGTTGGTAGGAACCCTAATGATGTTTTATATTTTTTATTATTATTAGTTTCAGATATTTATTTTTGTTTTTTTAGTAAGTAATCAATTTAGTGTTAATACCATTAAATAGCCAAAAAAGTTTACAAAACACAAATTTTGGCCACTTTTTGTTAAAAACATCTTTTTAGCCATTTTAGCAATAATTTTACTACATTACCCCTAACTCTAAATTTCTTTTACACAATTTGTTTGACCGAAATATTTCAAAAATTAATTCAAAAAATTCTTCAAAATTTTTGTTCAGCACCCCCGCTCCCACTCCTCTGCACTTCATCTTCACCAAAACTTCATCTCTTGCATCTTGCATCTTTGTTTTTTTTTTTTTTTTTTNNNATTTTATAATAAGTTTTATATTGTTCTTTTTTGTTTCCAATTTAATATTTTTAGGCGATATTCTCGAAATGGTTGAATATATTGATAATCCTCCATCTCCACCTAAGTATCCATCCATGGCTATGTAAGATTGTAGAATGATGTGGATTGCATTTTTGGTGCGACATTACAAAAAGGGACATTAGTCTTGCCAAGTATCATGTTGTCGAAGGCACTACTCGTTGAAGGCAAACGGGCGATCGATATGTATTTGACCGCGGACAATGGTAGGCAAACAACCATTAATCAAACATGTAAAAAGAAGTTCAGAGTGAAAGTATCCATGGCCATTTCCAAGTGGATGTATGACGCGGCTATCCCTTTCAATGCTATTACTTATTCAAACTTCCAAAACATATTGAATCACATCGGCCGGTATCGTGTAGGTCTTCAAGGACTATGTATGAGGTCAGGGTGTCTTTCCTTAGTAAAGTGGTGGAGGACGTGGATAATGATTATATCAAGCTACGTAAGGAAGAATGGGCAATTGCACTTTGACGTGTGATGGTTAGACAGATGAGAAGCAATGAACCTGTATCAATTTCGAGGTGAATTCTCCTAGAGGTACCGTTTTTCTTGAGTACGTTGATGCTTCCTATTATGCGAACACGGAAAGGAAGATATTTGAGCTTCTTGATAAATTTGTGGAGCGTATTGGTTAATCAAATGTTATCCAAATTGGTTAATCAAATGGTGCTTGCCAATTAGTTAAATTACGTGTTATTTAATTCATTTTGATTGTTCCATGTCTCCTCATTGATGAAATATTCTCTCTTGTAGGAAAATTGCTAGAAGACAAACAACCTCATTTATTTTGGACTTCATGTGCGGCGCATTGTTTAGACTTGATTTTGGAAGATATAGGCAAATTGTCTGATGTCAAAGACACGTTGACCAGGGCCGCCTCAGGTGCGAGGCGATCTGGCCCTTGCCTCTCGCAAAGGCGTCGCCATTTTAAAATATGGTTGCGGGATGCGAGACACTTGTAGATGAAAGATGATTTCTTCTTGTAGAAGATTTTAAGAAATTTAACAAACATCCGTGGAGGAATTTAAGCACACATTGAAGTTGTTTTAATGCAACACATCTGAAACTTAGATCCTCCGATCATCAAGTCAGTATCTCGAATATGAAGTGTATGATTAGGTCAATGATCAAAAATACCTTGAAGCTATAGCTATACCTCTCTTTATTTATCAGAGTGATTACGTTGCTGCTTAAGAGCTCTATATTTTGTTGCCCAAAAATACCTTGCTGCCCAAGCACTCTATATCCTGTTGCTAAAGAATACCTTGCTGCCCGAGAATTCTATATCTTGTTGCCCAAGAACTCTGTCTTCTCAAGGTCGACCAAGAGCTCTCTTGGGGAACAAAAAAACAGATCCTTGTTGCGCGAGCTCGGCCAACTAAGTTTTGAGTTATGCAGGTCATAGGTCAATAACTTGACCTGACGCCCTCCTTGTACCAACTGGACCTACTCAAACTACTTGGTCTAAGTCGAGCTGAGGGAGCTTAAAATTCCAGAACCGAGCTTCGATTCAGGACCAAGCTCTCTATGCTACATCACCGAGGCTGCTGCAAAATTTCAATTGTACGAGACGAGCCTCCTCGGAAGCGCATAGAGACAAACAAATTAACAATGAACTAGTAGTACCACCAGTCTGAAAAGAAAGAAATACAAGAAGACAATTATTTTGCCTGCACATGTATAATACATTGCCATTAAAATGTTTATCCATCCTTTAGAACAACACAATTTCAGATCAAACCACAAATCTCTTCACTTCTCTGCATCACTGAACCGTGTTTCTTTCATCATCTTTGAAGAAGTAAAAATAGCATGCACGCACCAACATTTTTTTTTTTCTTTGATTTTTATTTCTTTGCAAATGACAACTACAATATTATCAATTACTGCACTCACAGTCACTGCGTATCCATCCAAACTCAGAACAAAGAAACCGAAAGGCTCCACACAACAGCTCGACTTTCTTCGACTACTACGGCCGTCTGATCAGTTCATCGACTGGCCCACCCCCAGCACCAAAAAAGTCAAAGCGGCCACCGCAAACCCTGTGAACAGCGCTTGGCCCGACGCCCGGCTGGCCCCATTCCTCTTAGGCAGCTCCTTGGGCAACGCACACTCCTCCCCATTGAAAAACACCTTGCTCGGGAACCCATCCCCACCCGGCACATTCACGTGTGTGATCCCTTTCTTCGTGAACGAGATAACCGACTGCTGCTTCCCGGGTACTCGCGGGTCCCTGTCCGGGTGGGTCCCGTTAACCTCCCCGACCAGGTAGTTAAGCCCTGGCATACCCTGCATGAAGATGGTTCGATCGCGGTCTCCGAGCTCTGTCCCGTTGAATGAGTACACCTTATCGAAGCCCGGCCGAGCCTTCTTGAGCTGGACGGCGGTATACCAGTCAGCAAATGCATAATCGTCCCAGTTAAATAACGTGAGGCGCGCGGTCCACCCTTTCTTGTAATCTGAGTCGATGTGCCAGTTGATGCTGACCCCACAGTTGTCCGGGCAGGGCAGCTTGCGGGGAACCGAGCGGTGCTTGATTCTCGCAAAGGCCAGGGCTTTTTCGGTCCGGTTTGCAAAAGGGACGAGAAGGGCACTGGTCGGGAGGAGGAGCGGGTTCGCGTTCGCGTCGCAACGGGGCTTCTCGTCGTCAGGGTCGCAGCCGCATGCGCACGTGGGGCAAGGGACGGCCGCATCCGAGTAGTAGGCGGAGTAGGAGACGCAGCACTTGGCCGCCTTAGGCTTTGGGCGGGTCATGTTGCAGGTGACCCGCCAGCTGGCGATGGCGGAGGTGGTGGCGTCGATCCCCCTCGGGTCGGGGAACTGGGACGGGTCGACTCGGATGGGTGGCCCGCACTTATAGGTGGGGTTGAGGCGGCCCTGGATCTTCCAGTTCTGTGGGGGGTTGAGTGCCGTGCGGTTCATGTCCGGGGGAAGCTTGAAGACCTCGAGCTGGAAAATGGCACGGGACTTGGTCTCGTTCATGGTCTTGGGGAGGAGGGTGCCGTTGTTGCAGCAGAAGGGGAGGCGGCCGATTTTGTCGTCGTTGGCGGACTCGGGTGGGAGGTCAGCAATGACGGGGTGCTTCTCGCAGGTAACGACGGTCGAGAAGTCGAAGTCCTTGTAGTACTGTCCCTGGGGGCCGTAGATGCACTCGGAAGGGTCACGGTGGTGGGTGTAGGCCCCGCGCATGCTGTAGATGAACTCGTTGCGCATCCATTCCCATGTCAGGTTCCACTGGTCGAGCCGGCCGAGGGGATGGTTGTTGTCGAGCGTCACTTGGGCGAGGTACTTGTTCTCATACGCTTGGAGCACGTCGTACGTGAAGTCCAAGTCCCCGTACTGGCGCGGGAGGAACTTGGTCTTCTTGGCCTTGGACTTGAACTTTGGGTCCTTTTTGCAGCAGACATACATGTACCCAGCTGCGTTAAAGAAATGTATCAATCCTACAACAAGAAATAAAATAAAATAACGAAAAAAAAAATGAAAGAAAAAGATTAATGTTGTACATTTACGGGTGGCGGCTGGACATTTATACCCTTGGTTGACGAGCCTGAGCGCACGGGGCATAGGGGTAGCCTTGGCACTGACTCCAAACATGGTCCCCTTGAGGTTAACCTGCACCTGCATCTGGGTGTAATCAGCAGCCGTGTCAATAGCTGTCTTGAGGTCAGCCTGCGGGTAGCCTGCAAGGATGGTCCCATTATTCCCGACCCGCACGGGGAACCCTTCCCCATCAACAACCACAGCCCCATCGGCCGACACCAGCAGCTCGTGGTGCTGGAACCCCACAAACACCTGCCACGACTTGAGCTCCTCCGACCCGGCATTCAGCACGGTGACCATGGCCTGGAAAGACCACGCCTGAGCCGACACGTTCTTGACGAGGGGGTATTCTTTCTCCCGACCCTGGAATGAGTAGGAGATGAAGATCCCGTTGCAATGCTCAACCTCCTTTGGTGGGGCCTCGGGAGTGTCTGAGTCCGTGGCGGAGCCATAGTCCTGTCCGTAAGATTTGTTAGGGGCGAGGGCTGAGAAGAGAATGGCGAGGGCGAATGTCAGGTTGCTCCGCCACGGGTTTCTCATGCCCGATAGTCGTTTCAACATCTCGGGATAGGGGAGCACATAAAAGAACAAGAAAAGAAGAAGAAGAAAAAATGTTTTTGTGTGATGAGATTTTGGTGGTTTCGGAGGTTAATTGCCTCCAGCAGCAACGCACCCCTGAGAGAGATGACAGGGTTTGTAGGGGACAGAGAGATTTTGTAGGGGCTAAATTGGAGGGCCATTATGTTCCTCAAGTTTTAACGGATGTTACGGGGTGAATTTGTTGAGAGGGAACTTTTATTCAAAAAATGTTACTGCAAGTTAAAATATTTTCTTCGACTAAATGCAATCATATTATAGTAACTGTATTTCCTTCCTTCCATTTCTAATTTACGGTAATGCTATGGTCTCGTTACGGAACCATTTTTTCGAGGTTTGTAACCGTTAGATCATCATGTAACCGTCGGAGATAGTTGATCTAATGGATACAACGCCCGACAGAATAGTTCCGTAACGGGACCGTAACATCTCCCTCTAATTTATTTTGACATTTTTTTCTTTTTGCTGGAGACAACCAGAGAATAAGGAAGAAACTAACACAAATCCTGTAGAAAGATAAGGAAAAGTTATCGCCATTCTTGAAAACAAAATCAATCAATCAATCAATCAATCAACATACCCAGTATATTCCCAACAGGTTGGGGTCTGGGGGATCAGTTGTACGCAGACCTTATCCTTGTAATTATACAAGGAGGCTGTTTCCATAGCGACCCAAGGTGCATTGCGTCGTTTGATATATTTTTTTCTAGAAACTTCACTAATAGAAGAAGCACTAGAATTTAATTGAGCCATTTTGATCTAGTCCATTATTAGCACTATGACAAGAGAATTGTCAACAACGACTCTTCAATTTTAAAATTCAACTATAGCTTATTGACGAAGATGAGCAAGCCTTCCTTCTCAAAGTTAGGTAAACGTTATAGAAGTGATGTTTCTACAAAACATATACAATCGTGCAACTCGAAAGGTAGAGTCCAAGAAAACTGACAAAATACAAACACTTGTGAAGCTGTCCAATCCAACTGCATTTCATCAATCAAAGCTGTCCAAAGGTATCGTAGCAAGTGAAGTTGAACGACCATCGACTGATTGAATAGCACGATCGGTAAGTGCTTAAACTGAAAACAGAAATGGAAAGGAGAATACAGAATCGGAAAACGCATGTAGTTGGACAAAATATTATTTCCTCATATACTTGCATCAGACCAGAAGATGATGATGATAACAACTCAAGAAAACACTTCCATTTATAGACAAAATCCAGTTGCAGAAAAAAAAGGATAAAACACCATATATTCCAATTTCTCCCCTATCATCAGTCAGTGGCATCAGGATTACTACGCCTCCTCACATACCGGCTGGGCCCAGGCCCATCCTCCTGACCACCGGCCCCCTCATCCTCAGCTTCCCCATCATACCACAGCCTCCTCAAAGCCCTCACGGTATCACCGCCCCTTGACCCGTCCGAACCTCTCGGGGGCCCAATGAACCTCACAAGGAAAAACATGATCAGCCAGCCGCCCTCGTTTATCTCGTTTTCCATGGACATACGGAGGGTACTGAGCAGGTCCCCCAGGTCCCGCTCCCTCTCCAGCCTCCGCCAGTTGTGCTGCATCTCCGGGTCGACATCAGCGGGCCTTGCCAGCGGGTGCACCAATCTCGCGTGCCTCCTAAGCTCCTTGTAGCTCCCACTGTAGTCACACGTCTCGGATGCGCAGCTCCTTACCTTAGCGTTCATCAACTCCCGGGCCGGCTCGACCACAACCCACCCACTGACCGAGCCCCGGCAAAGAGGGCAGACCAGCTGCTTCGGCTTGTCCAAGGCCTCGGGATCATCGCTGAGAAACGACTTGCGGAACTGGTCGAAGCAATTGGAGTGGCGGTAGCTCGTGTCGCAAATGAAGGGGCGGCAGCCCCTGCCGTGGGACGAGCACGTCAGGAGGATGGCGTTGTGGGGGTGTTCCATGCAGACGGGACACCTGGCATCCTCCCATTGCTTGCTATTGCTGTCGTTTTCTTCCGGAGGGTCTCCAGGAGAGAGTCGAGATCTCTTGAGGGGCATAAAATGGTCTCTTCCATCTTTAGGCATATTTGAGGGTATCAAGAGGCAGGCTGGCTTTTCTTTTGGACAGGTACCTAAGATATTGATCTACACAAGGAAACAGAGTGTATTCAGTCACTATGAAAGGATATTTGGTTAATCGACAGTACAGAGGATGAAGAAATATAAATAAATTCAGGCCTCTACCGAGAATTTTTAAAATTATTTAAAAAATTCTGTTGGTCTAGTTTGTAATATGGTCGAGACACTTTTGCTTTTCATTCAACATTGAGACCCTACATGCTGCAATGGATTATTAAGTATGGGAATAATTGTTTCCTCATGTCAATTATCAAGTAAACACTTGTGCTAGAAAAGGCTATATTGCAAGATCTGCTGCATCTGCAAATTTTAGAAACAGTTAAAGATAGTACATTAAGCATCTAAAAAGTAAATTTAATCACCATTTATTCATGGTTATTGTATTCATTTTAACACAATTGAAGTATTTAATAGTCATTGAGGGCTTTATGAATCCCCAAAACAGCCTCAACTCCTTATTGGTGATGAAATGTATCGACATCTCATCATCCACAAGCAGTGTCACAAATAACATAGACAGAAAAGGCTAAAATGTCAGCGTATAAACGCACAAACACAAATTTGGCAAAAACTTTGCCAAAACGGACAGTAAACACAACTCGACTATGGTTAAATGTTTATTCAAAATTAACTCAAGACCAGCGGTGCATGACTCGATGACGCAGTGTTTAGGCTAGGAACAGACTTTCTTTCCAGAAGAGTCTAAAGATTCTATTCAGTGACTAACTCACAAACTTACTTATTCTTCTTTTAATCTTTAGTTCTAACACCCCCCATAAGTATAAAACACAGCAAGGATCCATATCATGCAACAAGAAATTCGCAGTCGTATTTGACGAGATAGCTGCAAACAATACAAAATGTTCCAGACAGTTTAGATATGACATAATTTAGGTGTTGTTATCATTCAAACAGTTCTTCACCAATTAGATTTACGATAGGCTTGTTCTGTACCAAATAAACATGGGAGTGATGACTGTATATTTAAAACTCAAACAATTTTTTACCTAGTGACTAAAGAATAGAGAATATTTATCCTATTGCAACTTTGAACAGGTTAAAATGCAGGCTCCTTCGTCGAAACCCAAAACCTTCAATTCCATCACAGCCTTTATAACAGGAAAAGTACAAGTTACAACAATAACAAGGACCCAGAACCTCGATCACAAGTTCGGACAACAACAACGACCCATAATTTGAACGACCAACAATTTCCAAAAAATAAGAAAAAAATCCTCGTAAAGGGTCACAACAGAAACATAAGGGGCTACATCAATTCCAGACCATAAAAGCCATCAAAGATTACACCAACTTGTTTATTAAAGCCACAACCCTCGAGTCATAACAAATCAAATTGTACGCAGAACCAATCAAGAAACAGCTTTCATCAAGTTTAAACAAGTTATCAACCAAAGTAAACAACATTAGAGTTGTCATGATCATCACAGGATATGTTTCCCAAGTTAATAAGACACCAAAAAAACAGAATCAACCTCACGTCCTTGGAAAATCGAATAGACAGCCACAAAATCACACCAAAATTCACACAAGAAGGACAGCCCATCACCAAGGTTACAATTCTAATTCCGATTACATGAAGTCCCGATAAAGAAAACAAGAGACATGAAAATCTCACCGGTCACCAGAAAGCGAAAAGGAGAGGGTACATAAATTCAGATCTCTCAATCGAACTCAGCCCAGTTCGCCGGCGGCGAACAAGTGATGTGTAGGATTTGCCAACAGGAGCCGCAAAAAGGTTATTTTTTTCAGGCGAGTGTAGGGAGGTTATCTTGAATATAGAGGAGTTCGGTCATTTTGAATGTATGCAGAGAGAACGAGAGATGTGTATATAAAGTCGGCTAGTTGAAAGGTCTCTTGGATCACCTGTTTCGTGCAACCAGGTTAACTATTGACATTGAAAATTTGATTTTAAAATTTTTAAAATTATATAAAATTTCAAAATAAATATATATATAGTATTTTAATTATATAAGTATGCATAAAACTAACAAAATTAAATAATTTGTATCTATATTTTATACATTTAAATTGTATCTCATGATATATGTTTACCACTGTGTAGACATTATTTTTATTTAAAAATAGATTATCATTATAACTCATAATAATATACACTAGTATTAGACCCTGTGCATTTGCACAGCTGTAAATAAAATATTGTTAGTTATTTGTATGTGTATAATGATTAATTTTTTTCACTTTTTTGCAGGCTAAATATAGTTAAAGGAGTTGGAATATTTTTTTTTTTAAAATTGCGTTTATCTGATTGGATGTAATGTATATTTTGGTATATATTTTTTTTTGAATTATTTATTATTTATTTTAGAATTTCAAATACAATTTTTATTTAAAAAATTATTTAAATTTAACCACAGTAATATCATCTAATCACATTATACGGCCAACACATTATATGGTCAACTGTCACTAATCAAAAGTTTAAAATGTTTTTTGTAATTTTGAATTGATTAGTATTGGTTATTTAATAATTGAATGAAAGATTAAATACATCAAAAGTAACGGTTTTTGGAGGGAAATGGTTAAATTGCCATATATGTAAAATTAAATAGGTTTTATTAAATGTTATTAGCTAGTAATTATATATATAGATTATGTTGACGTTCGGGCGTAAACCTTACTAATTGTGAATAATGGGGGTAGTTTGATTGTGGGTTTTATGGAGAGTACAATATAGAATAAGTGTTATAATGTCTAGAAATGAATGGTAAGCATATATGAGCAAAGATATGGAACAGAAGTGGGGAACTACACAAGAGGAGAGACACCACGGATCCATGTCGAGGATCTACAAAGAAAATCGTATATATTTTGCGGAATTGTTGGTGTGTGTTTTCATGGGCTTCAAAGTCTAAATTTATACACATAACAAGTAAACAATCATCATGACTTAGGGGATAATTAAGGGCATAGGAAAGTGATACGCGTCTTCATGCAAACTCATGACTTTTGATGATTGGACAAGTTGGGCAGTCATTTATCAGTTTGCTTTGTCGATTCATGTCATATGCAGAGGGATCGTCATTCTTTGAGGGGAAGAATAGAAACAGATCGACATCCTCGCATAGATGTAGATCAAGAAGTGATTGACATCCTGACGTGAATGTGGATCGACAAGGCCTTGGTAACATGGTTTCTTGGGATATCCTTTTTAATAGTTTAGACCCAATCATCAACATATCTTATTTTCATTATTACTTAATCGGCTGACTCAGAGTAAATGTAATTTCTTACGTATAACATAGATGCCCCCAGGTTTTTAGAGGTATTGGAGATCGACAGATACGCCTAAAAAATTGTTTGCTTACTTTGCATCCGCCGGCCGATCTCTTCATGTGATCGGCAATGGCATGAGACGGGTTGTGATAAGATGTGTTTTCAGCGTCAATTACACTGGAATGTTCATATTTTTTATTTATTTTTAAAAAGAAAGTTTTAAAATATTTAAAATATAATTTATTATAAATAGAAATAAAAATTATCATATATTGAGGGTATATATTATTGTATAAATAAGTTTATAAGTTTGAATATTTAAATTATTTAAAATATATAAACAATAATATTATATGTTTAGTTTATTATTTAAATATTCTATATATTTAAAAATATTTATAAAATTAATAATCAGTGCCACCACTTAATTCCACCGGTTATGAAAAACTCGCTTCAAATATAGGGATATCCGTCTTCCCCAAAATTTCTCTCTGCATTATTTTATTTTATTTATTCAATCCTCTGATCTATACTTCGAGCTGTTACTGGAGAATACTCCCCATCGTTCGCGGGCTCGCCTCAACCCTGATTTATCAGGTCATACTTTTTATTATTCTTGTTTGATTTTGCTCGTACGTTTCTAATGGCTGTGCAAAACCCTAACCCTTTTCCTAAATTTAGAGCTGTTTGTTTACTTATTCATGATGAAGTGAAAAGGGATTGATTTTCACCTGGTAGTGAATTCGTATACATAATCTTGAGTTCTATTCTGTTATTCCATGAATGATGTGTGTTTTTA
>CACSLK010026072.1:4017057-4033709 GCA_902706635.1 Striga hermonthica
ATCATTATTGATATTGAATAGATCTTGAATGTTACCTTGACAGAAAAGACAAGATTCTTTTCTAGGGCATAAATCAATTCTTGATTGTTACCTTGATTGCCTGGTTATCTTTTTGCCATCGTCGTTCGCGCAGTTGGTTGGAGTGCTCGTGCTGATAACGTGTTGTAATATAGATTGACAATATGTAAAATCTATGTAAAATAGACAAAGATAGAAAAAGTAGAAGAAGAAGAAGAGAATAAGAGAGAAGAGATACGCCGTCAAAAACCCTCTTCTTATTCATTCACTTGAGCCCTATATATAAGGGAATATAATGTACATGAGTAAATACCTAATGGGCTCCTGACCCATGCCTACAAATTCTATATCTAGGTAATGTCCACAACTTAATATTTACAACACAAGGCAGTCACGGAAACAACATACTTGGAATTTGGAAGAGAACCAATTGGAATCATTTTGCAGCCAAAGAGTAATTTATTTTGGAGAATTGTGACGTACTAGGAGTCTTTGGAATTATTTTCCCAAAAGAGGGAGCCACGCAACAAGATATATGGAGAGACGTGAACGAGAAAAAGAGGCAGACAGAGAGCTCATCGGGTAGCATACGCACGGACAGGAGAGAAGGCTACACGCGGAGGGAAGCCGCACCCACACACGACACGAGGGAGATAGATATTCTCTCTTTTATCTAATACTTATTTTTATTAGTATGTTAGGCTAGTAGTTTTATCCAGTTTTAGGGGATGTTTGAACCCTAACTTTAATTTATCTATGAATTGAAGGATTTATTTTTATCGTTGGTTAATCGAGACGCCGTATTTATTTTGTTGATGAGTTGATTCACGTTATCTATGTTTAATGTTTATGAATTATGACGTTTGATTTAGTCTGGCCAGCTACGTTGAATGTTCATAGTTTAATTGCTAGATTTAGGACTTTAATCTGTAATTATTATTGTCTTGTTTCGTTAGTAGTAAACTAGGGGTCGTGCATCCTTAGAGTAGCGTGAACATAAGTTAAATGGTCCGAGCTTAGTTATGTTCATCGTTGGTTATGTTCACGCTACCCTAAGGATGCACGACCCCTAGAATTAATCTTTTTTTTTTTTAGAAACCAATGCAAATTAAGCGGAAAACAAGGGGTGGAGGTTAAAATAATATGACAACTGATTTTAGGTACTTAATTTAGACAAATCTTATCTTTTACCTAAAAACACAATTAATAAATTTGTATGGTAGATTAGAAAAAAATTTATAATCCTGCAGGAGAAAAATTTCCTAAGAAATTTTGCTGACAGAAGAAGATACCAACAAAAAACTTACAATAATAAGAGTAAAAGGAGAATATAAATCCTCTTTTCACAATACCAAAGAATCCTAAATTCAAAAATCCCCTAAGAGGAACATGCATCAAACTAACAAGACGACGGTATTTAGCCCGGAAAATGGTGGCAAGTCATCGCCACAAAATACAATAGATAATAACCTCAGCTCCTTCAATCTCAAAATTACCATCGTACAAATAAATCAAATTGGAGTTGCCAAATAATTTTAGTTGTCATTGCCATGTACAAAGATGAGCTAGCATCATACGCGATACTTGCTGCAACAAATAATAACAAATCACACCAGCTTTGAAGCCGTGAGAGCCCGTCAACCTACAGAGAGTCAAACGAGCCACTCTTTAACCTCTCCATACGAGCCTGGAGGCCGGATAAGGCCTTCTCGTCCATAGGAAGTATACCTCCTCCCTGCATATGACTGTTAGCAGATTGTTCTTCTGCAACAGAAGGATGATTCACATTTCCATTTATTTGAACCAATGGCCGAGCTCTCGACTCCGAGTTCACTCCAGCAGCGGCTAACTGTATGCTCTTCATTCTCTCTCTAATGGCGTCTAGTGTTCCATTGGTGACTGCAGCGAATGTATACAACTTTTAGATGCTGCTATGCTCCCAAAGTAGCAAGGTTTATAACAAAACAAACCAATATAAAATAAAATACTTCTCCTGATATTTAAACCTAATAAAAACCTTAAAAGAGAGCTACTTCGACTTTTTCGTAATTAGGTTTAATGTCAGAGATTTCGAAATAATGAATGGATAAGATTAACTAACCACCAGCTGGTAATCTGTCCTTTCTCAACTCCTCCATGTTCTGTTGTAGCCCAGATTGGTCATAACTCGATACTTTTGGAGAGGCGGCATTCACATGCTCATCATTTTCAGTATATGACGGGGGCAAGTTAAAATTTGTGGGTTCTACTCTTGTGTTTGTATTCCGTGAGTCACTCAAAGGGTTCGTATTATTTACAGGGGAAAGAGGGCCATATCTTGGAGAGAGGTTAAGTGCCGCTGGTGGTGGAGTGGGTAGTGGCACGCTTGCATGTGTCCTTCCAGCAGCTGCATTCCTCTCCATCTGCAAGTAGACACGATGTAAGCATTTGTTTAAAAAGGTTACACAACATGTAAGCACATAAACAACAAGTCAACAACTATAGATGCACACACCTGGGCCAAACCATCTCTAATATATGTCCGAAATGCATCGCTGGCATTTTGAAGTTGGGAGAAAATATCAACCTGGGACAGTAGAAAATCATGTGTGACTTTAAGGTTACTAAATACATGGACAATTTAAATGATGTTTAAAACTGAAGGTTCAAATATAAGTACAATAGAAAATCAGAATACCTGAGGGTATAATTGCGTTATACGATATAGCTCATACAGACCAATCGAGCACGTTTGCTTGTCGCCAATTTTCTTAAAAATTGCAGCCAGTTCTTGCTGTTAAATGTACATGCGACCATAAGTTAAATTTGAAAATAGAGAGAGCAACGAAAAAAAAAAAGGTCAGGCATAAAAGACAAAACATGAACGTGGTCGGGCAAACTTAGACGACACAACACCTTCAATTGTGAATCGGCCGAGTGTGGTGCAGGTGCAGGGTTGTTGGAAGTCGAGTCATTCCAGTGAGTTTGCCCAACTGGTCCGGATGGTGTCAACATTCTTGCAGCAGCCAAAGTCTGCTTAGTTTTCACATAATAATAAGAAAGAACCGCAATGAGTGAATCACCCTTGTAAACAATTAAAAAAAAAAAACATATCATCAAGAGAAGCACATAATACCTGAAGATTAAGATCGATATAGGCCAAAATGATAGGTTGAGGTTGCATGTCTATTGGGACCATGGAAAGATGACCCTTTATGGCAGTACCTCGAAGTTTGACAAGCTCATGCAGAACAGTTTTAACCATTCGAAGTGGCTTGTCATCAGCTCCAGCTCTTTAGTAAATCAACATGGAGAAGTAAAAATGTAATTATGCACAACATAGTCTTGTTAATAATTTCAGATAACAGTTTTGGTTTAGTAACTAGGTGAATACCTCCTCCGTATTTCATCCATTCCCAATTCTTGTAGATATATATGGATACTCTGGAGGATGCGATCAAGGTCAACATCGTAAATTGTATTTTGCAAGACCTAGAAGAACACGTGCAAGTTAGAAAAGTTTGTAAATATTTACACAGGTACATATTTATACAGGTCAAGTAAAAAAAAAAAANNNAAAAAAAAAAAAAAAGAAAAAAGAAAAGAACAAAATTGTAGAAAAAGAACCTCAATTTCTGAAAAATTTAAAAAGCACAAACATTTTAGAAATGCTACCTTGGTAAGCTTGATTAAACACTTGACAACCAAATCCAAAAACTTTTGATTTCTAACAATGAGAGACTCATTCGTTGCTGGAGCCGGCCATCTCAATGGATCCAAAGGCCGCAAGAGATTTATAAGCACGACAAATGATGAAGTACGCTCAGCATTGTCCTGAACTCAAAATCGTAGTCATTGAAAGGAGCACACGGGTATTGCTAATAAAGAAAAGCTGTAAACTTTCCAGTCCACATGCCATGTGTAGCTTTATTCAAAAAATTAAATATAAAAATAATTACCAGTATCTTCAACATCAAAACATTCAGAGCTCTCAAGAGTTGACTGCCATCATCCATCTGTGGAACCCTTTCATCCAAGAGCCAAAGCAAAAGTTCTGTAATTAGATTATCGAGGGTACTTTCCTTGACTGCATGAGCAAGTCTTTTGTTCTGAAAAGTCTGCAAAAGAAGGGAAAACACTTTCCAAAATTCAATATTCAACTGATTCAGTATAATAAAGACTCCAATCAAAAATTCATAAACATAATGATTAATGCCAGAGTTCAAACTCAATAGTCGGACTGAAGAACAAATGTGGCAAAAATCAACAGATGAACCGGAGCATTTACCTGCATCAGCGTGTTCAAGACATATTTACAAGACCTTGAAGAGGCACCAGTGAGACTAAAGTCGAAAGTCTTTGCCACCTGAAACAAAGTAAAAGCGAAAAGGTGGAAAATATTAGCGAGAAGTTCTGGTGAACTATAAGAGAGAGAGAGAGAGAGAGAGAGAGAGAAAAAAAAGGAGAAATCACAAATTATTCCAATTTAAGACAAGAAAAGAGGGAAATCAACAAATCATTGCCTTATTTGCCAAGCATGAAACAAGTCTATCAGCATCTTTCAGTACATCATCCAATGTGTTGCCATCAGGGTCAGCTGTTGCTTGTGCTAATTCATGGCACACAACTTTCATTCCTTCAACAGACTGCAAACACAGGACTTTTATTAATACAATAAATACTAATTAATTTCAGTCAGTTAGACATCTAAAGCTTCTTTTACGTAGCAATTGAAAACAAACCTGCTCGGGAGAACCATGTTGTATAATATCCAAAGCTTCATTCCAGTCTGTGGGGCCCACAGCAGTATATGTCTGAGGCATCTGAATTCTATCTGTGTGAATTTCAGGACAATAGTTCTCCCTACGAAAAAAGGTTGCAATAATAATAAATTAAGTCAGAAAGCAAACAATCTCTCTAGTAACAATATTGTATCCAACAGAGTAACTGACCACTGTCAGCATGTGCTTCTGTCTGCTAATCAAGTAAAAGTCATACCGGTTAAATGTAGGAAGTACGTTAATAGACCGTGAACCTTCTCCACTTTGCTCAGCTGGATCCGAACTACAAGGAAAAGAATACGTAGCACATTAATGGCAAAAGAGTGACAATGTCCATAATACCTTTGAACAGCTCTAATAGGCCGGCATAAACACAATATGATCAAAAAATAAAAAGGACTTAGACATTTATATGCTTTTTTGGTCTGGCACTCAACAAATTTGCAGGGGATCATAATTATCTCCTGGATAATATATGATATAACCAGATAAGACCATTGGGCTTTTTGAGTACACAAAACTGCTCAAAACTTGCATGGGATTATGACTAGAAACATACCCGTTATCCCTCACTGAGCGCCTAAGGGCAGCTCTTGCTTCCCCTGGCCGGCCTTCCTTCCTCTTCTCCATCTCTCGGGCCTGAAAAAATAAAAAAAAAATAAAAAATATCCAACGACTGTTGTAGGGGAAACAGAAAGGGTAAAACAAGGAGCACAACAATACACCAACCTTCCACTTAAATCTATCATCTAACATGCTTCGTTGTGCTTCAGTGAGCTTCCCAACATATCTCCAGATGTCATCACCTTGAGCACAAATTATTTGCACAATGATCAAACAAGAATGTATAGCAAAATTAGTACTCAACATGATGCTGTTAACTGATCATTTTCCTGATAAGCGAAGATATATATTCACCTAAAATTTTATATCCTGTAGCCAAAGTATTCAAAGCAGCTTTCCTGGTATCACCGTCTCGCTCAGAAGTTAAGCTTGCTACAATTTGCAAGGATTTCAGTTGCCCACTTATCTGACAAGAGAAAAGGAAAACATCAACAATGTAGAGGAACCAAAGAGGTATTAATCATTATAACCTAACATAGTGACACACACCTCAGCAACATAATTATCCAGCAAGAATCCAACAAGATCAGCACATTCAATCCTAGTTCTGTTGTTCCTAGAACGCAGGCCTTCCAAAATATAAGGGAAGGTTTTTGCCGCAGAATATGAGTGAATAATTTGCTTCATCAGCTCTCGCATTTTTTCTCGAACCTTTTCAATGTTATGCCCAGACTGTAGCGAAAAGTAAACAACAAAAACAAGTCAAAGAAATATATATCAATCAATCAACCAGCCGTTAAAATCCCACTAAGTGGGGTCGACTATATGGATCACATGTCGCCATCGTGCTCGATCAAAACACATATCCCCATTCAAATTTAAATATTTTAAATCATTTTTTATTGTCTCCTACCAAGTTTTCTTATGTCTAGCCCTCCCATTTTTAATTTGCGTTCTTAATTCTAATGTTTCTACCCTTCTCACCGGTGCCTTGAAGTCTCTCCTACGCACATGCCCAAACCATCTTATCGTGATTCTCTCATTTTCTCCTCTATGAGCTCTACCCCAACTTTATTTTTAATACTTTCATTTTTAATCTTATCTAACCTAGTATGCCCACACATCCATCTCAACATTCACATATCTGCCACTCGCATATTTCGCATTTTTTTATCATTTTCATACTTAGTAGCCCAACACTCGGATCCATAAAGCATCTTCAGTTGAATGGCCGTTCGATAGAACTTGCTTTTCAAACCCACTAGTATTTAACGATCACAAAGTATCGACGACGCGCTCCTCCACTTGTTCCAACACGATTGAATTCTATGGTTACATCCTTATTTATGTTGCCATTATCTTCTAGAATGGATCCTAAATATTTAAATTTTTAGATGTGTTCAATTCGTGTGCCCCAATTTTAACATTTACCCCATTATTACTACTTTGATTACTAAAATTACACTCAAATATGTAAAATACAAATAAATTAAGTGTTGTAAAAAATGGAGAATGCAAATCAGGCAAGTTCACTAAACACACATACCAACTAGTCCAGTTCGAAGCGACCTCAGGAACTTGGTTGCTAACTAACACATAGAACAGAAGCTAGAAAAGAAAGCATTTCTGATGCATGATAGCATAGTTCCATGGCCGTTACCTTTTCAACTAAGCAAGGAAGAAAAATGGCAGCCTCTGCTTCAGTCATTGTGTAGCCCTCATTCCTTAACACGTCCAGGAGTTCAGGAAGAAATTCCAACACCTTATCAACAAAAGAAATAAAATGAATGAGAGAAGCAAGTCGGTCTCAATGTTGCAAACAAAATTGAACGCACTCAGACAGAGTAAATATATATAGTTATAAAATATTTGCTCGTCATTTTACTTCTCATACCGAAGCAAAAAATTATCTAATATCTTCAGAAATGCAGAGAGTTATCATTGGGTTGCCATCTACCAATGTCTACAGTGCATTGAAAGCAAAATTAATTTGGCTCCACATAGATACATTGCCAGTATTAATGACAAACCTTTAATAAGCAAGATGTATTGGACTCGCAGAACCTCAAAACAATCCACCTTAAGATTATATCCAAGACTTCTACAAACTCCCTTCCCATGGATGGAAGAGCCTGAAATGCCAAAAATGCAAGGTTAAAATGTGCACATTCAGATGCCATGAAAAGAGAACCTTATATTTATATTTAAAAAACCTTCTGCAGCATCTCAATTCCATCAACGTGCTTCTTAAAGTCTGCACTTAACAGCCTTCGATGCAAATCCTCTCTAAAGTACCTCATGACGTCATTCTGTCCAAGAAGTACAAAGAAACATTTATAACATCTCAAGACAAAAGCCTTCCCAGCATCACACGAAATGTTTTTTTAAGCACGTCTAAATCATCTAGATAACGAATCTTAAATACCTTTTGTCCAACTTTTACTAGAAACTGCAAACTACATCTAAAATCAGTATAGTATGATTTCCCATTACTTACAATATTTAACCACAAATACAGATAAATCAGGACAGAAACAAAAAATAGTCAATAACCAGAAACCTCGAGATCTTGAATTTGCTCTAAACGTAATTCCTCAAACTTGAATCTGCGGACTACCATTCTTTCTCTATCATCCTGCAAGTATGCCCCCAATTTACATCCGAACCATCCATAGAGATTAATTTATGCATTTTGTGCCAAACGGATGATCATACCTTGTTTGAGTCCTTAATATTAAACAAAGCTTGTGACTGAATGTTGATGTCTTGAACTGACATGGCAATCTCCTGTCTTGAACCCTTGGTAGGAACAGCTCTCTGTAAAAGCAGGATATTAATCAGAATATGTGTAATGGCAAATTAACTAAACAATCTAACCAGATAAAACATACTGAAGGAGCAGTTCGGCTTCCATGCCGTGAGGAACGGTCACCACAACCATTGGATTTTCCAATCTTGGAAGTATTTTTTGATGACGTGCTTGCTGAAATTGATCTACCAGATTCAATGCTTTCTGCAAGCCAACAAGCCGCAGAACAGTTTAGCAAAGGGGTTACAAGACAGAAACACCCTCATCTTTGGGGCAGTTGTTTTGGTGAAAAAGAATACCATGAAATGCCCCATGTAGCTTCAGCCTTTCAACAACAATAGCTAAAGCAGAGCCTTGTATATCTTTTAAATTTTTAGTCACCTAAGAAAGAAACAAATATGTTATGTCAAACATTGCTTTCTGTGCAAGCTAAATACCACTCCATCCCAAAGTTTGAATGTACATACCATTTCTTGCCCACAAACCCTCAATACTTCAACAAAGCACATTTCAGCAGCTTTACGGACATCTGCTGATTTATCCTGGAAGTTAAAACAAAAACATCTCATTATAAAAGCACTAATTGACGTTAATGTTGATACGTGAGGATCAACGAACAAGTTCAACTTTGCAGGAGAAGTACCGTCATAGCAGTAGCAGTCGGTTTAAGCAGCTGGATAGCATCAGAAAAATCAGCCAATCCACCAAGTTGTCTGGACAACCAGTCAAAAAGATCCCTGCGCCCTTCAGCACCAACCTTAGCATCCGTGAGGGCAGCTGTAACATAAGGGACCTAAAGGAAATAGAATACAAAGCTAAAATACACATGAACTAAAATGCAAGAAGGAACTACTTGTAGAATTGAAAAGCATGACTATTGACCATTTTATCAAGATGAACAGCAGCAAGCCAAGACTCTAAGGCACTTAAAGTGCACTCTCGCATGTGCTTTTTATTGTCACCAAGGCATTTCAAGATATCTGACAGGATGCCCTGCACGAAAACATAAAAATTGGTTTGCAAACCTTTTAAAGAGCATATAGAAATGATAGATACGAAAGCAAACCTTGCTCGCCTTCTCAACCGGCTGACCCATAGCTGAAGCAAGAGCACCAATTGTGTTCAAGGTTGCAATAATTAAATTTTTGTTGCTGTCATGCAATCGACTTCGTAGAGCTCCAAATAACTCTCCTGGAAGTAAGAAATTTAAAGGAGCACATTACATGAAATTCCAGTAATATGTAAACCAATCAGTAGGTGCTATATACCAGTTCCAGTGGGTTGAATACGCTTATTAGCCTCTTCCAGTATCTTATTCACAGTTTCAATGGACTCCAAGCGTATCTAGGAACAAAATAAAATCAGCATGACTAGAAGTCTAGAAGTACTTAGCATGTTCATGGGCTTGAGGCCTGTGTATGTTGATATATAAGCTACCTTCCAGTCTGAACTCTCCAGGCCCTTCAACAAGGTCGGAGTGATCTTGTCACTAATATCTTCACGTGGAAGACCATCGACACCACCCGCAGCCACAGATGATGTAGAATCAGTCACTTTCACAGTCTTCTTTGTAACTGCAGATGCTCCCTGCGGATAATGATATTAAGGTTGTAAAGACCATGCCAAATAAATCCCAAAGTTTCAAATTAAAAAAAAAAAAAAAAAAAATGGGAATTTCAACTGACTTACCTCAAATGGATTTTTTTCATACTCAGCGTCAAGCGCGCTTAGCAGTGCAGGTTTAACATCTGCGAGGAAAGACTTAATATCTACAAGAAGGGTAGCAGATACTGTTAACCACTTGAATAGAACAGGATCAAAAAAACAAAGGAAAAAAACAGAAGGCAACTTATTTTACCTGGTCCTACAAACTTGTGTAGAGAACCAATTAGCTTAACTGTAGCATTTCTAGTTGCAGCAGCACTAGACTGCAAACCAACGTCCTTGCAGAAATCAATTAGGTCCTGCAATAGAAAATATAGATTTTGGTATCATCTTTGCCAAACCATCATTTTTTAAGGAAAACAAGTTGCATGACAACTACAAGATCGTGCAAAGAAGGTTCTGCACCTTCAGTTTGATATAAGAAATACCAAAGTCCTCGACCGCAGAAACCATCCACAACAGGCCTTCACTAAGGACCTTGGGATTCTTGTGATCTTTCATAATTGTATACATCTGAAATCAGTTATAAAAAGTAAACAAAAAATGTGTTAGTGAAAAGAAAGAAATAAAAGAAATTAGAAAATAAAATGAAGAATTGTCGAACATGTCAACAATTGAAAGACACCATAAAGTAAAAGCATGTTATGGAATAAACAACTTCAAAAACAAAAGGAAGAACATTTAGATTTCACTGTTCTTTTCTGTCATGTTATACTAGTAATTGGAGATTCCATTTAAGAGCCACCCATGAGAGTCTTCTTATTTGCCACCATTAACAAGTGTAATAAAAATTGGCCTAGGCGCTAGGCGCCGGCCGGCTGCCTCCGATTTGCATGAATCGGGTGAACAAATCGGCCAGCGGCGCAGAGGCGGCTTGTGGCCAGGCGGGTCTTGGCGGAAATTTTCCAGTTTTTTTTTTTTTAATACTAAATACATTATTTTGTTATCATGTTTTCTTTATAATATATAAATATTATTATTTGGACTTAGTTGTGTGGATTATTATAAGTTGTTATAGTACTATTTTGTAGGTAGTAAAAATAAATAAAAAAAAATAAGGTAATTAATTTTATTTTATAGGCCCCACCTAGGCGCTAGGCGCTAGGCGCTGGTCGGGCGCCTAGCCACTTCTAGCTGCCATTAACCCCCTCCAAAAGAAAAAGAATGAAAGAAAAAAGAAAAAAAAAGGGAAAAGAAAAGAAAAATTCAAAAAGTTATTTCCATTGCAGTCACATGTGTATGCATATTTTATGATCTGCCAACCTGATCAGCAATGACCTATCAAAAATTTTCCTTTCAATATAAACATATTTTTAGAGCTGTGATTATTATACACAATACCTGTGGTATCAAAGTGCTTAAATAGGTTAAATAAATGATTTCGTTCGTGTATAAAAGTAATTCACCCTAAGCAGCCATATCAAATAGTTGGGGATATTAACTATCAACGGGAAGAATGGACCTACCCTCTCAAATATAAACCCTGGACCCGCAGACTCACAAAAGGTAGTAAGGCATTTCATTGCCTGAGCACGAGTCTTTATGTCAGCCACTCTTTCGGTAATACCTATCAACAAACCAAGACGGTTAAAGCCCCAAAATTTTGTTCCTAAGAATGTGAAGAAACAATAACCTAAATATTTAAATCTCCAAAATGGCCCACAACATATATATTTCTAGCTACCACCCACTAGAGTGTAGGCAAGAAGAAATAGATAGAAAAACAAGAGAAATCAACAAACCTATATATCATAATATTGATACAAATGTAGTAAATATAAAATAATACACAAATTTCTGACCTAATAAGCAAAGCACAACACATTTTTTGGGGAACTTCGCCGAGGTGGAAGCTATGTGCGTAATGATATCAATAACCTGTTGCTGGACCTGCCCATCAACATCTCGAAGAGGATGAAATAACTAATCCATATAATAATTAAAGTGATTATTACAATAAAAGTTTGTGCAAACAATTTTATACCTGCACATTTTTCTCATTCCATCCAGGAACTACACAAAGTAAACGAACCAAAATCTCAACGGATGAATCAAGGTTGTTTAGTGCTTCAACCTGCTCTTTGAAAGACACGATAGCTGCAATTTACAAATTACAAATCAAACCAGTGCCATATCAGAAGAAAAACATTTTTGATAGAGGCAGCTCATTTAAGGAATTACACCAAAGCTTAAGTCAATAGATGAGCGTTAATGTAATATACTCCATGAAGTAAGAAACAATAGCACTTGCTTGAGCTTAGAAAGAGATAGAATAGGTTTTAAATAAAAATGAGAGAGAGAGAGAGAGAGAGAGAGAGAGAGGGAGGGAGGGAGGGGTTTAAGAGGCAAAAGCACCAAAGTGTTCTCAAAATAGGAAAAAAGGAGGCCTGTATACTAACAACTAGCACACAGTAAAGGCTAAGCTAGCAACACGTTTTGTCCGTAAACACAGCATACGATAAAGAGAAGAAAATTATCAAACTGTGATATACTTGAGCTAATCTTGTAGAACTAATATGGTAGAACTAATTAAAAAAATAGACCTTCTAGCCGCTCTTTCCAAACAGCACTCTTCAACTGAGTGATGGTATCTGATTGTATAAGGGACCCTAATCTGGTCTCAATCTCTTCCAAACTCATTTCTGCTGGCTGTACAAACAAGAGGATTGGGAAAAATATTAGATCATGGAATGCCCAGTATAAAAATTGTAAACATAACACAAAGAATGAAATGCGGGCAACCTCAATTTCCTCCTGTTCCACAGGCTTGGGGACTTTTGGCTGACCACCATCATTTTTCTTGTTGGTACCAGATTTCCCTGAGGTTGCTTTCTTCGTTGCAACAGACTTAAAAATCAGAAACAATATTTGAAGAAGAGAGTCAGTGATCATTAACCGTGCATTCATAGGAGAAAAAAAAAATCCAAAATAACAAACTGATTTCACTTTTTGCAGGAAGTAGTAGTATGCCAACGAAGAGGAATTGAGTAATTAAATAACTTACAGCTGCATTAATAGGCTTCTTCCCACTGAGCATGCTAGCTGCTGATCTTCTAACAAATGCTACATCAGAGGCCTGCATAAAGAATAAAGAAGATTCACAAAATGGCTTGTCCAGAAGGATGTGAAGCCCATACTCTTAAGTTTCCCTCATGGACTATTTGTAGAAATAGATAAAAGGAAACGGGTTATTTTCAGAGTGCGCTCTATGGGAAGACAATTGTAGCAGACGAAGTTCTTCATCAATTTCCCGTCTTTTCTTAATATGCCTATTCCAAAAGAGAATTTTTTTCCCTTTTCAGCATCAATTGGGGAAAAAAAAAAAATATATTATTCTTTTTTTTTAAGAAAAAAGTCCATACTAATGATTAGACTCCAGGAATATGTAATCTGCTAGACCAACACTTTTAAGGACTATCTGCTCCCAAACTAACTGATCTCCGTTATTAATTATAGAACTTAATCCACTATTAAGTAGAATAGCAGAAAAGTTGTTTTAACATATAAACCTACTAACCTCTGTGCCAGGTATACTTCCCCCAGATGATTGAGCTGCAGCTGACATTATTACAATGGATAAAAATGTTGAAAAAAAATTGTAAATAAATAAGCATCAACAGAATCAGTGGTACCAGATCCAAACCTGAGCTAGGAACAGCGGATGGGTCACCTGTGGAACCCACAATCATTTCAGATAACTTCTTTTTCCTAACATCATCCAGCTTTTCCAGAGACTTCTCTAGAGGCCTCATACCAACCATCTATACAAAATTGTTTTAGGCATTTAAATTGTAAGATCGAAGTGAGACAATTGAAAAGTTGACAAACAAAGATCCTGAACACTGTACCTTCGCAACAGCTGCCAAAGCGGAGAAAGCTGCATCCCTAACTTCAGGTGTTCCATCATTAAGGCACTGCAAGGAGTTCAATAAGAGTTTAACAAGGAAATCACAAAACATAGTAGTTGCAACGAAATAGCAAATTCTATATAAATTATAAATATGTAAGTGCTCCCGACTTTTTATTTTGTACAACATGGTCACAAAGAAACATGAGCATTAACCAATACTAGCATATTCAACTACATATACTATCAATATTAATCACCAATGAAAATTAATCAATTAGAACAAGAACATGTCTCTCTCACTTCAAAGAAAAATCCATAAAAATTGCACAGAACAAAGAAATTGATTAGTAAGAAAAACCAATGTGAAACTGTTAGGAGTAATACGCTCTTCCAGATAGAAATATTTTGTTTATATGATAACATTAACTTTGAAAATGTGAATGGAAATAAGATGGGAACGTACTGATTAAAGTTGATTTGTCTTGAAAGGACTCAAACAATGGTAGTACGTGATTTTATAGCAACTAGACTGTCATAATTTCACTCACCTCCATGAGTATCGGAACATATTCCTTGTGAACTTTAAGTATAGTAGCCTTGTTGCTCGTCTCAATACAAAATGTGACCCAGTTCAACGTTAGTGACCTTACCAGAGGAACTTTATTTTTTACTGCTGTCTTGACATCTGCAATAAAACAAGTTAATTCTTAAGGTTCATTGTCTACAAGAGATAAATAAGCAACCATTGAACAACTAATATAAACTAATTCGTTGACATTTCAAAGAGACAATCAACATTTATTGGAAACTTAGAAATAGTAATTCCGAAACCAACATATTGACTATAAATAATATGTGCTTGCACGTCAAAGCAAAACAATAATACAATGGAAAAGCAATGAGCAAAACTATATCATAAATTAAAGCTCAGAAGGATGCATAACAAAAACAAAGAGTCCTTTAACTCATGAAAGGTGACATATAACCCAAGACTTGCATAACAAGTTGAACAAATTAAGGACAACAATATTAGCAGTAAAGAATCGAAATATATATAAATCCTGCCTTCAACAATGTCGGCAAGGTTCAAGCATCCTGACTTGTGCATTGCTTGAAGAGTTTGCGTCAGTGCCTCTGTCATAGTAGGTTTCTTCTCCTTCAGCTTTTCCTATAAATCATTGGTGATCAAACTCACAGTCAGCTCTGATAAAGAGTAACATGGCTATATCAGTAGATACTCATGTCTAGGCATAATGAACAGACACATCCACAACATCCAACACCCAACTTTAAAACATAAAGCTACTAGCTCGAACTATATTCTAATTGCCTTTCCCAGAACTTCCCTCGATTACAACCAAATTCTTATCTGGACCTTCTTCAACAATTTAAAACCAGCATTCGCACCCTTTTCCAGATTGTTTATCTAAAAATTGTATAAGTTCAATGGCTAACAAGTGCAAACAGAACTTCATAAAAATCTTCATCACCAAACCAATTTGAGGACCACATATAAACAAATAAAGCCATAAATAATACACTAACCAGTAGAACAGGCAATAAAAAGCGAGAGCTGCCAGAAAAATGAGTTCTCAGACCCTTAGCAAGATTTCCAAGAGCTTGAACAGCCTCAACTGCAACAGCAATGTTTACATCTGTAACAAGCTGCAAAGTCCAAAACCATGGTGTAATTACTGTATTGGTCAACTTTATGTAAACTCATTCCATAAACGCAGGAGACAGAAAATGGTCGCAAAAATGAGATAAGATGGAACCAAAATACGTCATAAAGCTTTTATAGAGAGGATATGCTTTTACATGGTAAACAAAATAATATGATCCAAGAAGAAACTGCTGCACTTTCTTCTTACTCTTTTGTTACACTATATTTTATTTTTTCACATACGATTTAGTTGGAACTTAAATTATGAGCTTAGGGCCCAGGACCTTCTACATGGTTATATAAAATTCAAGTGAATATCATTAAAAACTTTAAACACCAGATGGTCCAAACGTCACAGGCTTTATATGATATCATTCTCAGTTACCTATGTTCACATTTATCCACAACTTAGCTAAAAGGAAGGGAGAAGAGGAGCCATTATTATTATCTACCAATTTACATTTTCAAGTGTTTTTTTTCTGCATTATAAGCTTACTTTCGTGCACTTTTGCAGCACATAAATTAGAACTATATGAGCCCAAACCAAGGCGCAAGACCATTCTTATTATAGTGCTCATCCCATTTTTGCAGATAATCAAGCAAGTACCCAGATCAAATTAATGGTTTATGTATATTCAAGCAGCAAAATAATGAGACCAAAATAATTGTTTGTATATATAAGTCTACTGGAGTGTCGAAAAACAACAATCCTCGATACAATTAGATCTATTACAAACCTTCTTTAATGTCCGGCAAACTTCTGAAAAATCTCCAGGAGCAATCTTTTTAGTGGATGCAAGTTTGGTTAATTCAGCAATAGCCTCTTTCCGTTCAGACCATTTTGCAGCTTTCTGAAAAACGCAAAAATTATAATAAAAATATCAAACACTGCAGGCAAATCTTACCCACAAATATACTAGTGATACATGCCATCAGCACAAGTTTACAAGATATCCAGCGAAAAATGATAATAGTACAGAGGCAACTTACCACTCCTTCCCAAAACCCAGACTTCTCTAAGGGTGTCAGTATATCAACTGGATCAACAAGTTCATATTCATCAATCTCTTGTGGAACTGGAGGACAATATGAGAACAACAATCATCATTGCCTATCATCAATCTTAAGCTGCTAGGGCCATAAACACTTCAATTAAATACTACTATAAGCTTGGCAATCACATACCATCAGCTGCACTTTCTTCAGCTGGTCCAGATCCCACAGCTACAGACACAGCTTCTGGTTCGGGTTCCTTATCTTGCTCGGACCTGATATGTAACAAGTGCGATGAAATTTGTTAAAAAAAAAAAGTATTTATACAGA
>CACSLK010026072.1:4043967-4054455 GCA_902706635.1 Striga hermonthica
AGAGAGAGAGAGAGAGAGAGAGAGAGACGGGTACCTTGTTCTTGTTGGGGTGAGTTGAAACAGTGCGTAATCGAGAAGGGTTTTCGAATCCATACTCAAATCAGCGCGGGAGAGAGAATGGTGTTTGCTGAAGCTGCGTGTAGTGTGGAGAAATTGCAAATTCTCAGGCTAATTGAATTGAATGCGACATTTTAGAAACCTTTTTGGCAAGTCTTAACTGGAAATGAGAGAGAGCCAGCAAGAAGTGATGGAGCACTGCACGTGGGCGAGTTTATGTGCGTATGAGAGATATACATTTCGTCGGAGTTTATAACCGTTAAATCAACTATTTTCGGCGATTACATGATGATTTAATGGTTAGAAAACCGGATGGTATAGTTCCGTAACGAGACTGTAACATCTCCCTAATGAAATACTCCCTCCTATTTTTTTTAAATGTCATTCTAGTATTTTCAACTATTTGCCAAATAAATGTCGTTTTGGATATTTTGTACATATTTTTCCATTATTACCCTCATTTAGACAATAAATACATTACGTCTTTTCATATTTACTCTTCACTTTTTCTCAAAACATTCATTTCTATCTTCATTAAATAAGGTTATTATTGACAAAAAAATTATTCTTAATTAGTGTGCAATTTCTCAAAACGACATATATTAAAAATAGGAGGTAGTATTAATTAAATATCATTAATATATTTTTAATAACTATAAATATTTTAAAATCAAAATATTATATAATCACTCAAAACGATTTTTTTGGTTTTTTTTAGTTAATTAGATTTGATTTTTTTATATGAAAAGTGATATAATTAGTTTTTAGTGTAATTTTGAGTTTGTATTAAAATAATATTTAAAATAAAATATCTAAAAATGATTTGATGTAAAAACAGGGGAGAGATTATGTGAAGTGATGATTAACTAAAATTATTTGAGTTGATAAAATAATGAATTAAAATTGATGTGATGTGTAAGAATAATTGTTTAGTGTTATCTAATTATAACAATAATATTGAGGATAATGATGTAAATTAAAGTTGAATTCCTACATTTTAAGTATGGATTAAGTATGAATTGCAAAAAGTTATAATCAATACCCTATACAATGTTTTAGGACTTGATTGGATAGAAAATATCTTTGACCTAATAATTTTTAGGACTTGATTTAACGGTTACAAAACCCGATGGTATAGTTAATGAGACTGTAACATCTCCCTAATGAATTATTAATTAAATATCATTAATATATTTTTAATAACTATAAATATTTTAAAATCAAAATATTATATAATCACTCAAAACGGTTTTTTTGGTTTTTTTTAGTTAATTAGATTTGATTTTTTTAAATAAAAAGTGATATAATTAGTTTTTAGTGGAATTTTGAGTTTGTATTACAATAATATTTAAAATAAAATATCTAAAAATGATTTGATGTAAAAACAGGGGAGAGATGATGTGAAGTGATGATTAACTAAAATTATTTGAGTTGATAAAATAATGAATTAAAATTGATGTGATGTGTAAGAATGATTGTTTAGTGTTATCTAATTATAACAATAATATTGAGGATAGTGATGTAAATTAAAGTTGAATTCGTACATTTTAAGTATGGATTAAGTATGAATTGCAAAAATTTATAATCAAATACCCTATACAATGTTTTAGGACTTTGATTGGATAGAAAATATCTTTGACCTAATAATTTTTTAACTTAAAATCTGACTCAAACATAATTTAATCTGACTTTTCTCAATATTATAGATATAACTATATACTATCAAAATCATTCTCACAAATCATATTAAATTTTTAACTCACATAATTTTAAATACCCATCATTTTCAACGATTTCTCTCTTACTTTTACATCACATCAACTCTAATTGTATTAAAATTTAAATATTATTTAAATAAAACTCAAAATCTTACTCAAACCAAACTCAATTATTATTTTTTTTTTTAAATTAACTCAATTTATCCAATAAATTCAAAATAATTTATACCAATATTATATAAGTGATCGATACATATTATATAACACTTCTAGTAAAAAAATTTGTATTAGAATATATGCGAGTGGGACCCGCTTATCATGGTGTCCCCACCTCCCTTCCATTATTTTGTGCTTTGTTACTAATTAATGCTTGAATAGTCAATAATGTGTTCATAATTATATTTTTCTTTCCCATAATAATATTACTTTTTTTTTTCATGAATTTTATAGATACCTCAAAATATTTACAGCCTGCAAGTCAAAAGACTGCAATTCATCCATACTCACAGCTGAGCAGGAAAGAATCTTAGGGGGGGAGTTACATCACAATCTCCCCCTATAACCACACTCCATACACACCCTAACAGCAACAAAAGCAAAACATCATGATAACCCCAAAAAGACCAAAACAAACCAGAAGAAAAAACAACAAAACCACCAGGCAAAACACAAAACACCAAAAACTACCAACTCCCACAAACCAACCCAGAAACCCATAAGGCACTGTCAAAACAATAAGGTTGACCTACCTTCCATGAGAAAAAACCACCAACCACCCGAAACCACCCGAAACCAAAACGCCACCAGGATAAAAACCAGATCACCAGAAATTTAACAACTAGAACTGAATTCTAACCACTCAAGTTTTGCACCTTCCACTGTTTCCTTTTCAGAGATAGCTTTGTTTCGAAATACCCAATTGTTCCTCGTCTTCCATAGCCACCATAGGATATAGGTAGATAAGGAGACTCTATCCCTATTCCATTTGGTGTTCTTCATTTTACACAGTCCAGACCACCAGTCTTGAAAATTCTGATCCTTGTTGTTCACACCCTCCCATAAAAGCCCTGCCAACTTCCACACTAGTTTTGCTCTGGGACAGTAGAAAAGAATGTGGTCTTGATCTTCATCTTCTTCACCACACCATCTGCAGGTAACCTCCATTGCCATCCCTTTCTTTTTCAAGGCTACATATGTCCCTAGAAAGTTGTGCCAACACCTCCACATGAAGCTTTTTATTTTTGGTTTGATTTTAAGCTCCCAGGTCTTCTTCCACATTTGCTTTACTTCTGAAGCCAATCTGCTAGTCCCTGGTTGTTCCTGCTCCAGCTTTTCAACCAACAAATTGTACAGAGATTTAACAGAGAACATTCCTTTTTTGTGCCAAATCCACATAAGAGTATCATGCTGGTTCTCTGAGTTTAGAGGAATATTCAGAATACATTTAGCATCATTTGGGTGGAAAGTTTGCTCAATAAGATCTCTGTCCCATCCACTCCCATCTACAAGCATAAGATCACACACTTTAACAAGTCTCTCTCTGTCCCTCTGAAATTGACACACTGGGGTAAAATTAGAGCTGTTGGGCACCCAAGGTGCTGACCAAATATCTATAGATTGCCCATTTCCCACCCTGTATCTAATCCCCAATTTAAGAGATTTTCTGGCTTGCAGCCATGATTTCCACATCCATGAGTCAGAATTTTTAGAGCTCACATCCCACAGATTAGAATTATGAAAATATCTCCCTTTAATAACTCTGCTCATGAGAAGATTTGGGCAGGACAAAATTCTCCACAGTTGTTTAACAAGAAGGGCTTCATTAAACAAAGAGAAATTTTTAAAACCTAAACCTCCCAAAGACTTTGGCCTAGCAAGCTTACTCCAGGAGGCCCAATGAATTTTATTCTTGCCTTCACTACTGTTTCCCCACCAAAAATTTGCTGTCAGCCTGCAGATTTCCTTACAGATACCAACAAGTAATTTGAAGCAAGCCATCACTTAACGCTACTAATAATATTACTTAACCGACAGATTCCAAACCCGCTGTTCTCTAATAATGGTACTAGTGAACGTGATTTGGGTTAAATTTAGATACACACTTATTCAAATTCATATTCATATAGTAATACATTTAAAACATGATATAACTTACAACCACTTTGATATCTATACTTATATAAATAGGCATTCTATTTACTAGAATTAGTAGTAAGAAAAGTCTAAGGTAATTAATGTATTCTATTTCCATCAAGTATTTTATTTAATTATTTTAGTTAATTGTTTTATATAATAACACATTTTCAATAAACTTACCATGATTTTTCTATTGTGATTAAAAACCAAATTTTACATTTAAAATCTTGTCGAATTATTATTATTATTTTATAAAGCATATATTATTTGTTAAAAAATTGTGTATATATATATAGTACACATCACAGTACCATGATAGATAATTTAAATTTCAACCTACCAAAATGCCAATGATTTAAATTTGAACAAACTTATGCATTTGACTAAATGTTTGGATGATTTAAAATTGAGTCCATAAAAAATTATTTAAATTTGAACACACCAGAAATTTTATGTACTTTTTATTTATAAATATATTGAAAGTGGTATTTAATGGCTGTTATATAAAATATTTTAATATATTTGCAATGAATAAAAGTTTGAATGAATAATTTGTAATGTTATTCATAATGTTTGTGATTTATGAGACACGAACACATAACTCTATATATATTTGCCAGAGGGCGGCTTAATAATTTTTTAGACTTAACGTTGATTAAAAGAGGTAGAAAATAGATAATAACATTATTACTTTTTAGACTTAAGCGGACAATGTTTTGAAAATAACTCATTTAATATCTTTGTCTCGTGCATCGCACGGGGTACGTACTAGTTATGTTAATAATAGGATTATATCTGATTTAATTCAATTTGGATATAATAAAAAAATTATTATTTAAAACCTCATCCAGAATAGCGATTGCCTGATACAAATCTTAATCATTTAATTTAAACAAATAAAAGGGATTGATATGATTAGAGGGATTGAATGCACACAAAAAGCTCTTTTATTAATAATGAACCATTCTGTAAAAGATTATTCCATGGGCAAAGAAACGCACTATAAGTAGTTTTTTAGTGTATTACTCTCAATAAGCAAACAAAAGGAATGATATTTTTTTCTCCAAAGATAAGATTATGGGGACGGATTTGTTGGGTGGTCTTTGTCCATGTAACATCTCTCATTTTGTTTTTAGGTATGTTAATGCGATGTGAATAATGGTCTTTGACCTTTTGTTTTTTGTTTTTTGCTTTTTTTTTTCCTAAAAGTTTTCAATTATTAAGAGTGGGATCACATATTTTTTCATATTGGTGGATTTAAAAATAAGACCTAGTAGGAACTTGAAAAGGACACTCATAAAACCTTCTGTCGTATGGGAGTTCTTTCTCTTCATTGAGAGTCGGATTCTTTCACTTGCAGGTATCATTTCCCTTCACTATGAGGGTAGAGTTTATTTTTCATTTTAGGATCTGATTTCTCACCTTCCCCTCCCTGGTCGAGTTGTGTATTTTTCTCTTCTCTCGCCGTTTTGTGTGGTTTTTCTTTATCAGGTCTCTCTGTATTTTTCTCTGCCCACTAGAGTTTCCTTCTCAGGCTTCAATGGAGGATAATATTTTAGCAAAGTTTGAGGAGGCCTAAAGAGGGGCGTGAAAGGCGTTGTGATCCTTGATCAGGCCTCCACCTTCGACAACTTTGGTGAGTCGGTCGAAAGATCCGTCAGTGTTTAGCTTAACCCAAAAGAGGCCGAGTCTTAGCCAAACAACGACTCTAGGTCGTGGGTGTTGGACAGGTAGTAGCGGAGAAGACATGAACGTGAGAGGACGTGCAACCTGTCCAGTCTCTAGGCGTGAGTCTGCCTAGAGCTGTGAGGAAGGAGCAGGGCCGTCTCCAGAAATTTGGAGGTCCCAGATAAATTTACTTTTTCAAATTTCTCGATTTGAACTTGCATGGTAGGACTATTTGTAGATACTCAGACAAGAAAAAATTATAATTAATCAAGACTATTAAATAAATAAACAACTGACAAAAAAAAAAAAAATCTTATTTTTCTAGAACTTGAAAAAATTACCTTTAATAAATTATAAATTGTGTTCAAGCAGTCACGAATGCAACAGAGAAGAGAAAATAAAAATCATATTACAACAAAAAATATTTATTCTCATACAACTTTTTCTGACCGAACATCATAAGAAAACAAATGAAATATTTATGGTCTCAAATTCCTACACAAAGTACATATTTTGCTATTAGTCCCTTAGACCTTCATTAATTAGCCCCTTTTGTGTAAGAATAATGCTATACAGCCCCATTTGAATGACAATTTAAGTTACAACATAAGTGTAAATATATTATTTTTTTAATTTTTTGATAATGCATTTACACTTAAGTTATAACTCAAGTTGTCAACCAAGTGGGCTATGTAGCATTACCCTTTGTGCAATGGGCCGAGTTCATATTTAGTCATTAGCCCACTTATTGTGAATAAACAAAATCAAACACAAAAACATAACATTAAAAAAATAAGGCCCCTAATAATTGGAGGCCCTAGACATGGGCCTATGGTGCCTGCCCCTAGAGCCGTCAATGGGAGGGAGAGATGTCGATCAACCTGCAAAATAATGTGAGAGCACATAAAATAATATCCCTATGTTTCGCACTATTCCTCTCTGTCTAGATGAACTAAATGATCAAACAAGCAATGAAGAAGCCCACGTGTCTAAATTGTGTGCGTTGTGAGAAAAAACTAAAGAGCACAAAACTATCTATAGTGGGAAGAGGTATATGAGTATATGTGGCAAATACCTCCACACTCTCCTCGCAGCCTCGCTCTCTAAAACAAAAGAGAAAAATCTCAGTCACCGCTCTCAGTACAACAGTAGCACCGCGAGGAGAATAATCCCACCTCGCTTGCAACACAGAGTCAATCGGAATCCGACGTAGAAGAAGGCGCCAAAGGAAGACAAAGATGGTCACGGTAAGTAGGTGAGTCCAAATGGCTCAGAAGAGAAGGCGAGGCCGGTCACTCTGCCGAACTTTTCCCTAAGCTGAGGACATAGAGAAACCACCCAAAGATGTAGGTCTCCACCTCATACCGTCCAAACGGTCCTCCGAGATGGGAATCTTTTGGATCTACTCTAAAATATGATCACTAAAACCCGCTCGAGAACCCAAAACCTTCTCTAGCCTATCCCTATCCCTTGTCCCATTGGTCCACAAGTCCTTCACCCACATGAATGGAGAGTGAGTGACCTGCTTAGTGCTCGAAAAGGGCTCCTCACCAAACACCACTCGTCCCAAAAGCTAACATCCCCCTCACCCAGCGTCCATAAGATGTGCTCCTGGACAGGCCTACCAACCTTGGTGAGCCGCCTCCACTGTCGACTATCACAACTGGTGGCCGTCACCTCGCAGGGATGATAGGCACCTCTAAGGCAGTACTTCCCGCGAAGGTACTGAGCCCAAAACGACTTACCCTTCCTGAAGCGCCACCACATTTTGTAATAGAAAGAAGTGACTACGTCAGAAAAGTGGTGGATCCCAAGGCCACCCTCGGAAAAAGGCCGAAAAATGAAGTCCCACTTCACCCTGTGGTGCTATCTCCCCCACCGGGAGCCTTCTCATTGTCCACAAAAATAATGAGCCATGATTTGATCGAGCTCATGGAGAGTGGACTTAGGGGGGTCAAGGACCATAATGAGATGAATTAGAAGGGCGCTAAGGATGCCAACCTATGCCATAATATAGGTTATACTATATATATGCCCTTAGGATTTCATATTGCATGCTCCTGTGGGCGCTAGGTTGGTCCGTCCCTGGGTGAATATTATATATCCGTTTTTGGTGGTTTTAAATAATATATTAAATTTAAACTTTCAAATTCCTCATAATTATTAAAATTATAAAACATTTGTGGAACTTAATTTATAAATATATTTTGATGCTTAATAGCTTTGTTATTTATTATTGTTGTTCATATATGATAAATCAATTTAATTATTTTGCAACGACCATCATTTTGACATTCATATTACATATATAGAATAAAAATTTATTTTATATAGTTAATAAATAATAACTAAATGATCTACCAACCTTAATTGAAAAGTAACAAATTTATTATTTATCATTTAAATAAATTTAATAATCGAACGTATTATATCTATATATATATGTATTATATATATTTTCGAAACGATAGATATTTTGTAAAAATCCACAAATGTACAAACAGAGAAACAACACACAGCTGAATAAAACATCAATAAGACGAATAAAAATAGGAGGACAGATCCGATGATCGCCTAGAACCTTAGCTAACACTAGACAACACACCCACAACACCAAAAGAAACCACAAAGCTCTAATAATGGAGAATCAACAATCCCAGATAGGATAATATATGATCCCACTTGGGAGAAAAAAACAAAAACCAAAAGACACAAACCTAACAAACCACAATACCTAGAGCACAAAAACAAACAAACATACTAAAACAAAAATTAAACAAAAAATTGGAGCCACGGTCGTGTGGCCAAGGGCCGACCGCCTGCAAAGGCCCGACTAGCCGCTGAGGAAGGTGCACGAGCAACCAAGAAAAGAGACGGAGGACGAAGGATTTGGGTAAAAGCGAGAAAAAAATTAGGGCTTGTACAAATCTTTTACATTTATCAAACGTATTATATGATGAGTTTCGAAAAACTATAATATATGACGAGCCATTCGTTACATATGTAACGCCAAATAAAATATATCAATGCATTTTTTTTATAAGCATTTAAAAATATAAAATATAAGCTTCTATTTTTATTTTATTTTTTTATGTTATTAAGTGTAAAATTTTAATTAATACCCTTGTGATGAGTACTTAAAATTCGAACATAAAACTTTAGTTTTATGTTAATACAAGTGATCATTACAGGAAAAAAAAAGTTCTAACTACATTAGTATAGCAGTTAGTACATTGAAATATATTTTTTCAAAATAATTTCACAAGTTAATAAAATAATAAAAAGAATTCGATAAAGTTATAGACCACCCAGATCCAACACGTTCATCGGGAGCCGGGAGGCTAATTTTGCGGCAGTCCACATGACGAGCGTAGCATCTTCTATTCCCCTCGGGCTGCAACGAGTGGTTTCTCCGCCGGTAGGACTGGGTGTGTGGTTGGACCACGATCTTATTAGGTATCTTACCTCCGTCGAATTGTCGTTTAATATTCCCTAAGCCCTCGCCTCTTTGTACCCAAAAAAAAGTGCACACATAATTATTTATTTATCCGTCAGTTAATACTTAATAATCTACGCACGTCACATTTAAGATGACATGAGCAGTCAAGGGACCGGTTCCAAGTTCCATTGGTCCGATTCGGTTTTAACAACACAATGGTCTGAACATAATTTATCCAATTATCAAAAGCTTTATTTATTTATTTTATTTTATTTTATTTTGCAGCCCCTCCATCCACCAAAATATATGCACCATGCAAATGCTGATCTATTTTGACCAAATGAGAACATTAATATTTTGAATTTGAATGTTCAAAAGAATATAATATGCATGCAGTCACATTGAGGGGTGACTACAATCCCGTAACATTATGATTCCGTTCATTCAATTTAACGTTGGATATTCACAATTATTACTAGCCTAATCTAATTGGTTGAAACAATTGAGAATCAGTACCGTAACATTATGATTCCGTTCATTCAATTTAACGTTGGATATTCATAATTATTACTAGCCTAATCTAATTGGTTGAAACAATTGAGAAACCATCCTATTACGGGACTTTGGTATTTTTCCATAGTTATAAAACTTTAGAATATTAATATAGAATATTAAAATATATAGAATAAAATGACTGACAGAACAAATTAAAACACGATGGAAATTAGTAAAAAAGAAAAAAATTAAATGCAATAAGAAAACCCAAACTTTTTTTTTCTAAAAGTATACTGGTAAAAATAAAATAGGGAAATACTACGGCCTGTTACGGAATCATTCCGTCGTGGTTTGTAACAGTTAGATCATCATGTAACCGTTGGTAATAGCTGATTTAACGGTTACAAACTTCGACGAGATGATTTCGTAACGAGACCATAACGTCTCCCGACAAAATAAATTGAAATAATAAAATAAAAAAAAGCCCTGCACCTTAAAGCGTCTTTGAAGGATTAAACACTCACATGGGCAACGCTAATGGTCAATTCAATCAAAATCTCTGACTTCATTTCTTCACTTTTCATAACATTCCTCGTCAAAATCCAGAAAAATAAATAAATAAATAAAAAATTTCAAACAGTCCAAACTTCTGATTTGTAAGACAACCAAAATGCCCCAACAAATTTGGCTAGTTTTCCACGTTCAAAATAATCAAACCCCACAAAACCCAGTTATAATTTTCATCCCAAATCTTCACCCTTATAAATTCCTTCATCCCACATCGCCACAAAATCCCCCCAAGAAACCAAAGAAAAAAACACACACACACACAAACAAGACACACACAAAAACTAAAATAAAAATAAAATAATAATAAAGAAAAAACCATGCAGCGTTCTGCCACGTCCACCGTCCGAGCCATCGGCCGCCACATCCTCCGGCCCACCTCAGCCGCCGGAGCCTGCATTCCGCCGG
>CACSLK010026072.1:4158509-4170311 GCA_902706635.1 Striga hermonthica
TTTTCCTTTAAGAATCTTGTTTGCAAATTTTCAGCAAAATTTCACCTATGATAATACTAAATGGATCACTAATAAGTTAATTTGAATTTTATCAACTTCAATATGTTAAATAGTCAAATTTATTAAAAGTAGTATATTCGTCTCAACAAATTCAATATATTTTGTAGTTGTAAGAATCGGGTAGAACGGGGACGGTCACATGCAGATGAAGTGCACTATGACATGGTGAACTCTGATAAAACTCAAGTAAAGTTTCATCTCAATACTAATTGCTGGTAGGGGAAGTTGCCCACTAGCTAGAGTTATAAGTTAGACATATTTTTCATGTATAAAAGATATAAGACAACCTACAAGTGGTATTATATTCTAATAGTAGTCAAATTTATCAAAAGAGGTATATCATCTCACGAGACCGTAAATTTTAGTATATTGTATTTTTTATTTCTATTTTCTATGTAGATAATGAGAAAGTAAACTACAAACGTACTAAAAACGAACCTAACCCTAAAATCTCGTTACGTAAGAATGATATAAGAAGAAGTAGTCAAACCAAAATCTTTATGATAAACTGTCCATAAAGTTGATAATATGTAAATTGTTCACAGGTACACAGCTCATATCTTGTTTTCTCGAAATTTATGTAAAATGTTGTTGAATCTCTTCGCACAAGGCTCATATCTTGTTTTCTAGAAATTTATGTCCATTATCTGAAACAAGAATAGGTTGAATCCCATATCGACAACAAATATTAGTAAATAAGAACTTGACCTCTTTATCCTCGATCATGCGCGTCTTGGCTCTATCCACTTACTAAAGTAGTCAATGACAAATAGCAAAAACCTTCTTTGACCAACGTCTTGAGGCGAAAGTTCTACAATGTCCATCCCCCACTGAGCAAACGAAAAGGGTGATCTCAATAGAATCATTTTATCGACAAATTTATGTATCATCCGTCCATGCTATTGAAAACTTATACATTTCTTAGCCATCTCGTAAGCCATAGACATCATTATCGGCCAAAAAATATCTAGCCCTCAGCACCTTTCCTACTAAAGCTCGAGCTTTTAGGTGATCTCCACAACATCCCTCGTGCACTTTTTTAAGTACATTTTCTCCATCTGCATCAGACACACATCTTAAGTGTGGTCCTAGATATGACCTCTTGTGGAGCATCCCATCTTGAATAAAGAAACGCATGGCCCTACGTCCTTCCTTGTTAGTACGTAAATTAATTGCATTATACCGAGCTTTCTCCAACCATTTGCTCAAGGGACTACACCAATCTTCTATTTCTTCAACCTCCATGACTGGATCCAAAATACTTTAGCCCTTTTGCATAAGAGTGATTGATCGTAATCTAAATCAACCAATGAGGTCTCAACCTTTTACAACATGTATGCCATATAATTTTTCATTCGCGGGATATAAATGAGCCAACTCATTAAATTCTTTGGCCAAAGCATGTACCTTAACCAAATACTTTTGCTTTTGTTCCTCTTTAGCCTAATACTCACCCTGACTTATTCAACCACCAATTGTAAATCTAAAAGAACCACAACTTTCTCAGCTCTTGCCCCAAAAACTAAATGCATACCCTTGAGTAATGCCTCAAATTCGGATTCGTTATTCAAAACTCTAAATTATAACTTTATTAGAAAGTCCAAAGGCTTCTCCTCAAGTGTTACTACCAGAATATCGATACCAACTCCTGACACTGTTGAAGACTCATCCACATAAACCTCACACGTACCGACCTCTGCCTCAAGCGTTCCCGCCTGAATGAAGTCTATCAACACCTGAGCCTTTAAGGCTAGAAGAGATTCAAATTATATATTATATTCCCCTAGCTGCACATCCCATTTAACCATGTGTCATGATGATGAAAGTCGGCCCAAAGTTTCTTTGAGGGGAAAGTTTGTCCGTACTACGACTGTATGTGGTAGAAAATAAGGTAACAATTTTTGAGTTATGATTATAAGGGATATAGCTTATTTCTCCACTTCTTCATACTTTGCTCTTGTCCCTTGAAGAATCCAAATTACGTAATAGATTGGTCGCTGCGCACCATTCTTCATCAAGACTGAGCATATAAAATCTTTTCCAACTGATAAATACAACACCAAATCATCCATCGACTCAGGCTTGGTGAGCAATGAGAACACCTCTAAGAATGACTTAAGTCTTACAAATGATTCATGAGCTTGTTGAGACTATTCCAACCTTGAACCCTTCCGAGAGCTTGAAAAAAATAAAATAAATAAACTCATTTTAATCGCATAAGCATTAAAACGATGCAAGCCCACCAGACGACCTATAACCACCTGAACTTCTCGAATGGTCCTTGGTGGTTGCATATCCTAAACCTCATGTGTCCTTGTTGCTCTCCTTTATTATCCCATCCTCCCGACCTCCTCTAACTAGGTCTATGTTTCTCTTAGATATTCTCTGACTATATCACTTTATGAAAAATCCGCCTCTGCGTTCTTCTTGTTGATATATTTAGAGCAATGTTCCAATAGCTAATCATACGATCTCGCAGGCTTCTTAGCAAGTGAGTTCCGGCAGTGACCCAGCTGCATACCTCTTGTCAAACCTCCTGTCTTAATCTCCTCATTGGCTGATGGGACCTCCACACAAGCACATGCATACCTAGCAACATACTCTCTCAAGGATTTGTTCTCACTCTGCTGCATATTACTCAATGTGAGATAGTCTTTTTGTGCTTCTTTACACTCGAAAATTGATTAAAAAACTGTGAGTTAAACTCACCAAAGTTATATATAGACCCCGCAATCAACTGATGAAACCAATCTGTAGCAGTGCCTTTTAAAGTTGTTAAAAATGCTCTGCAACAGACCACATCATTGTACTGGTACAACACCGCTACCTTCTTGAGGTTGTGCAAAAGCCTAGCCGCATCGGTAGAAACTTTGTACACCATGCTTCGGTCTTGATGCTTCAGAGGTGAACCTATATCCAACACCTCATCATAGAAGGGGTGACGTTAAACCAGAGGTTGTCTTTTTCTTTATCCCTTCGCTTGGAGCTCCTTGATTTAGTTTGCCATTCGTTCTAAGGTCACGTCTTGTGGCAGCGTATTCACCATTGGGGATATGACTGGCCTTTCTTCTCCTTATTTTCATCTCTTATTCTCGAACACCAGCTGTTCCACAACCGGGCTAGGCAGGGGTTGCTCACCTTTAGTTTTCCGCTTCTGGTCCTCAAGCAGATCTTTATCAGCTTCTTGGGAACTCAGACTTTCATCCTACCTCCCCGCTCAATCTTTGGCTCACTAGTGACCACCATCATGTGTTGCTTTGATGAAACTCCCTTCTCTCTTCCATATACACGGACTTCCTTGCCCTATACTAGACCCGAGGTCACGGGTTCGACCTTAGGCGCCATGATGTGACTTACCCCCTCCCTGCCGCCCTCCTAAGCAAATTTTCCCTGAAAGTGACCACAACACCATCATCATTTGACCACCAGTCCAACTCCAAAAGGTGATTTGGTCCCCATGCCTCCTCCATGGTATCATTAAGGTTCTTTTTCCTGCCTTTGTCAACCATCGTATTCTCTTGCTTGAGCTCATCAGAAAATGGCAGGGAACTGGTAAATTACATTCCACTGACGACGCCGATTAACTTGTAATTTCTCCTCGAACCGGCTTCACGATGATCTTGAATCGATTAGATCTCCAGAATATCGTGCATAATCTGATGGGGATATTTCGGGCAGTAGACCTCTGACGATCAAGTCGTTCCTAGATTATGAAAGGTAATATGTGTGTGTATATTGAAAAGCCAAAGAGAGAAGAAGACTACTATTCCATACATGAGCCTATTTTATAATAGAAATTTACCTTGTTGCCCAATGTGTGCCCGTTCTTGCTGCCTAATCTTGTTGCCAAAGTATCTTTGTTCCCCAAATGTGCCTGAAGCTTATCCTAGTTGCCCAAGGTCTACCCAAAATTCACTCAAACATATCTTCAAGGCTATCCAGAATCTTCTCAGATAACTTTCAATGTCATTCGTAATGTTAGCCAAACTAATATCTTTATGATAAATTGTCCAAAAAGTTCATAATACGTGAATTGTTCACATGTCCATAGTACATAAAATGTCCATAGGTTGTCTTACACAGTCAGGATGTAATATAAGCTCCACCAGCTATCATCAGGCAACTAGCTCCACCAACTATCAAGATTTCGTAAGACACCCAGGGATTGCTAATTCCTTTATGAGTTGTCTAAAGTTCTATGAGTCACTTCCGGACTACAAGACCTCATGACTGTTCTAGCCGAGCCACCTAAGAAACAGATCTACTCAAGCTACTTATGAGACTAGCCCACTCTAGCTACATAAAAAGACCGATCTACCTGAGCTATTATATGTGCTACATCATAATAGGTAAATGAACTTTGATTGAGTTGATATTATTGGGGTAGCATCTAATCGACGAGATGGGTCCAACTGCATGTCATTTGAAATAAATGAATGTCGAATGATGCGGTAACGATAACAATGATTTTGTGAAGATTTAGTTGTGCTAGAGATTTTTACAAACAATATAACATGTAAATGGACTTTGATTGAGCTGATATTTTTAGGTCAGCATCTACTCGATGAGTCAATTCCAATGGTAAGTCATTCAACCAATGCGTGACATCGAATTATGCCGAAAAAGAGATGTATTTGTTTAAGAAAAAAATTGCTTATATGACCTTTTACGAACAATTGAATTAGTAAATTGATTTTCTTGCTAGTATTTTGAGGTAGCATCTACAAGATGGAACGTGTCCAATAGTAGATCATCCGAAAATATAGATGTTGGATAATGTCAGAAAGGTAGCAACGATCTGCATAGAATTTCACTAAATTTTTGTTGTTAATGTGCCCATCATATTCAACTAGCTGAGAAGAACAGTGATCCTAACACTACAAGAGAATGATGAAATTCCAACGGAAATATATTTTAAAAGAATTATTCCGACGGCAATTCCAACGGATATTTCAATACTATTATTTCTGATGAAATTTTTTAATGCATTCCAACGGAAATTCCAACGAAAATATTCCCTTGGAATGAGTTTTCCATTGGAATTTCCGTTGGATTTTGACGATTCCAACGGTGGATTTTTCAACAGGGGTGGAAAAATAAATTCCAACAGAAATTCCTACGGTAAAAAGCCGTTGGAAATATAGCCGTTGGAATCATCAAATTCCATATAAAATTTCAATAAAAAACACATTCCAACGGAATATTTCCGTTGGAATTTCTGTTGGAATTATTCCAACGGAAGCTATTCCATTGGAATATCCGTTGTAATTTCTATTGGAATATATTACCATAGGATTTTCTGTTGGAATATAACATTTATTTTGTAGTGTAAGGTATTCTGAGCGGCGTACATATATAATTCGATTTCCTTAATAGGAGCATTATGAAACGAGAAGAACAAGTAATGGTTTTGATTTTATGAAGGGATGACCCTATCAACTTGTTCCGACCTAGAATAATAAGAGCATCTCCAATCGTATGTTAATTGCGAGATTGTAAAAGCAATCTGATAAAAGAACTTCTCCAGCGGTATTTTTTCTGCTTCTATTTATGATGATGTGGCATGAAAGAGATAGATTTATTCTAGAAGTCCTTCTACATATAGAAGTCCTTCTAGATGTGGTGAGTCTTTTTTTCCTTTGTTTATTTTTTTTTTATTTTATATTATCCTTATATAATTCATAAGCAATAAAATTTAATAAAATATATAGGAGTATATAGTATTAACTAAACAAGACTAACTAAACTTGAAGAAAAAAAATTAATTTATAATGTAAGTCGTTAATTAAATTATAGTTCGTTGATATTTATTTGAACACACTTATCAAAGATAAATTAATTTACATAAAAAAAATAACAGAAAAAAATTGAAAGACTTCTAAAATCATATTATAATTTTAATGGTATATATTTTGTTATAATTATGTATTAAAATACATAGTAAAGGAGATTTTAAAAAGAAAAACTTGTATAGATATTTACTGTGTGTAGACCATTGGAGAGTTATTTATGAACCTGTCATTCTATTCTATCCACGTGGATAGAAGCCATCTATTATATACTACAATTCACGTTCATCATTAGAGATGCTCTAAGTTCATGAGGGAGAGAAACCACATTGAGCTCAATTTTGTAAAATAAATAATTAAATAAATAAAAAATTGAGACACAAATTGACCATCACGTTTAATTTTAGTTACATTATTATTATTATTATAAGACAATTAAGATTGGTCCGAAAAATGCAGGTTCATATATATGATAGGTGAAAAGACAAATGATAGGCGTAAAAAAGACGGTGGGGGGACCAAATTGATCTGTGCCCATAAAATTGGTTGTGGCTGCAATTTTAGTCAGGTCAATGGAGGCGTCATTATTATCTCCGGCGGGGACTGGTCGGAGCATATTTTGACCGGCACGTATGTATTGCGGGTCGGGTCAAATACTTTTCAATCGTTGTCACATCTTTCTCTGTCATCCTCGGAATCTGTTGGCCTCCTCAACGCTCTGCACTGCACATTTTTTTTTTTTTTTTTGTCTTTTCTATATTAAATAATCAATCCTCTTTCTTTGACTAAAGCGAAACTCAAAATGATGAAAATTAAAGTAAAGAATAATGTCTATGTGATGCAGTTTTCAGAAGTCCCACTACAATTAGACGTGGCCAGGTGCCGGGTCCGGGCCCGGCCCGGCCCGGCCCGCCCGGCCACGGGTCCGGAAATGGTGGAACCGGGACCGGCCCGGTTGGAACTAAGGGCCGGTTCGTAGAACCGGCCCGAACCGCCGGTTCACCGGCCCGGCGGTTCACGGGCCGGTACGGCCCTTAAAAAAAGCAAAAGAAATGACCCGGCCCGGCCCGGCGGGACCAACAAAAAAAACCCGTGACCCTTAACCGGACCGGATTGGCCGCGGTCCGGTTCTCGAACCCGGCACTGTTCATGCCGGTACCGGTACCGGGCCGGGCCGGGCCGGTACCGGGTCACGGGTCGGGCCACGGGCCGGGCCGCCCGTGGCCATGTCTAACTACAATAGAGTAGTAATAACTTTTGTTTTATTAACCATAATAAGTAATATTTATTCATTTTCTTCTCTCCTTACCATTTCTAATTTAATTTTAAATTAAACAGCAGTTATTATCACTTATTGGTTTATAGTAGACATGTCGACGGGTCGAACCGGCCCGTGAACCGGCACCAGCCCGGCTCCAACCGGCCTTCTAAGGGCCGATTCGTTGAACCGGAACCGTAGGGCCGCAGTTTGGTCCCGGTTTCATTTTTTTATTTTCGTCCCGCCGAGGCCGGGCTAGACCGGGCCAAATTCTTTCTTTTTTTTAAGGGCCGTACCGGCCCATGAATCGTCGGGTTGGTGAACCGCCAGGTTGGTGAACCAACAGTTCGGGCCGGTTCTTGTTTCTTAGCGGGCCGGTCACGGGCCATGCATGGAGGGGCCGTGGTCCGGCGGGCCGGGCCTCGGCCCGTTGAATGGCACCTCTAGTTTATAGAACTTACTATTTATTTACTATTATATTTATAAAATTACCAATCATTTCTAATTTAATTTTAAATTTTCTTTACTTTTATATTTATTTGTTTCCAAGTTTACTTTTATATTTCTAATATTGTATACTTTTATATTTATAAAACCAGTTATTATGACATAAATTTTAAATTACTATTTTTACATCACCAATCGATTTTAGAATGAAACTTGGTTGAAGTACACCTAAACTCACCATTTTATAATGCGTTTCACCTGATGGGGCCACCCCATTTTTCCATGGAGAAATAAGCCAATGGCAAGTAGGATGTAACATTAATACTGATGAAAAGTTGGAAATTAATGTGCTGTAATGTGTTTGTTTCGTAAGCTAATAATAACCCACAGGACCTAACCTAAGATAGTGATGTTTCTCATATTTAAGATATGTTTAGCATCTACATACATATAGGATCTAAAGTGACCCTACCCCCAAGATTTAGCTCGACTAAACAATTCACATTAACTATTATGTAAGTAGCTTTTTAAGTGATAGAGTCCAGGTGTGTTGTTCGGATAGAGTAGCAAAGTTTAAGTGATCATATTTTTCAGCCATTCAATTCATTTTATTTATGATTAAGATGAAGTCAAGATTAATAATTCAAATCAAACACACGATGGCAATTTTGTATTTATCACTGCAAAAAAAAACTCTTACATTCCAACGGAAATTTTTCGTTCAAATTCTTTATATTTTCCGTTGGAATAGCTATTCCAACGGATATTCCTACATATAAAAATTTGTGGGAAAAATGGTTGTTGGAATAGCTAAAATCCAACAGAAAATCCTATGAAAATAAATTCTTACAGCTATTCCAACGGAAAAAATCCGTTGGAATTTCTCAACCATCCAACACTTATTCCAACATAAAATTAAGTTTGTTGGAATATTCATTGGAATTTCCAACGGAAATTTTTGCCGTTGGAATTGAAGTGTTTTCTTGTAGTGTATGTGGTAATTTTTGGTCTATTAGTAAACTTTAAGGGCAGTAGTGTAATTTTCTATCACCTACTAACTATTCTATTTCTCTCACTAGAGCCCACCACCCATCTTTCTCCCTCTTTTACATTCACTACGCACACACACATCACACATTTCGGCAACGGGTATACGTCGGCCACCATAACCACCACCACATCCCAGCTCGTAGTTGTCACACCCGTCACCAAAAATTACACACAAAAATCCACACATTCTGACCATACACACGCACCACAGGAAACCCCCAACCCTTACGCCGACAGCTATCCGACCACCCACCCACCGCTGACACTAGCACTACAGATAGTCATTTCCGACGCCAACTCCGGCGAAGCCCCGCCATTACAGTCGCTTCATCACCAGGTCCATGGTGGCCGCCGTCGGGATGGACACCGTCCGGGGAGGTCGTGAAACCCGACTTCTACCCACCGGGCGCCGATGATATGTGATACAAAAGAGACAAAGATGAATCTGGAAAAAGTGATCATCTCAATCGGATGACACAACTCTCTATTAACCAAGAATATACACACAAAATTAGGGCTAAAGCAATCTAAAGATAAAATAAGGCTAATAAAGTAAATACAAAAAAATATACACAATTACACCCCCTCCCCCNNNNCCCCCCCTAAAGTTGGAGCATGCAGATTCCGAATGACCAACTTGTCAAGAAAGAAATCAAATTCACGCTTCCCAAACGCCATGGTGAAAATGTCAGCGAGTTGTTCTCTAGAAAGAACATGAGTAGTAGAAATGAGACTTGAAGAGAACAACATCTCGAACAAAGTGGCAATCCACCTCAATGTGCTTAGTGCGCTCATGAAAAGCCGAATTCCCGCAATATGTTGTTCAGACTTACTATCACAGTGTAACCACATAGGTTGAGAGTGAGCCTTGGTCAAACCGACCGAATTATACATTTTAATATATACATATATATATATATTATTCAGTCGGTTCGATTATTTCGAATATTTGATGTCCGAAAACTGGCAAGATCGAAATAACCAAAAAATCATTCGGCTAAAACCGAAAACCGACCTAGTTGGATAAAAACGAACTGAAATTTTTGGGTCAGTTGGTTTTTCCGATTTTAGTCGAGTTATGCACACCTTTAGTCTTGTATTGCGAAATCACGTTTTATTTTGTTTTGTTTAGTGATTAAACGAGGACAATGTCGTTTTACTTGCATATAATTTCATGATGCATATATGAGGTGTTCACGCTGCATGTAGACATGGCCACGGGCTGGGCCGGCCCGTGGTCCCGGTCCCAGTCAGCAACCGTCCCGTAGGTTGCCATTCCGAGAACCGTCACCGTGACTTTACGAGTCGTTTCTGTGTCCGATTTTTTCTACTATTGGTCTCGACGGGCCGAGACCGGGCCGGAACATGGCCGGTTCACGGGCCCGACCCTTAGTTTTTGGCGGCCGATCAAGGGTCACCCAAGGGAGGCTGGATGGGGCCCCGGCCCGGCCCGTTGACTGTCCATCTCTAGCTGCATGTGTGGTTGAATTAACATGTAATGAAAAATATGAATTTTGCACTACAAATTTTATCATTGTATATATTTTCTTGAAAATAATTTTTCTTTAAGAATAGAAGGAACATAATTTCTTGTACAATTATAATGATTATTTTCAAGATTACTCAAATTGAGTATATAAAATAATAATGATAACATTTTCTTTGATCATATATATGAAATGAGAATATAATTTATTTTTAAAACACTTTATAATACCATCCGTTTATGACATTTAATAACTTATGAATAACATATTATAAAAATTGAATCAAAATGCAAAATATATCAGCTATGTAGTAACTCATGTTGGCATCGCATCATCATGTCAATTATATAGTTACTCAATTAATTTTAAGTTTCTAAAAATTATTATGTTTATTTTCTTATAAATATACATTAAGTAAGAAATACTTCATTTATATTTTATACATAATTCGTAATCTTAATATATTCTCATTTGATATAAATATTTACTTCATGAATCATAAAATAAATTATTTTATTTCATATAATTTAATATATTTAAGGAAAGTGAGGAAATTTCTTGGGATCAATCGGGTGATTGAGTTAGGTTACTACCTAAGTTGACTGAATTACTTTTATAGGATATTTGAAATAGTAAAAAAAAAAGAAAAAAAAAAATACACAATTGAAGTTAACCCCGGTCCCCAGATTATAACAAAGTTGATAAACAATTTTTTCAGACCAAATTGATTATTGAGACTAAACATAAATTTTATTATATAAAATATTTTATTACAATAAATTTGATAAAGTTGAAGCTCCAAATAATCATATTACTAATGTTTTTATGACATCATCTTTAAGGATTTATAAATATTTATATATAATTTTATTAATATTTATGTGAACAAAATGATATTTTATTATAAATTTTATTAATGTACGGTAAATCAAAGTTCCCAAGACCAAATTATTATCGAACGATCAAGTTATATATTCAATAATTTATTAGTTGGCTCTTAATTTAATTTATTAATATTTTAATACATATGCATGTAGTACTTTTTTTTAATAAATTTATAAAAAATTTCATTAAATATTTGTTTATTTGAACAAATTAAAACTTAAAAATGTTTAAACTAGTTGACAAATATAAATCTTCAGTTTATTTAAATATGTATTTTTACTTGCATTATTCAAACGAACCAAACCAATTAATAAACCGGATCCTGATATATCTAGTCTGACTGTCCAATCCGATTCTATTTAGAGTTAATCATAATTAATTTTATTTATAATCTATTAATATATAATAAGGATTAACTTAATTAATTTTTAGTAACTAATTCCCACCAAAAACATTAATTACTGCCTATAAATAGTAATTTAACCCAATTTCATAAAAAACACTATTAATTATGTCCGATTTACATGGATATGGAATAACATTAATTGTATGGAATGGAATAAAAATCATAAAATCGCTGCCATTATCCATACAATACTATTTTAGTATTTTATTTTGCTCCTAAATTTAATTCAGATAATTAAAAACTATCAACTGTCAATTACTGCATAAATTTTAAATTCACTATCTTTAATCACAATTTTTTAAATATCATTATCAACTTTAATAACAATTTTTAAAATACGAATAATTAATAATTTTTTAAATGTCAATGTCATGAACTTTAATCACAATTTTTAAAAATATCACTATCAACTTTAATAAC
>CACSLK010026072.1:4249593-4263407 GCA_902706635.1 Striga hermonthica
GGGTGAAAATCCTTCACCAAAACCAAAACACGCGGATACCCAAAAACCAAACGGATATCCAAAAAACCAAAAATATTATAATAAAACACCAAAGACAACAACATAAAACATGATAACTTTGAGAGTACCAGACAACCAGTCACAAATTAGCAAGTACCAACGTACAGTGCAAGCCATAAAGGTAGTAGAGTACATAGCTAAGCCAAGCTATCACGGGAGACGGGGAGAGGATAAGAGGGAGAGGAAATTTCCACTTATATAGCTAGGGTTTTTGGTGGGCTTTTTGATGGGCCGTCTATTTTGGGCACCCAACGGAGCACCACAGGTGAAATATAGGATCCGCACCAAAACCGAAGACTATCGGGTACCCGAAACCGTAAAACCGTGGGTGAAATTTCAGAACCAAAACCGAAAACCGCAGAACCAAAAACCGCGGATATCCGAACCAAAACCCTATTTTGGGGTTACCAAAAATTTTGACATTTTCTGTTTAAAATTTTGGTTGGTGTGTGTGTGTGTGAGAGAGAGAGAGTTGCAGGCGTTTGTTTTTGGTCTCTGTGATGGATGGGATGGGATCGAGTGTTGGTATAAAGATACGTCTGCCCCTTGACATGTCAAATCCTAATCATCCTTTTTACTGTATTTATTTATTTTTTTTTTCTGTCTTCTCAACAACCTTCACAAAATGGAAAAAATTAAAAAAAAAAAAAATTCTTTTTTGGAATTTATTTAACAAATAGATATTTATGAATTAGGACAAATCTAATTACTACAAAAATAATCATTTTTAGTGGCGATAATGTTTGTCGGTATATGTAAAATATCGTCACAATATTGACAATTAAAGCAAAAACGTTTAGATTGGATTGGATACACAATTTTATTTATTGTTGTAGTTATGTAATTGAAATTAAAAATAAAGTAAAAAAATTATGCAAAAATAAAAAAAAAATTACTATTCAGATTAATTAATTTTTCCTACAAATCTAACTAATATAATTAATAATAATTTATTATTATTGTTATTATTATTATTGTTTTCATACAAAAAAATACTACTCAATCCAGGAGAATAGCCCACTAAAAAATTTGAGTAGTCCGTTTCCACAGCATATATTAGATGAGATGATGGGCTTTGGGATTGTTCCAACGATAAAACGGTCATGGGCCTATCTACAGCCCAAATAGCCCCTCCAATTACTTCGTCCAGCAAAGAATATGCATTCTTATACCATTTTTTACAGACATCCAAAAAATATACAAATTAACTAATAACAAAGCTATAAAATCAACAACAACTAATTAAAATAAAATCGTTCACTTTGGATATAAAAAAGTATACAAATAAAATAGTGTGAAGTCAACACTTAATAAAAAGCTCAAAAAATTGAATATCTATAAAACAAACTCTCATATATTTCGTTTCACCAAAAAAAGGGCATTCATAAATCATAATATACATTTTTTTTTTCTCTATCTGTAATTTGTCTTTGTTGTTCACTATCACTGCTTTTGAATATTTTTTCACAAAGTCAGCCAGTAATAGACACACATAAATTCTGTCCTGGATCAATCAGGCCAGCAAGCTCGGCCCGTTCTCGACTGCTGCTCGGGAACTCTCGTTGCCATGATGTCTCGTCATTTGTACGTCACGGTTGAAATGGGTTCGGGCTTTTGCGTAAGGAGCATCTCTCGCTGAAGTATCGTTGGAATTCAAAAATAGAAAAAAACGTTATTACCGTTTCCGTTCGCAAGATTTCGTTATACTATTATATTCTTCGTGTTTTAAGCTGTTTTGGAGAGAGAAATAAACTTCACTTGATTATTACCTGCAATTCTCTGAGTTCGAAGAATATTTTGCCTCCTTTTCCACCAACACGTAACGCATGTCGCGATAAGTAGAAATGCCACGCAAGATCCGAGCACAACACCAACTTTAGCACCGGGAGAAAGGTGGGTCCCACACGGCGATAATCCAGGGATGCCACAAAGACCTGAATTGTCTGTAAAACTGCAAAATCACCCACAATAAAAACTTTTTCTCTATAGTTTTTCATAAAGAAATTGATAGGAAGAAAAAAAAATAAAACAGACAAAATCTGAGAGTTTAAGTGTGTGTAAAAGCAAGAAAAGAGAACATACTTGAAGCTAGCTCCATGCAAGAGTCTTCCCCCAAGTGCCGATGGAACTCTCCCTGATAAAGAATTACCGTTCAAGTCCCTGTTTGGGATGTGCCCGGATTAGTCCATTTTCAGGTGCTTCAACGTTCAAACTAACGGAAATTACGAATTTAAAATTTTCTTACAATATCCTTAACGAGGTTAGCTGTCCAAGGCTGTCAGGAATGGATCCGTTGAAAAAGTTGTATGACAAATCCCTGTTAAAAAGAGTAACCAGTATACGTTCATTACAACTTACACCTAACTCTTCACCATGAGAGTCGCATTCAAAAAAATTGTAACGTCAAAAACAGAAGCATTAACTTTTTACTTACAGTATCTCCAGGCGAGATAGAGTTCCGAGCGAAGATGGAATGACCCCAGAAATGCTGTTCCCACTCAAATTACTGTGAAGACCGGCATTTGATATATTTATATATTTTAATTATTCAACTTGTTCACGAGAACAAAAGTGAACGTCTCAGACAGTCAGACTTTGAACACAACTGCGTAAGGCTATCACTTACATGCTTTGGAGATGACGGAGTCGCGATACATCGTTTGGTAAGAAACCATTCAAACCTTGGTTGTCAAGGCCTCTACCATCACAAACATAAATGACAAAAAAGAAAAAAAAATACAAAGTAATAGAGTTATGGACCAAGCATTAAGTGCCACAAATGTTGAACGACAAATATAGCAGATACGAACAATGCAATCAAGCTAAAACCATTGAGATGACCAACTTATAACCATATTCCATTTTTCCCAGGCTTCTCTTTCAAACTACCATTCATGATTTCCTTTGTCAACAGTTGGTTTATGCTATACGATAGTTGGTTTTATGTTATACAATACGTGATTCAGTAACTTGTGATTTTGACAACTGTGGCCACTAAAAAGTTCTCATTTTGAAGCTAATTGTTTTACTATAATCGCTTGTATAGGATAACGTAGAGACTGAAAATAGTGCCATGTGATTAATGTACTTCGAGTACTCGTGTAGTCGTATTTGACGAGATTGGAGTAAAATTTACACCAAAAAGAAGAACACGAAAGAGATAATGAACATACACTCCATCGATTACGTGCTTAGATATGTTCCTGTCATATAGACAGTCCACTCCACTCCACGGATGCTGCTCGGGTACGCACGGATCCCCATTCCACCCCAGACGAAGAGGAAGACCCAGCGCATCCCTCAACTTGTGTAATGCTCTAACTACATCAAACCGAACAAACAATCCTCACATCATAAAAAAAAAAAACAATAAAACTAATAAAAAAATCTCAAAAACTCAAAAATCGCTGCCTGTACTTACTTTCTTCCGACGAAGTCTTGGACTCGGCTAGCACAATCTCCAAAACCTCGACAGCGCTAATTATCGCACGATCCCCCTTCGTGGGCCGCAGGGTCACCGTCAAACTCCTCCCACCAACACTAACTGTCGTGTTCAGAACGAGCGCAGTATTCACTCCCCCACTCATTCTCACCACATCCACATCCTGCAACACAACATCTCCATTGATCAGCACGTTAAACACCCTCTGCCCGGGCCCCGTCACGGACGGATCGATCTCCGCAAAATGCAGCCACAGAGAATAATTCCTCACGGGCTCCACCTCGATTGTGAACTCCAAATCCGGCACCCCATCACCGCTCAAAATCGCCGTCTTATAAAGAGCCTCGGGATAGAAATTCGGAGCTTGGGAGGCTCCTTTGATCCCACTCTCGGCCGTTAACACCCGATCGGAGCCCGAATATAACGACTCCTTCCCATCCCAAAATCGATCACCACCCCACGTGTCCCCGCCGTAATCCGAACCGAACTTCGGTTTGTTCGTACCGCAGCTGAGACGAGTGAGCGTGCGGAGGATCGTGCCCTGGCCGTAGCCTTGCCCGAAATAGTAGGCTCGGTTGTCGATTTGTAGGATTTCTACAGCGAGCACAGACGGGCTCCCGTGGCCCGTGCTGTGGAAGCAGATAGAAACAGTACCTTCTTTTAAGAAGACAAGGGCCTCGACAAAGGATTGCTCGTCATGATTGCTCCAGCCTGTGGGGAGGGAGTATATGAGCGTGCCTTCGACCGAAATGTCGAAAAGGGGCTCGTTTCCGAAGGCTGCGTCTTGTAATAGGCCGAGGTAGATGCGGACGAGGTAGTGGCCGTGTGGGACCCGGTTGATGTTGTAGCAGTTCTCGGGGCCGTCGGATGTGGGGAAGTAGCGGAGCGTGCGGAGAACGGGGGTGATGAAGCTGGGGCGGGAGGCGTTGCCCGGGACGCCGCCGGTGTAGGCGAAGTCTTTGTACCAGAGAGTGTTGGTAGGGGGAGATCGAATGTCTTCGCGGGCCCCACAGCTTATGCGGAGGGCGTATGGTGCTGTGGGATGGTTAACAGAGATTCATGATCATGGCATGAAAACTGAAAGCATCATCATATTGTACAATAGGGTCTTTGCATTAACTTGGGATTTGCTTTTCTGAACTCAAAATGGGACTAATAAAGCTCTCAACTTTTGCAGCAACACATTGATATAAAAAGCAACTCTCTTGCACAAAATTCAATCAAAGACAAAACCCCAATCAAACAGTTTCACTCAGAGCATAGCTTTCCTTAGAATCGAACCGCGCTCAGTCGATAAAAATCGGACATTCAATCGTATTATTAGGCATCGAACCACTACCCCCACACCCCAAAAATGGGACTAATAAAGCTCCCAACTTTTGCAGCAACACATTAAAACAACAACCCATTTGCAGAAAATTCAATCAAACAGTTCACTCTCAGGCTCTTTTTAGAATCGAACTACACTAAAATCGATGATATTAACACACATTTAATCATAGCATTAGCATCAAACTACATATTCAACAGTGAACTTAACTGATTCAACATTATTCACCAAACAAATCAAATCAAGCAGTAACAGAGAGAGAGAGAGAGAGAGAGAGAGAGAGAGAGAGAGAGAGAGAGAGAGAGAGAACTCACATCGAGAAAGAGAAGGCCTTGGAGCAAAGACTAATAAAACAAGAAGAAAAAACAAGAGCAAGCGGATTTCCAGCATTGTGGCTCGGAACTCAGATTCGTGCAAAATCGAAGCTCTTTGCCCTATATCTCGATTGTGGGGGAGACAAAGTCTTGATTCTTGAACTCCTCAGAGTAAATGTAGCATAGAATAATGAAAGTAAAACAAAATGATGTGGGATGAATGTAGTGAGTAATAGCGTGCTCAACAGGTAGAAATAGAATGAGTTGAAAAAATTTATTCCAGTTGGGTGTGTTTTTTCTCACAACCTCTGTTTATACTTCAAAGTCTCCGAGAGTGCTGTTTTTTTGTCTGGTATACAATGGGTCCTTTTGACCCGTGAATCCAAGGTTAGACATGGCCGCGGTTCGGCCCGACTCGTCATCCGGTCCCGACCCAGTTCCGGCCCGGCCCATAGGTTACCAGTTCCGAGAACTGGCACCGTGGCATTACGGGTTGTTTCCAGGTTCTATTTTTATTGTCCCGGCATTCCGGCGGGCCGGGCCGGGCTGGGGTGTTTCGTGATTTATTAAAAACCTTCTAATTATCTAATATTTATCCTTAATTTTAATCATTAAATCCGACGAAATGGTATTCATGGTCTATAAAAATTGGATAATTGTTTGTTTGTTGGACTAAAATGGTTTGACCCTTGAGCTGTAATAAATAATAATCAAGTGATTGTGATTCAAGTCGGGGCTCGCAGGTCGCACGTGAACAGCGAAACTGCATAAATTGTTGCGCAATCAACGAACGATGTTGGCTGAATGGACTGGGCGAAAAACCTCAAACGAAATGGGCTGTGGAAATTATGGACTATGGATCGTTGCTTATAGGCTGAAAAACAAAATTCAATTTAAGCCCAATGTAAACAAAACTTGATACATGTGCATATCTAACATAAACTATTGCATATATATAACAAAATTTTTGTTTTTTTTCAAACATACACAATCTAACATAAATATTTGCATACATACTTAATTTTTCAAAATTTAATTTATTTTTTAAAAAATAATTATGAAGGTTGTTACGTATAATTGGTAATTGCCCTAATTTAATAGGATTTATTTTCCCCTCTATCTCCCTCTCTCTATAGATCTTTCTTCTTCTTCTTCTTCTTCTTCTACAATTCTAGGCTTAATTTTTCTCTTCCCCTACAAATAAAAATTTTCTCTGTTTTTCTAGATCGACCGAGTTCTGAAGTCGGGCTGAGGTTTTTCGGATCGAGCTCTGAAGTGGGGTCGTCCAGGTCCGATTTGCCATCATCCGACATATGCGTTCTCGATTTTCTTCGACCTCCGGCGGCAGAATAGTGCTTGATCTGCCACCATGTTCGGCGGTAGAAAATTGCCGAAAGTCGCAGTTATACCACCGTTTTCATTATTATGATGAGCGATTGTGAAATTATGGATGTTTTTATTTCTTGCGTTTTATTCTGAAGCGGTGGCATCTTTTTCGATCCATGTTGTTATTTTTTTTTTAAAGATGGACTCAGGCGCTGCGCGTCCCTTCCTTCCTCCTTCCCAGCGAGGATGTCGAGTTGGAGATGACGAAGGTGAGGCCCAAAGTTCGGGCTCGTGGAGTTATCGACAATATATGTATAATAGTTGTGACTTGAAGTCATCATGATTTGACTGAAAACTAGCATCAACATACCTAGTATCTCCTAACTCGTTATTCCCACCACAGATTAAGAAATATTCTTTAAATCGTCTAGGGTACTTAAGAATAGTCTTAACGACCTTCCATTGTTCCTCTCCAGAAATTCTATTAGAACCTATACCATTGATGCTAAGCGCACAAGCCACATCTAGCCTTGTACACATCATGGCATTGCTGAAGCATATGAGATCTTCTTCGTGCGCTCAAGTTCGACATCAATACAAAGACGTTCATCTTTGACACGACAGTGAAAATACTCTGCGAACAAGCAAATTTATGGTTCCACAATAGTCAGATTTTGTCCCATCAAGTTTTCTGACGAGATGCAGCAGTACTTGATGACCACAACCTGCACAACAAGATATTCATTTTCTTCCAACTAGTTTAGATATGCTTAGAATATAGTCAATCAACAAGAAGAGCAATTAATCAATTATCAATTCGCATGCGCCATAAAATTAATCAACCGATAACTGTTTTAGTGTTTTACCTAATCATATATGTTTCTTATGGTGTCAACAACTATTTTTCCTTAATGTATTTGTATTTTTAAAATTGGATCATCGCGTTTTTTTTTTTTTTTTTTTTTTTTTTGTATACAGAAACTTTGATTATAATGAAAATTTTATCAAAGAATACATTGTCTATTCTCTCCCTTTAATTATATTATATAATAATACATGGGAAATGTTACGTCCAGAACTATTCTGTCGGAGTTTGCAACCGTTAGATCATCCTGTCAAGAATAGTTGATCTAACAGTTATAAATCTCGACAGAATAACGTAACAGAACTATAATTTATACATACCACATCTCAGTAATAAGATAATCAATTCACTAAAAATACCTTATTTTATTCCCTTGCATGAACCCCCAAGATTTACTCGTGTACGTAAATAGTTTATTCAGACAACACAGTACAAAAACCTATGCAACCAATAACACTTGTACAACGATCCAACAATCACGACATTTATTTATTGGGCACACCCATGCATGCGTTGACCTTCTCTTCATCCTTATCCACTTTTGTTCCTCCAATTTCCATTCCCAATTTCCCTATTTCCACACCATTCTCTCTCAGCCATTAATAAATACTCCCTCCTTTTTTAAATAAACGTCGTTTTGACTTTTTTGATTCATTCATTTTACTATGTATGTAGACATTATGTCTACATACATAGCAAAATGAATGAATAAAAAAAAGTCAAAACGACATTTATTTAAAAAAAGAGGTAGTAACAAAAACTATCTCACAATTATCGGACCTCCCATACAATTAATCCTTTTTAGAGCAAACCGTTGGAGATATTTTAGCACCACACATTTTCTATTTATATATATATATATATGCCTTACTCTCCACCTTTAAAAAAAAAAAAGATATTATGGGGCTTCTTGATCAGCTTTGGGATGATGTTGTGGCCGGGCCTCAGCCCGAACGTGGCCTCAAACACCTCAAGAAAGGCTACACCAACAACTTGAACATCAAAGGTTTGCTTAAAATTATGAGAGATTCTATAGTCCCGTCATGGAACCATATTCTGTCGGAATTGTAATCATTAGAACAACTACCCAAGACGGTTACATGATAATCTAACAATTACAAATCCCGACGAAATGATTTTAACTAGATTGTAGCATTTTCTAAAATTATATCACCGTAATTAATTTCCTAAATAAAATACACACTCACACGTGACACGTATACTTTTGAACTAACAATTATATTATTTTGTGTTTTGGTGAGTAGACATTGGAGAGGTTAGCAGCGGGCCCAAGTACGCCAGGTCACTGTCCATGCCGGCGAGTCCCGGGACGCCTCCGACGCCGGGAACGCCGTCGCCGACGGCGGCCAACGTGTGGCGGAGCGTTTTCAACCCGGGAAGCAACCTGGCCACTAAGAGCATCGGGTCGGATTTCTTTGACAAGCCACAGCCCAACTCTCCCACTGTTTATGACTGGTGCACGCGCTTCTCTTTTTTAAAAATAATTATCCTTGAAAAAAATGTCATTTATATGGGTTTTTGTTCAAATAATTTATGGCAGATGGTACGGTCCCATTACAAAATCATTTCGTAAGATTCGTAAACGTTAGATCGTCATATAATCGTCGAGATAGTTGATCTAACGGTTACAAATCCCGACGAAATAGTTCCGTAACGACATTGTAGCATTTCCCATAATTCAAAATTGTCTCAAATCGTGTTGCCTTGTGCGGTCCAGAATAAAATAATATTTAATTCTGTTAGGTGGTTTGAAATTTTTTGTATTACTAAAAAATTAATTAAGATGAAATATGTTATGCAATATTGCAGGCTGTATAGTGGAGAAACTCGTAGCAAACATCGCTGAAAAAAAAAAAAAAAAAAAAAAAGGAGTGTTGGGATCACCGGCAGTTGCATGTAAATAGTGTGCTTCATCTATGCTCCGTGTGTGACGACCCGCAATTTCAGCGTTTTTAATTTTCTTTTGATTAAAGCTTTTTATTTATGTGTCTAATATTTTGTTTTATATAGTTTTTTCTACTTTTTTTTTTAAATGTCGGCCCAATATCGGTGCTGTGTGTGTAATATGTTTCGTTTCTTTTCGACCCAATGATCTAATATGAACGGTGTAGATCATATGTCATATGGTCATTTTATTTTGTGTGAAATAACAAATAAGTGGGTTGTGATTTTTTTATTTTATTTTTTTTTTCGGGATAAAGGATTTGTAAATAAAACACATAATTACAATCTTGAATTAACTATATAGTCGAAATCAAAGAGGCATAAAAGTCGAAGACGATTGCAACCTAGAAACCACTATATTAGACGCACTCACAAGAGAAAAAGTAACTCCCACGGAAGGAAAAAATCTCACTCCTACAAGTGGAGAATACTACTATCCAACCGGGAGAGTGAAAAATCAAACACAAGCAACTAGACCTACAAACACAAACACAACTCAAACCAAAACAACACCTAAAATAAAAATCGAAGAGATAGCCCTCCCCATCAGCTGGAAGCAGAACACTGAAAAGCACCATACGAAGACCTAACACCTGAAGACAATCAAACAAGGAGACCAGAGCCCAGGACAGAACTAGAAACTCCAGAGGCTAACGTTACCGGACCCAAATCGGACTAACAACCACCCCAAAAAACCACCAATGCCACAGTGACCGAAGACCCACGGCCAAGTACCCCTCCCTCTCCACACTAACCGACGGCCCCGGCCTGGCATGACCAGTGTTGCAGCTCGACACCACCGTCAAATCACAAGAGACCCCCAACACCATGAACAAGGACAAGACACGGGAAGGAGAGAACGTCGGTCTCTACTCCGGCGAACACCAGGCGACAACCGGAGCCGGCGGCGTCGCAAACCCTCCAACGGAAGCTCCCTCCACCAATCCGCCATGGCTGCTCGGATTCAATGGAAACCCATGCAGGTGCGAAAGGACCTACCTCTGACTGGAGACGCACCGCCCGGCTAGGTGTCGACACTCCTGTAAAGCACCAGAGCCTGTAGAGGGGAGGCACACCGAAAGAATAAGGGATAGGCCGCAGACGGATTTAGGGAATGTGGGTTATTAGGTTATATATAGAGAGAAATTTTGTAGATGAGAGGACACTGGGCTGAGAATAAGATGAGTATCGTGTGGTTCGGTGTAAAACTGCACATTTTCAAAAAATGAAACTGAACTGCACCGTTACAGAGAAAAAATAGAATCGAAACCTTAACAAATTTTGTTGGTTTCGGTGCAGTTAAGCGCAAGTAAAAAACAAAAATTGTAACAAAAAAAAAAGAATGAAACAAACAAAAAAAAATGTAACTAGAATTTTTTTGTTTAATATATTATACATACCTGTAGAGAGTAGATCAAATGAGTCAACTCTTTAAAATCAGTAAATGAGACTCAATCTTAGCTGATGATTTGGTATAAATTAATGACTCATATTAATAAATTGGAATTACATTATGTATATAATAAATATATAATTAATATTATATTCAAATTAATTCTAAAATAAATTAATTAATTAATATTACATTAGTGTAGTATTTTTTTATATTTATTGCATATATTTTTTCATTTCAAAATAAAAAGTACATTTTCATTTTTTTTTTTTTCAATATCCATTTAATTGAAAAAACCGTGTACTTGTGTTGTTCACTTGTTCTAGTTCACACTATGACACTAATGTTCAATTTTCATTTAAACCTCATCAATTCCATATACATCTACTATATTTTTAAAACTCCATCAAGACAAGCACACCTTAATAAATTTCGTGACAATTAGACAAACTGAAATGCCATATTATGAAATCATAAACAAAGTAATACATAATTTTTTTATTTTTTTTTTTAACTCCACCAAGACAAGAACACCCTAATAAATTTTATAGCAATAAGACAGGCAAACACGCAAACAAACTGAAATGTCATACTCTAAAAATCATAGAAAAAAAATATGACATTTATGCACTGCTGAGAAAGTGTGACGGATCGATCTGCCTAATGGTTAAGGCCACCTCGAATATGTGATTTTGCCAAGCATGGGAACAAGCCAAAAAAATAAATATTATTCATCATGTTTATTTGATGTAGGGATTTTCCGACAAACAACTATAGTATGCAATATATATGTATGTGTATATATGAAGAAAAAGAAAAGTAAAATACAAGGTCCTACACCATTATATAAAACCACTGTATGAAATATATATGTATATATGAAGAAAAAGAAAAGTAAAATACATAAGTCCTACACCATTATATAAAACCACTGAAAATGAAGCCAGGAATGAAGAGTTTACCAGCCCCTGAAGTATTTAGTTCATAATATAAGAGCTTAAGTTGAATAGCCATTAACTTAACAGGTAAAACAATATACAGTAATATCTATAATTTTCAATATAACAAAGTAAAACTTTCATCTTGTCTCATACTTGAACTTTCCTTCCACAGAAAACGTTAGCTTCATCCTCGACCATTTTACTTAGACTTGTGCCTTTTCACGGTAAGCCAAAACCTGAATTAAATACATCAACATCATCATCAACATCAACATACCCAGTATATTCCCAAACAGGTTGGGGTCTGGGGGGTCAGTTGTACGCAGTCCTTACCCTTGTAATTATACAAGGAGGCTGTTTCCATAGCGACCCAAGGTGCGTTGCGTCGTTTGATATATTTTTTCTAGAAACTTCACTAATAGAAGAAGCACTAGAATTTAATTGAGCCATTTTGATCTAGTTCACAAAATTTTAATTTGTTTGCCGTGATTGGTTATAGACCCTTTGTATGAAACTGAATAGCCAGCTGTTTAAACAAAATCAATTAAACACATTAGACATGGGTTCATACTTCATACTCCAACCACAGCTTACTTTGGATTCAGCTTAGCAAGATAAGATGGGCCAAAGAGATTAGTCAAACAAAGATTTATTTTCACTCTTGGGTATTTGATACCAAGAGCCAGCTAATAGTCGGTTTTTCAAATTCTAGTGTTGAGTCGAATCTAACAAATTTGGTCTCTACCGGAAGGTACTGGTCTTTTAGCTCGCCAGGTGTCATTTATTTGTAACACTAGACTGGCATATGCATGAGCACATCAAAAGCAAACACACACCACCCATGATTCCCCAATCCCGCATATATATGCGTACTAACCAGAAAATATACAATAAAGTTTTAAAAGGGTCCATATAGCTGATTCACATTTTCAGAACAAAGGTATTACCAGGTTCTGCTGAGTAAAATTGGCACGAATTTCCCCCAACATTTGTTCCTCGTTCAACAGCTCCATCTCGTTGAGACAGGGATTCACAATGCCAAGTTCACCTTTGAAACTAGAAGAGATGTTCACAGGAGGAAAATCTTTTACCATCAAAATTTCTATTTTATCAGCTTCGGTGGATGTCTGCATAGCAACATACTGCAGGAATGCGGGTTAATAACCATTCAGAATCAGTACGTTATTAAATATGAAAAGCAGCCAATTCAAAAGAAATATTTTTAGCAAAACGTAACCTGGCACAAGTGTCCAACTGATGAGTTCTGGCTACAGCATAGATAGGGCCGCTTCAGGCAGGGTACTTTCCCATCAGTCAGCGAAACAAGCGTGAGATTAACATTCAACTGAAACAAGGAAACAACCCAACTTAAGTTCATTAGACAGAGAATACGTGGTGACCGGTACAGAATCTCTCATTGGATAATCTCATAACGTATCATGATGTATCAACTGATTCAAGTATAAAAGTAGACTAAGTGGCAAAAAAGTTAGGCTCGAAATTTCCATCATCAAAAGCAAAATATTCAATAATTACAACCTCATCATTATCATTTGCACTTTTGAGATGCTCTATCAGCTTCATGAGCCTGTTATTCCTTGACAGTTTGCCGTTGGCCCGACCATGCCCACCGTGCCTTGTGTTACTCCGCAAGCGACCTCTTCCCCAGGCAAGAATCTCAGTGCCCCCTATAAGCCCGGCTGAAGCACCAAGCAGTACTCTGCTGGCTTCCGGCTCGTTGTCGTCATCTGGATTGGCCCCCGATGACTGCTGTGAGGACCGACCTCCCCACCTTTTGTGCCTTTTTGATTTTACTTCAGGCGAGCGATCCTCAGCAGAGGATGAATCTTTGCTGCCATTAGTTCCTTCGTCTTCATCAGAGTCATGGATCTCAGAAACCCGATGGGTTGGCCTTCCTCTCGAGTTCCGGTAAGTGCTCTGACGTCTAGAAAAAGCGGCTCCTGTCACTCTAGGTGGTGCTTGTTTCTTTCCAAGTGCTTCCGCCTGCCGGCGAAATGTCTGTGAAATTGAAGCTTGGATCTGGAACAACGGAAACTTGGGTCAGATAGTGTCAGGTTTTTAATTTTTCAAATTTCGGTTCAAGGGTCTCTCTTTCAGGAATATAGTTTTTCTGGGACTGTTTTCAGTTTCTTAGACCTTCAAAGGTGTTTTTTTTTT
>CACSLK010026072.1:4273036-4289528 GCA_902706635.1 Striga hermonthica
ATTCGTAATATCGTTATACTTATGTACGAAATAAGTATTTATAAGATAAATACTTACAAAATTTTAAATTCCGCTGTGAACTCTGTTCCGTACGGTATATCGAACCCAACAGTAGCATTACTCAAAGATAAAATGACATATTTTAGTTTAATAATAAATCATTAATTAATTTACATGTCATATAATTTTAAAAAAAATATTACCATTTACCTTATATACTAGTATTCGACCATGTGCAATTACATATATGCAAATAAAGTTTTATATGTTTTATGTGTGTATGTAATATTTAAAATCATAAGTTAGATAATGAGCATATAATATTTTATAAATTTTACCATTTGTAAAAATGAATGATATAAATATAAACTATTAACTTACATATTAATCTTATATCAATAGCAATAATATTGTGTTTGCAATATTTGTTGATTATGAACAATTAATTTTATAAAATTGATATAGGATATAATACTAGACCGATTTTAATGATTATGGAGGAATATATTGGAAATAAGTCTACACATGGATTATGACACATAATATAATGTATTGGTCAAGCCCAGCTTGGACACTAATAACATCTCCAATGCCTCATTCTCAAAGTTACAAATTCTGCCACATGGCGGTAAACAATTGGATAGTTATTTCGTGTGAAAGCATTGTCCACAAACTTAACAACAACGGGCTGATTTCCATCTCCAATGCATACTTTTATTCTTACATATATTTATTTTATAATATAGAAAATAAAATGAAAAGTAATTTTTAGAAGACTAATAAACAAAATAAAATGATAAATTAGTTTTTAAAAGACTAACTAAATTCATTGGATAAAACATAACAAAACATACGTACTGCTTTTTTTTTTTTTTTCTAAGTAATATTTCAAGCATAAAACATATCAACACACCAACAAAAGATTATTTGGAAAAGATAATAAAATTTTAATTACGACTGTTAAGTGTTTCAGTTTTATTTTATTTTTAAAAAATGGCTTTTACAACACGAAATAAAATAAACAATAAAGTAATTTAGTTTTTTAAAATGTTGAAAATGTAATTAGTAAAATAAATATTAGAATTAAAATTTTATTTGCAACATATAGATTAATTATTTGAATTTAAAAAGATGATTTTCACCTACAAGAAAATAAACTAAATAAATTGGCGGCTTTTTCCCATTTTCTAGTTCGTTTCTCCTACTATTTTGATGATGTGTCTGTTGAACAAACTTTCTAGATGAAGACATAAGGCGTAACGATGTTATCGCCATGTCAGCATGCCATGGCCTACAAAATAAAGCATTGGAGGAAATAATATAAAGACGGTGTCCACATAATGTATTTTTTTACTGTCAACAGTTCTCATTAGAGATGCTCTAAGGTAAATTTCCTTTATAAGAGAGGGGTAAGATATCCCAAAATCTTACTCTCTACATTCATTAATACACTCTCATATTGCCTTTATGACGAGTGTTGACTTAGGCATCGGAGGCCCGACGTCGGGACATCTCCCCGCGTTGGGTTCTTGCAGGTATGGAACTCGTCCGAGTTGAAGGAGCCTGGGTAATGTCCATTTTACCAACATTGTCGTCGTCTGTGGGACCCATTCAAAAAGCAAAAAATCAATCATGACAAACGGAGTTCCGACCGAAAAATTCCATAAACTGTTCAGCACCTCTTTTATCTCCACCGGCTGCAGCCGCCGTCGGCCATCGACGAAAATGCTCCGATTGGAAATTTTTTACATCACTATGTAGATCTCATTGAGGTGATCTTCCCCTTAAAATTTCATGCAAATATTTCACCGGGTAGCCTTCAATTTTGTTGGTCAAACAATACAGATCTAGTGAATTTTGTTCATCATTTGACCTTCCAATCCATTTTTCCGGTGATTCGTGACGGCTACCAAAAATCTGGGAGCACCAATAGAATCCTCTCGTCGAGGCGAGTCTACGACACCTAATCTTCATCGGTCACTGTCGCCGACCAAAGTCCTCCGATCACAATTTTTTTTTGCATCATCGCGAAGCTCTTCTTGTGCTCGTTTTACTCCTAAAATTTCAAGCAAAAATTCCAAGGGGAAGGTCATCAATTTTTCCGGTCAAAGTTTTTGGATCTAAGATTTTTTGGTCTAACTCCAGTCAACTTTTCCAATTTTCTGGCCATTCACTTCAACCCGAGGAAACGAACGGATTCTCCTCGTCGGGGCACACACGACCGATCACTTCCATCAGAATCGGTGACTTTTCTCCAGCGGTATTTTTTTGGCGGGTTGCAGCTCCGTCATGTACTCCTCTTTCTTATAGAAAAGTTTATTATGGGGGCATGAAGTTATTAAAGGGGGTATGCAATGGCGGATAGAGGGTGGATCTCATGTCAACATCTACCAAGATCTGTGGATGCCGCATAATTCAAGGTCCAGGCCTTTGTCCCATGTAGTGCCGGGGTTAGACTATGTTCAAGACTCTATTGGCCAAACTGAAACTTGGAATTGTGACTTTTTGCGATGAGCTTTTCTTCCCATCGATGTTGTGTGGCATTTTACGAGTAATGGAGAGTACACGGTTCGTAGTGGATATCGTTTTCTAAAAAAATTACATTTGGGCTCCACAGAATCAAGTTTCAACTCGAGCTCAAAGTGGTGAAAAGTGTTATAGAAGCTTCGCCTCCCGGCCAAGATAAAGCTATTCATGTGAAAATTGTCCCTTTTAGCGATTCATTCTAGTGAAAATGTGAACAAAAGACATGTAATCCTAGGGGGTTTGTGTCCCAGGTGTAGATGTAGGGAAACTAACTATCACCTGTTTTTGGATTGTCTATGGGTGAAATTCCTTTGGAAGCATGTTGGATGGTGGGATATCTTATGTGCATGGAGGGGTGATTTTATGCTTCTTTTTTTGTCACTTTTGTCGGGGCAATGATTTTCATTTCTTCGCGGTGGGTTTATGGCTTGTTTGGTTTGAACGTAATCGTTGTCGTAAGGGGCTAAAATATAGGAGTGCAGAACAAGTGTGGGAATTTGTGGCGTCCTAGCTGAAGGAATTTGATCTTGTTAGTTCAGGATTTTAGCTACTGGGCTACGTCCAAGTATCGACTCCATCTCCGTCTAAAGGAGTCGGGGAAATTGTAGCAATGGTTTGACACTCCTATGTGACGCGACATTTCATGATTTGGAGTTGGCCTCGGTAAGTGGATTCGTGATTCCTCAAGGCTTGTTTAGTCTTTTTTTTTCATCTTGTTTGTCAGGCTCATTTTCCCCTTTACTAACGCATGCTTTAGCCCTTCGGTTTGGATTGCGCGTCGCGACAGATTTAGGCTTAAATATCTAGTTGGTCTTATCAGACTCTATGAGAATTGTCAATGGTATCTCCCTCCGTCATGAGCTTGACCCTCTATTCGGGGTGTTCGCTGACGTTGTAGGCCATATGTCTCTTTTATATTGTGGTCGGTGTAAATATTTATCAATGGATCAAAACGGAGTAGCTCACAACATAGCGAGGTGGTCGGTCTCTTCGCATAAAGAAATAGTTTACTTGGTATAGACCAAGGTTTCATTCTTCGTGTGTTTGGAGTGATTCACTCCCTATTTGGTTCTCCTTCTTTTTTATGAGTTGTACCGGACTAATATCCTCTTTTGTTTAGTTTGTTTGGTTTAAGTAAAAAAAAAAAAGGTTGAAAGAGTTAAAAAAAAAAAGAAAAAAAATGTATAAGTATTGTATAACATAACATTGACTTAAATAAAGGCGATTCGGTTGGATTTTTGGATTTTCTTAGATGGCTTTGGAGTATTGGTTGAAAAATGGGGGTATGATATAAGTTTGTTGAGATTGATCATGATTGATAGGTGATGAAGTTGTTAGGTTCATGTTTTGTACTTCTAGATGCTCAAGTTTTCATCACTTTTATCCATATTTTTCCTACACTTACCGTAACCAAAGAGCCTACTTTACAACCAAATAAGAAGTCTTTTTTTATTCATGAATTGAACGCACAAATAAGTGGAGGAAATAGTAGACAATTAGCAAACATATGGTAATTTCTTCAACTTTGAATTGACTTGAGCGTTTATTTTTCCTATACACTTTTGAGAGTGAGAATATATAGTTATCTAGTGAGTTTTTTGTGAATTGAAAGTATTGACCATAATTTTGATAAAACATTCTTCATATTTTAAAATTCTAGAACTTGGTTATATTATTTGCTCGATGGCTATTGATAATTTTCAAGATTAACTTGCAGAGATATGATTGTCCTTTCTTGTGTGTTTGTAGGACTTTGATTCATTGATCGAGACTATCAATCATATGTGATTTTACACCATATTTATATAGTCTCTAAAATGAATTCATCGTATTATTAGTGTATAAATTCGTAAAAGCATCAACCAATCATTCAAATATAAAATTCATCAATTCTCAAATTTCATCACTTAAAACATAATACCCAAATTGTATATCAAAATATGCACAAGAAACTCATCAAGTTAGATAAAAAAAATCAACTACCACTACAAAAATCCTACGAAAGGGATAAACGAGATAAAGCGATGAAACCTAACATGCAACTAAATGATATGCAAGATACCATGTTTCTCATATAAATTTCTCAAATCAAAATATCACATCTCCCCTCAAACTTGAATGATATTATATCTTTCCTTGAAAGATTGAAGATCTCTACTGCATGTGAACGCAGAACCAATAAAGCAGATAAAACCAGTGCCAAAGTGTTTCATCCTCAAACGAAAAGTCCTTGCATGAATACACGCGGCACCACCCTAGGTGACACAAAGCAACAAAACATTTATTGCATCCTCGCCTTTTTGGGTGTATAAATTCGACCTCTTCGAACAGGGAAAGGGCATGATTATTAGCATCCTCATTATCATTAGGATCATCATCCTCATCTCCTCATCCCCACAACAAATGCATTGCATGGCAAAAAACACCATATATTGCATATGCAATCATACTACCCATGTAATATACTATTTCAGCATAAACTTCTAGAGAAAGATTTATGTTTGACGATCTCCAAAACAAATGGACAATATCGCTGTCTCATTTATTTACCTCATATTTACTTCTTTTGCATGATTCCGTTTACATTCTCTCCGATTTCTTGGCTTTAATTTTACCATAAAATATGTTGCAGCCCCGATTTAACCACATTATTAATATCAACTATAACCTTTGGCAGTAGACCATCAACAAATATGTCATGTAATATTCTCCTAATAACACTCCATAATACTAACCATCTTGAATATTTTGTATACATGTATAACCAATAGCTCAATTACTTAGTCAATAAATGCCTAAAATGTAGCTCCTTAAGCTCGAGTGACCATAGGAGCGTATAAAACAAGCATTAGGGGTATGAGACCTTAGAAGGTGTACAGGGGAGTCGGACCGAGAGCCTAAAAGCGATAGGTATGGTGTAGTTGCGACCCGGGGACACCTTAAAAGTTCTCATACCCCCAACTCTGACGTACAAAACACTTACTGATAGATAATCATATCACAAGCTAGCCACTTAAACCAGAGACTCAAAAAAGACTCTAAACGCCCTCAAATAGACTATTAAAAGTGAATCATTTATAAAACCAAGTAAAGGCTAATTATAACGATCAAGGCACATAAGACCAAAAAGTATAAGGAATATACTCATAATAGTTTGGATGACAAGAGAATGAAGATAATATTTTGGATGACAAGAGAATGTGAATATATAAACAATATACATGGGATAAATAAAGTTAAAATTTATAAATCATACATCGCATACACTCTATAGACACAATACTCGAGCTCTCACTAACTCCATCGTCGCAGTATTGACGCAGAGAACTTTCACGACCTTTTGCAAGTGATTATAATTTGAGCGAATCAAGTTGAGTTGAGAAAGATTACTATATTCCAAAGACATCGAAGAGCTCTTCAGCAAATGGAAAACCGGTCGATTTGAAGTATACTACTTCGCATTTTGTCTCGCCGAGTAGATTTTTTAATTAGAACTAAAATTGATAACCATATTTTTTAAAGCATACTACTAATTTATTACTATTTTTACTCTTCAATCTTTATCAACATAATTTAAAAAATAAAAACCATCATTACTTTACATTGTTCAACAATATTAATTATTCATCTATTTACACAATGATCTAACGATTACAAATTCAGACGAAATAATTCTATAACGGGACCGTATCATTTCCCAATAAATAAATACCAAACTACCGTTTAACGTCTACTTTCTTGCATCATATCGAGTCATCAAATGGCAATGGGCCGAAAAATATTTACAGTGAGACGGAAAGAAGATTCCAAAAAATAAAGATTGGCGAGGACCCCAAGCCACCGTCTGCCCCCGGTATGCCTCGAGAATCGCGATTTTGCCAAACCCATCACTGTTTGTTAGTTCATGAATCATGCTACGGCTGCTTAAGGTAGTTTTCTTATTGCAATTCACATCGAATTATTGATTGATCGATTGTTTGAAATCCCAAGATCAGAGGGCGTAGCGGTGTTCGAGGAGTATACGCAACTTCATCATCAGTAGACGCTTTTGAGCTTCTCGACATGGGTCTACCTGAAGTTGCGGATATCGCGCGCAATTTTGCTGTAATGGTCCGAGTTCAAGGCCCCGTGAGTTTCTGTTTTATGTTCTTGCTTGTTTTATTTATGTGTATTTATTACTTTTCTTGTTATCCAAGACTAAGGTTTCGGAGCATGTACTCGTATGATGTTTTCTGGCGTTTGAAATTTTTGATTCAATTTCCTTGAGTTTCCTGAGATGATGCTTTCTTGGCGTTTCTTGAATTGATGTTTGGTTGCTTTTGACATTTGGGCTGAAGTTTCTTTAAATTAGTTTTGTTGTTGAAGAGTATATATGTTTCTGCTAATCGTGCTCTATGTTTGGGTTGTTAAATTCAGGACCCCAAGGGTCTGAAAATGCGAAATCATGCTTTCCACCATTACAAGTGAGTCCCTTCACACCAAAAATTATCTCATCATACATTACATAATCTGTTTAAGGTCATTTGAATGTGGGGTACCTCTAATTGCCATGATATAAATCTGCACGTGTTACAGCTTGAAGTTGAATTAGTAATACGACTCATTAATTAACTGTAATCCAATTTTTGCATCTCCATAGCTCGGGCAAAACGATGCTCTCAGCATCGGGGATGATCTTCCCGACTTCTAAAGAAAGTGCTACTTTGGGTAGTGGTTTGAACTCGAAATCTTCAGATCCTGTTTTGGTTTTGACGGCAGCCTCTGTGATTGAACCTTTTTTGCTGCAACAATATCGAGAAAGCAAAGTAGAGGTTGGAATGTTTATATACTCATGCAGAAGGAATAATATTTCACTATGTCTGTAGTTTGTTGGGTTTTGCACAGTTCACATTAAATTTCTTATATTTTGCAGACTGAATCTCAATTGATACCAGGAGTTCAAATTGATATACTTATGGAGGTATACCTTGCGGCTGGAAAATTTTTTTGTTTACTGCAATCTCTTTTGTTCACTGATGTGGTGTGTGGTCCTTTGATGATTAGGGAAAATCTATGGCCGATGGTAGTATGGAGGCTTTACCTTGGATACCGGCTGAACTTGTGAAGATGGTAAGTTATTAGCCAATTGCTAGGATTGCTGACTTAGTCAGTTTTGGTCTTTTCTCGCTTTGCACGTAAGTTCTTGACATTGATATTGTTAATATGTCCAAAGGTTAACATTCCCCAATCATCTGCTGCTGTCCAATCACTAATCGAAGCTTCTTGTGGTTCACGGGATAGTAGTTGGGAAGTTGGTTGGTCTCTAGCTGCACATGGTCGTGGTCCTCAGCAAATTATTGACAGCTCTCGTGGACAGGTTAAATTTCAACATATTTCATTCAATCTACAATTTCTATTCTCAAATTCACGTCCTGCCATTTTTTCTTATCATGTAAACGCAAAAAAAAAAGGGGTGGTTTGTATGGCTGCTCGAAGTCTCGTCTAGTTACTTTCTGGGATGATATAATGTGAAATTTTTTCTTGCTGCTCCATGTTTTGAATTTGTTCTATGCTGAACGTTCATTGAGCTCATAAAACGTTATTTGAAGCATAAACTTTAGGAGTAATGGTATAGGTACATAATATTGTACATAAAGATGTACATAACACTCACATTGAGTGGGACCCACCAAAAATAAAAAATCAAGTGGACCCCACCCATGTGAGTGTTATGTACACCTCTATGTACATTTATTATGTACTTGTAGCATTTTTCTAAACGTTATTATGCACTGATCTTTTATTTCCTCTTTAACTTTGGTATATGCTTGTTGTATTAATGATTTCAGTTGGTCGTAATTCGTTAACTGCCAGTAAATACTTGCCATTTTGACCAATGAGTTTGAAATTTTGCATGCCATCTGTTAACAACGCTGCACATCCGAAGCGAACTTTTGCCTCATGAATCCTTTTGACTACAACCTTCCATTTCAGCTATTGTAATATTCTATGGTTTACTTATTTAAACTTTTTTTTTTATCCGGCAATATTGCGTTTAATATTTTATGCGATTATATAAGATAAAGTTGGACGTTGTTTCTGAAAATGCATAACAAAATTTGACTACATATATGGTGTATTATGTAACAGGAACTATCAACTGATGATTTCAGGTTGAGCAAGAATCACCCTTTCCGAGCCACTGGTCCACGGCGAGAATGGAGTCGAGCAATCTGAATCTCATAGGGCAATCAGCTACAAGGATTGCTCTTCTGGCAATTCCCTCCAAGTTATCTTTGGTACTATGATTTTTGACCACTCGGCATTGTAATTGCACAATTTTGGCAAGTTTTAGTGAAATATTGGTGCTATCTTGTTGAGACAATTTCAGTTTTATTATACTGGCAATGACTTAATTTTACTTAATTTTTTTTCTCTCAGGATTTCCCCAAGTTGCAAACATCTATTCCCAAGAGGGGGGATCTTCTTCTGGCCGTGGGCTCTCCTTTTGGCATATTATCACCTTTGCACTTCTTTAACAGGTAAATTATCTTTCTGGTTCTCCCATTGTATAAATTCATTTTGGCAGAGTACTGTTATTAAAGTCCATTAGCCCTATAAATTATGAATATCAAAAGGTGGCTGACAATTGGACGTTGTACAATGTAACCCTAATTTTGCATTGACCGACAGTACTTCGGTGGGGTCAATCGGCAACAGCTATCCACCCGGTTCTCCCACAAGATCTTTATTGATGGCTGATATTAGGTGCCTTCCCGGTGCGGACAACTAGTCCTCACTCTTTTTGTTTATCGTTTGCTATGATATAATTCTAACTCAGATTTTTTCAGGAATGGAAGGTAGCCCAGTTTTCAGTGAAAGTGCTCAGTTTATTGGGCTTCTAATGAGACCTCTAAGGCAAAAAAATAGTGGTACTGAAGTTCAGGTATGGATTGCCGAATCCTCTTAATATCTTTTACATGGGGTGATCATAATGGAATTAGTTGCTTGTTAAGATTTAGTGAAAGTACAGTACCAGTTATTTATGGCTTGTTTTTGTGGAATCTCTGATCTGCAAATAACCCGTGTGAATTTAAAATTTGTATTATGGTCTTAAGTTCCAATTGGACTCAATAATTCTATTTCCTTTTTTTTTTCTTCGCGTGCAAATATGGAATGATTGATATTATTCGCTACTGGATCGCTTGATCCTTGCAAGGTGGAGTCTGTCGATATGCATCTTTAATATCGCGTTTCTTCGAAAACAAGTTTCTTCCTAATTATTTTACATTCTTTCAAGAATCAGAGGCCCATCTTTCTCATCTATGAATTAGTCATATCTGCTTCAAAGCGCGTTAGGTTTTTTTTTTTTATTTATTTATTATATATAAATATTTTTATAGGTGGTGATTCCTTGGGAAGCTATTGCATCTGCTTGCAGTGAATTAGTGCAGGAGGACCCTCACAGCACTTGGAAAGGAATAAATTATGACAATGGAGATTTGAATTCAATGGAGAATATGTTACCCAATGGCTGCTCGGGCAAAAACTCCCGAATTCCATCCCCAGTCGAGAAGACAATGAGGTCAATTTGTCTTATTACTACCGATGACGGCTCATGGGCATCTGGTGTCTTGCTGAATAAACAAGGTTTGGTTCTTACAAACGCTCACCTCCTCGAGCCGTGGAGGTTTGGTAAAGCCTCTGCAAATGGTGACAGAATCGGAACTAAGTTCGAGGTTGCAATAATTCCGAACACCAATGATGAAGATTCGAGCCCGGATTTGGTTATCAATGAGAGGGCATTATCCGGCCATGCCTCGACAATTTCGAACCACAGAAATGTGCGTGTTCGGTTAGATTCTATGGATCCTTGGATGTGGACGGATGCTAGAGTAGTGTATATTTCCAAAGGCCCATTGGATATTGCACTTTTGCAGCTCGATATTGTTCCTGATCAACTCTGCCCGATTCTTGTGGATCTTGGTTACCCTTCGTGTGGATCAAAGGCGTATGTGGTCGGGCATGGGCTGTTTGGACCTCGTTGTGGTAAATATTTCATATATCTCGTGTCTTCTTTTTTTAATTAGAAATATTTCATGTATCTTTATTTTGCATCATGTCAAGTGGGTGCAGGTTAATATACTATACCACGTTGAATCCTCTCGATGATGCTATACTTAATTCTATATAGATTTTTCTAATTTCGCAATTTTCGGATTTGTTTTTTCTTTTCTCAGACATCCTTCCATCCTCCTGCCTTGGCGTTATAGCTAAAGTAATCGAAGCCACTCAGTCACTACAGCTTAATTCGGACGAAAAGTTTCCAGTCATGCTGGAAACAACTGCTGCTGTCCATCCCGGCAGTAGTGGTGGTGCTGTTGTTAATTCGGACGGCCACATGATTGGCCTTGTCACAAGGTATACATAATTCGGTTATTATGAAATTTTTATACTTTTGGCTTCCGCTGATGTTATTTAAAATACTTCTTTTAATCTCATCCATTTTAAATACATTCGTCTAGCTGTGAATGGTTTGTGTTTGTGTTGATTATTCGAGTTTATTTTGTGAATGGAATTGTTTTCCACAGTAACGCTAAGCATGGTGGAGGAACTGTCATACCTCATTTGAACTTCAGCATCCCTTGTGCTGCTCTTGAGCCTGTTTTTAACTTCTCCAAAGGTTACTTACTAAAAACCTCAACTCTTTAGTTTGGCCTAACAGCTTCAGACATAAATCTCTTCACACTATGTCAACTAGATAAAGTTATTAACTTTTTCTTGTTTGTTTACTCAGATATGCAGGATCGAAGGATTTTAGAAGAACTTGACAAACCGAACAAACATCTCTCGTCCGTTTGGGCCCTGATGCCACCGTTATATCCTAAATTTTCCGAACAGGATAATGGGAAAAGCGTGAAGGGGTCTCGTTTTGCCAAATTCATAGCTGAGAAGAATGGCTTGCTGGATACGAACGGCCAAGATGGGGCGGTGGCTGGAAGCCTTTTCACCAACGACCTTATACCCAGTAAGTTGTGAGTGGGTGATAATTTATACAGTTCGAAGCAAGGTTTATATATACGTTTTAAGATATCAAAGAATCGTGCGGCACGCGAACTAAATTTTTGAAGAGGAAAAAATGCACTTGCTTGTAATCCGTTTATTATACCTCTGCATGCATTCTTGATCTGTTTTTGGTGATTGTGGTGTTGTAATGTGCGACTGGCTTTAATGTTCGTCTGTCCGATGATTGATGGTATAATAGTAATATCGACCGAACAATTTTGATCGCATCTCTCGTGTTTGTTATTTGAATATTTGTGTTGTCACTCACATATCATCTTTCTTTTACGTCAATTGGTCCTTGATTTATATTACAGTCAACATAATGTGACTTCCTCTAATGAAACGAGAGCTTGAGCTGGCCCGTGTTCTATAATTTGAGCCAGGCATCTAAGCATATAAGCCCACATGCTGCTTAGTTTGTTGAGAAAAGGACCCCCACACAATTTTTACTTGTACATATATTAATCCAAATTTTTATTTATCACTTATATTAACATTCTTTAATGAATATATCAAATATGTTAACTCCCTCTTTCTCCTTCCTCCCTCTTCTATATTAAGCCGCGATCGGAGGTTTATATGGTGGATAACGACGTGTAATAAAAAATCGGTGGATGTAGATTAGTAGGTTATGGTGATTTTTTCCCGTCCCAACTCCTCTTTTACTTAACTTCTTGTCGCCCATTGTCGCTGTCTGCCGATCAGGCAATGAATAAGTAGGGCATGCGGATCCCTATTGAGGTGTAAAATTGGACAAAAACATGGGGCTCGGAGCTAATTCCAACCTGGGGCCATTGAATCGGCCTCTTGCCGTGGTCGATCAGCGGCGGCGAAGGATACTGCAGGTTAGGGCTCCAGGCGGGACGACGCGACTATTCTCAGTGGCAACGGGAATCTCGCCGTCTGATTCATTATATACATGTAAACATGGGCATTTCCCAGTTTCGGGCCGCTGCCTCGACAATATGCACGGGCTGCTTCAGTGAACCACCAGTTCCGGTTCCTCTTTGGAACTGGCTCGACGGTTTAAAAATTAAAAATAAGTGGGCTAGAACAGGCAATAGTCTATCGCGGGCTCTGTTGAAGGCCAGTTGATCACGGGCCGGTTCAGAATCGATTTTGGTCGAACAGGCAGGCCGGGTCGCCCTGTGTCCATGTCTATATATATGGTTAGTTATGTTTTTGGCGAATTTTTTTTCACATGTTTTGATTTATTTTTGTTGTGCAAGATTTCAATGTTTATTTGACGTTTAATTTATAGTATATGTCTGATATATGAATTTGATTTTTTTAGCTATGTCACGAGATCCAGTAATATAAATGTATTATAAACTATAATTAAACTTAAAGTAAATTTAAAGAAGGATCTTTACAAAAGTGAATTTTTTTTACAAGTTCTGTGTTTATGAAAAACGTTTCAAAAATTGTACTACATATGTAAATTAACATAGTTCGTTTGTGTAAAGCTTGGTAGAGTGCAATTTGATTATTGTAGGCCCCAGCTTGCTCGTCACACGACAGGCTAGGGCCATTGAAAGGTCGAGCTAAAATATGTTACATATAATTTATCAATTGCTTATTTGTTTGGATATGACGAGAACGAGAGAGTATGAGTTGATAGCAAATGGCAATACTACTAAATGGCATTTATAATACTCGTAATTCTTGTCGTACCAAGTTTTGGCAAGCACTTATTCAAACTAGCTTTTCAATAGATCATGGTAAACTAGTTTGTAAAAATAAACTATCTAACTTAAATTTGGGAAAATTTCAAAACTAGTCCCACAAATATATGGGGCGATATTTTTTGTCCCAACGGAATTTATAAAATATTAATAGTCCCGCAGTTTTTAAAAAATGATCAAAAGTAGGACTTTTTTCAATTTTTCGGCCCGAAAAACCACATCGTACACACGTGGCGGGACTATTTAATATTTTTTTGGATTCTGTTGGGACTAAAAATGTCACCTCCCAAAACCTGTGGGACTAGCATTGTACTCAGCCACATCATATGAATGTGACCAGCGTGTAAAAAAAAAAGAGCCACGTGTGTGCAACGTGGCTTTCCGGGCCGGAAAATTATAATGTCGTACTTTTTTTAATCATATTTAAAAGCTGCTGGACTATTGATATTTTCTGGACACCGTTGGGACAAAAAATGTCACCCTCCTATACCTGTGGGACTAGTTTTGAATTTTTCACTTCAAATCTTAACTAGTCGACTAGTCCAATTCATGTGCTGCATTTGGAATTTTGAACTAACCGAATCGAGTCGAGCATTAGCCTTATCCAATTAGGTTCGAGTTTTTCAATGCTGCTCCAGCTCGACAAACTCGACTTAGAAAACATGTAGAAAAACTTGCGATCACTTGAATTTTACTTGAGTTCGGCTTGAATTTAAATGAAAAAAATCCTATTCAAATAACTCTTTTTCTTAATTTTCGCTCGAATTCAGCTTAGACATGGATTATTTAGTTAAATTAAACTTATATTAATTAAGTGGTTCGTCGAGCAGTCAAACTTACAAAATACAAGCCGAAGTCTTAGTCTGCGAATTACGAGCTCGAATTGAGCTTTGACTTCAGCGCCCAACTCACTCTATTCATTTGCATACCTATTATGAGTATCAACCATATGAACTCTTCAATTGATGTTTGATTCGATATGTACAAGCATTCATATCTAAAATACAGAATTGCAACGTGTAAGCTTTTACAAGTCAACATATTGGCTTTGTTTGGTAAATGGCTTTTTGTCTAGCTTTTAGCCGTTTGAAACCATTTTAGCTGTTTGACCATCTAAAACAGCTAAAAAAATTATTTGATAAATCAGCTGTTTAAAATGGCTTTTTGAGGGAAAAGACTGATTTTAGAAACGCTGCAATTTGCAGCGTTTGATGTTAGCTTCTTCTGCAATATTTATATATGTTGGACAATTATTCAGTCAAATAGAATAATTAAGTTGGGATGGTAGGAGAAAAAAATAAAAATAAAAGAAGACAAATGTTGGCTCACGAAAAAAAAAAGGAAATAAAAGAAGACAAATGATGGGAGAAGGATAACAATGTTTACAAATTTATAGTATTGTCCATTATTTTAGTCATTTCTTATTTGTGTGATAAAAAAATTATGAACATAAACATTGTATAGAAATTGTAACATTAAATATTCATTGTTGTTTAATCACTCTTTTTAATAATATACATAAATTTTAGTTTTTAAAATAATTATAATTGCTAAAAATATTTAAAATACACAAACATAATTATAAGTAATTATATTCATAAAAAAATATCAAAATGCTAATTTACCAAACACTTTTGTAATAATCCGCTAATCTAATCCGATGATCAAAACAGCTAATCTAATCCGCTGGTCAAAACAGCTAATAAGATCCGCTAACAGCTAACTGCTAACAACCGATTGCCAAACAAGCCCATTGTCAATAATGCTCTAATTTTGGGTTTTATTTAAGGTTAACTGTGTATAAAACCACAACCTTTAGTGTAATTACAAATTAAACTCAACCTTTTCAACTTTGCAACAACTTACCAAACCTTTATTATGTATTGCAATTTTGTCTCAAGATCACTTTCCAGCTCAAGCATATGGTGAACTCGATTTTTGTGGTGAAGAATCATGCCATGATGTTGCCGGGATTTTCGAAGGTGAATCGTCGATAAATTAATCGATCGGAAATCGAGAGCCGATTTTTTTTCTAATAAAAGTGGACTGCAAAATTGGGGCAAAATGAGAACAAAATTCGATTAAAAGGACGAAAAAATAAGTGTGGCGTGAATTTGAGTGCCACACTATCTTAATCGATGCCATGTCAAATTTTCGATCGGACATGTAAGTAGGGCTTGGCTTGAAAGTGATGTTGAGACAAAATTGCAATACATAATAAATGTTTGGTATTTTGTTAAAAAGTTGAAAAAGGTAAGTTTTATTTATAATTACACTAAAAATTAGAGTTATAAACGACGAAAAATGCAGTTTACTCTATATGCAATTAACCCTTTTAATTAAGGAAAGATAGCTCAAAAACCGTACAAAATTTGGACCACAAATCCAAGATATAGACATGTGTCGGGACAGAGGTCCCTACAGTTAGGCAATTATGTTAGGGCATCCCCAATGGTTATAGTTATTACTATCTATATGGTCAGCTGACGTGGATGTGAGAAATAAGAAAAATAACTATTTTACACTATTGGACCCACGTACTCCTCTCACATGATCTTGGGCTACGTGAAATAGATAAGCTATTTGTTCGTCGCTAGTGACTATTCTCTCTCCTACTTTTCCCCTGTCCACGTCATAATAGTTAGCCAAATAGCCAACCATTGGAGACGCCCTTATAGATTAGTGAATTAGTCTGATAAGCTCAAATTAATTATGTGCCTTAATTAATTGAGTATGGATTTGCGGTCCCCATTAATATCGTCACCTGTGCTTTTATTATGCTTAGTGCGTTGGTTTGGCGCCGCTAATCCACTGTTTTTATTCAAATCACGAACACCATTGCAATATTAATAATTATTTGTCTGTTTTTTCTCTTGTTTATTCTTTTGTAATAATTTTATTATTATTATTATTATTATTATTATTATTTAATTATTATTATTATTATTTATTATTATTATTATTATTAGCTAAACTATATGGCAGTGCTGGTGCTAATATACCCAACTATTGACTCATTTTCTTTTACTAGGAAAATGTGAAATTCCTATTTTTTGTTTTTTATAGAATGAGAATTCAAATTTGTATTTTTGAAACTTTTGGTAATTAATAAAGTCAACAGAGAAGGCGACAGCTTAGGTGATAAGGACCCTTGTCACTACCACCATCATAGATTATAATAGTACTATTGGACTTTATTTTATTTCCTAACTGGTTATTAAGTTGTATTTATCAAC
>CACSLK010026072.1:4398466-4421969 GCA_902706635.1 Striga hermonthica
TATAATTTCCGAATGCGCTGAGCCTACGTGGCTGTTTCTGGTGCTTCGGAATTATACTTGGCGAAGAATCATGCTTCGTAATTAGGTTTGGACAAATAATATTGATATATTAATAATTAAAATCTAGGTTCGAACATTCCATAAATATTATTGAGCTAGCTTAGGTATTTTAATATTACTTGTACTAATATAACCTTGATTCCTTGTAATTTTACATAGTGAGAAATTAACTGACTAATATATCCCCAACTTTTGATTTGTTTGCTTCAATTAACTATTGAATTGTAAATGTATTTTAAAAGTTGATAACTTTTGTATTTCTATCAGTTTTACATATATAATATATCAAATTAATCATCTTTTGATGATCTTCGATTTGATATCCATATTGTATATATTGAAATAAATAAATTATATTTATTAAAATTCATGAGAAAAATAAAATTATTTCTCAATTGATATATTTATGTTTAATGTAGTTATATGTTGTAAGTTAAAAAAATTATTATAATATAACACAGGTAAGTCGCGCAAAATAAAAAGTGTCATACTAAATATATAATAATATATATATATTTTTATAAAATGTATTTAAATTTTCAACTATTTTTTTTTCATTAATTTTAGATTTTAAGAAAGAAATTAGCAAGCACCCGTGTAATACACGAGAGTTGTACTAGTTTATTATCAAAAGGGAAAAATTTACTTTTTTCTAGTCATTTGATTAAAATATTCATTTTTTTTTTTTAATTTTGATTGGTCACTAGCAAGGAAAAAATTAAATTTGTTGTCTTTCATTGTATTTTTATTTTTTTCGAAACGATTGATTTTATAGATAAAAACTCATAAAGACAACAAATTTAATTTTTTCCTTGCTAGTGACCAACTACTAGAATAAAACCCTTCTCCAATTTAAGAGAAAATACACACAAACAACACATAAACACCAACTACTAAAATAAAACCCTTCTCCAATTTAAGACAAACAGCACCACAAACGACTGCTCGACACCTGGAGACGACTAGTGATTTTCTAGTAATCTTTTCACTAGCTATCATGAACAAAAACATGATAGTAAAAATGATGTAGCACTAAGAAGTAGCTCGACACACCAGTTTGAGAGAACAGCTCGGCTAACGCTTGGCTAGAAGCTAGAACTCTCGCGTCTAGAAACAAGATGCTTGGTAAGGTAGCTCGGACGAGGGCTTAAGGTACCGAGCTTACAGAACATACATAACCTGAAGGTACTGACCTCCAGGAGCTCGACAAAGTAATTGACCTATATAGTCAATATATCGAGATTGGGTGGTCTAAAGACAGGTTAGACCTAAAGACGTCAGTTTAGACCTAGAGAGAAGTTTTGATATGATTGCTGAAAACTTGATAAATGAGTTCGAATCACAATATATATACACTGATGCTATAATTTACTAATACGAAAGAATTTCTCTGAGTAGTGGACGCTTCTTAAAATTTATTTATTCGAACTTCTACACATGATTGATTTGTTTCAATTTTACATGGGGAAATTTTTCGATAAACAAGACAATTAAAACAATAATCAAATTAAACTACATATTACAATTTAAAGTGACAAAAAAGTTTTGTTCGGATTGACGTTGAAGATAAGTATGGTACCCGCAATAGGTCACAGAAATTCCGAAACGTTCCGACGGACGTTATTAACAAAAGTTAACACTTTTAGAAATTTACCGGACCGTGAGTAGACGTGGCCAATTGCCGGGTCGTGCCCTAGCCCGACTGGTCGGCGGGCCTCATCTCTTGGCATGTGACCGACCCTGAACCGCGGTTCACCGACCCGGCAGGTTTTGGACGGTTCCGGGCCGGGATGCATGGCCTTTAAAAAATATAACACCATGGCCCGACCTAGACTGGCGGGACAAAAAAAATGAACCAAGACCGAACCATGACCCTACGGGTCCGATTCAACGAACCGGCCCTTAGGAGGCCAGTTAAGGGCCGGGCCAGGACCGGTTCAGGGCCGTTCGGCCCTTGACCGATTAATTAGTTGAAGAAAATATTATTGTTATTATTATTATTAAGAAATTATTTATAACAATTTAAGGTACTTTCAATTCATTAGAATCAATTAGCTATTAAAAACCGCATAATGAGATAAAAATAAATGATAATATTAATTTCAAAATGAATAAATTGGACAAAAAATGCTATATTTTTTTTTTTAATAAGTGTATAAACTTCCATAAAGGTACACTATTAATTTATAATTAATTAATATTAGTAGTAATTAATATATGATAAATAAGTTAAAGAATATTATTACATTTTAGTTTATGCAAAATGTAACATTCAATTCCATAATAAAAATTTCTATTAAATAACAAAAGGAAAAAATGTCATTAATTCTTTGTTTATAATTAAATATGTGTGTGTATATAGATATTACAAAATTATAATATGGGCTCAACGTCATACTTCACAAGACTATGAACCCCGATTATCAGGATCATCCAGCAAAGCACATATTGTTTTCTACTGACCGATTTCTCCTATACTACCTTATTTCCCGAAAGATAACTTAAAATAACAAATTCCATCATTTGTTTTTGTACTTTTTACATAAATTTTCCCTGTCAATAATAGTATGATGACTGGAAGAAACATTGCATTTAGTGACGTTTAATTTTTAGTTTATCGATGCTCGTTGGTGTCACAAATAAATTTATCTACACTTTCAAAAGTGTCACGAGTCGCGTTCCTAAATTTTATGTCACAAAATTATTTGTGACGCAAGACTTATGCGTAGGTAATTTTTAATATGTGACGCTTTTTACAAGTGCGTCACTTTTACAGAATTTTTATGACTCAAGATGTACGCGCCATTAATTTTGAATACACAATGCTTTTATAATTAAGTGAGTCACTATTATTAATTGAGATTGTTTTCCGTGTTAAGGGAAAAATTACAATATTCGTCCACTAACTATACTCTCGTTGCACTTTCGACCTTTAATTGTATCCAGTTTACAATTGGTACACTAACTTTTTTTTTTTGGTAATTTTAGTCCAAAATGACATTACGGTGCTCATTTTCGCCGGAATAGCTGATGTGGCGCCCAGTCAGATCGGAATTTCCATTCTCGGCGTGATGTGGCACGAGGTGGCGCCTAGTCAGATCAGAAAAATTGCACTATCCATCCACTAACTTTACATTCATTGCACTTTCGTCCTTTAATCGTTTCCGGTTTACAAAATCAGAAAAGAATATTAAAAAAATCAAAAGAAAAATAAAAATCTTTAAAAAGAAAAAGGGAAAATCAAAAGAAAAAGAAAAAAAATATTTTTTTATTTAATAAAAATTATTTTTTAATTTAATAAAAAATGAAATATTTAATGATTAAATAAAAATGAAATATTTAATAAAAACGAAATAAATTTATAATGAGTGATAAATATTTTTTATTTAATGATTAAGTATTTAATACAAAAATGAAATATTTAATAAAAACCAAAAAATATTTTTTTATTAAATATTTAATTTTTCATTAAATATTTAACCATTAAAGAAAAAATATTTATTAAATATTTATTTCGTTTTATATTTCTTTTTTTATTATATATTTTTCATTTTTTTTAATAAAAATATTTTTTCATTAAACAAAAAAATGATAAATATTTATTTTTAATTTAACCATTAAATAAAAAATATTTATTTCTCATTAAACATTTATTTTGTTTTTCATTTCGGTTTTTATTAAATTTTTTTAATTAAATAAAGAAATATATTTTAAAATCATTAAACAAAATGATTTTTTTTAATAATTAATATTCTTTTTATTGTTAATTTTTTTATCCACATGTCTTTTCATTTTTTTTAAAGCTTTTTCTTTTTCTTTTGATTTTCTTAATATTTTTTTCTTCTGATTTTGTAAATCAGAAACAATTAAAGGACGAAAGTACAACGAATGTAAAGTTAGTGGACCAATAGTGCAATTTTTCCGATCTGACTAGGCGCCACCTCGTGCCACATCACGCCGAGAATAGAATTCCGATCTGACTGGGCGCCACATCAGCTATTCCGGCAAAAATAAGCACCGGAATGTCATTTTGGACTAAAATTACCAAAAAAAAAGTTAGTGTACCAATTGTAAATCGAAAATAATTAAAGGACGAAAGTGCAACGACGGTATAATTAGTGGACGAATAGTGCAATTTTTCCTTGTGCTATGATTTCCAATACATGCATGGGATGAGCTTTGTTGTCTGTTCATGAGCTTGGTTAATGTGAACTTGAAACGGTGGAGGATCGTCTGTGTATCTTTAACTTATAATTTAGTAGGTTATAAATTGAATATTCAATATAATTCTTTTACATGCCAACATAAAAATATGCAATTCAGAAAACTTTTGATGAATCAAACAGCATTAGATTTTTAGTGGTTTTATAATATATATAAAACATAGAGAATTGATCATATAAGAATGATATATAGATAATGAAAGAAATAAGAATGATTTTGAACTATTAGATATATCAAATTGATGGCCATGATAGATTAATTCAAAGCTAAGATATAATTAAAGACATACTCATTCAGGGCATTTTAGTCATTTGATCCTCGTTAATTAAAAGTAATTTGGTCATTAAAAATGCAAAACTCACTGTGGGGCCCACACCAACCACCAAACCCTAATATATCCCTCTCTTACACACTCACACACAAAACATACATTCCAATTCTCCAACGCATACACACACTGCACACACACACAAACTCTCTGCCGTCGGCCTTTCTCCAACACCGCCTCTGGCTCTGCCACTGGACTCCTCCGCCTCTTTATTATAATAAAGAGAGTTAATATTATTTAAAAGTACAATATAGGAAGGACTTTTGACGGTAAAATTTCAAAAATGGTCCATTATGTTGGCTATTTTCTAAAAAAGGTCCATCATATAGGGTGCCATCAATAATGGTCCACTAAATTGTCACGTTTAATCAAAACTCGTACAATTGTCAACATAGTGTACTAAAAGTGATAAACTTTTAATCAAAACTCGTACAATTGTCAACATAGTGTACTAAAAGTGATAATCACTTTTAGTACACTATGTTGACAATTGTACGAGTTTTAATTAAAAGTGACAATTTAGTGGACCATTATTGATGACACCCTATATGATGGACCTTTTTCGAAAAATGGTCAACATAGTGGACTAAAAATGAAATTTAGCCGACTTTTGACCATTTGAATCTCACAACCATCTTTCTACGTGTCAATTTATGTCTAACTTTAATTATTTATATCTCACTCACCAAAATCAGTTTTCAAAAAATAAATATGCCACGAGTATCTACTCGGAACATAGAATTTTTCTACACAAATTACTTCAGCCCAAACTAAATATTTAACCATAAAAAGTCAGTCAAAATTGTGTCAAACCCGAATTTTATCTTATTTTTTCCAACATTTTGCACCCTATAAGAATTTGAGTGGTTAGATATCTCCTTTATATAGAAAGTATTTTTGAATGATATCATTATTGTAGTGACATATTCAATTACTTTCATACATTTTTATTTCTTTTAATTCTTCTGGTTTGGTCATATCATTTCTCGAAACACGTTATACTTTTTTTCTCCAAAAGTTAAATACTAATATATTAACTTCAAATAGCGTATAATCGGTAACCAAATAGTTGCAATTATCATTTTAACTGTCAATTGACAGGAAGAAACAAACCAGGGGGGAGTCACTTTAACATAAGAGCTCCCCTCCACAGGGAACAACTCTACAAAAATACTCTCAAAGAAGGAAGACAAAAACTCCATAAAGAAGGCTAAAATACTCTATAAATGAGGCTAAATACTCCAAAAAGGGAGACTAACAACCAAGAAACCGCAACACAAAAAGAAACAACAAACTAATAAAAAAACTTAACTAATAATATACTAAATTTCTCCTTGGCTAATAATAAGTTATGCTAATGCCACCAACTAAGCCAACAAATCGAAGTCGGACACACAAAGAACACTACCATAGCCCAAGAACTACCAACACACAGATGGCTAAGGTTATCCAGATCTAACACCTTGGATAAGATTAGTTTTTCAACTGTGAGGAGGCTGTGTAGTGGTCGGAAAAATTGGAGATTTCGTCCTGTAAGTGGTACCCATTTGAGGTTTGGTCCTCCCAGATACCCACTTTTGAACCACGTCCCGTAAGTGCAAAAAAACTTAATGCAGGTCACTTTTACCGGCTAGTCTACGTTGAATTTTACCTTTTTTTTCTGAGTTGTAAGCCACGTGGACTATGTGGCATAATCACAAAAATTATGGAGAGGAGGGGGTTAGAACACGGGGTGATGGGCCTTGCAAGGGGCTCATGAGCCACTTGACCTAAGAAGATTTTGTTAACATTTAACTTCAATTATATATCTATCAAGAACGTTTTATCAAAAAACAAAATATATATATTAAATAATTGTTAAAACTAATACAGAATATATTAAATAATTGTTAAAACTAATACAGAATATATTAAATAATTAGTAAAACTAATACATAATATATTAAATAATTATTAAAACAAATACAAAATTAAATTATTATTAAATACATAATATATAACACTAATTTATTATTAATTAAATAATATTTTTTAAATAAATAAATATATTAAATAATTTATTAAATATAAATTAATAAATAAATATATTCAATAATATAATTTTATTTTTATTTATTATTTGAATACATGAATATATTAAATAAAATAGTATAATTTTTTTATTAATATATATATATAGTATTTAATTTATACTACTTTTAAATTATAAATTTATATATAATTTATTAAATAATTTATATATATTAATAATTTTTTATATTAATTAAATTTTTACTAATTAAATAAATGTATTATATAATTTATTAAATATGTATACTAATAAATAAATATACTGAATAATATTACATTATTTTCTCATTTATTATATTAATAAATAAATATATTAAGTAAGATAGTATTATTTTTATTTTAATAATTAAAAATAAAATAAATACTAAATATACTACATAATACATAATAAAAAAAACTATAACTAAATAAAATATATAATTAAAAAACAAATAATATAAAGTGTTTTGTTATTTATTATTTTTATTTCGTTTTATCATTATTAATATATATATCTTAAATAATATAATACACTAAAATATAATTAAGTATACATATAATTAGAAAAAATAATGATATTGTTTAGTTATTTATTTAGTGTACTGATTTTTATTTTGTAATTAATACATATTTAATAAATTTAGTAATTAAATAATGAAACTAAAATAAATAAATACTAAATATAGTATTTTTTAATAAAATTTTTATTATCATTTATGTTTTATTTTATTTATCTTTTTTTTTCCGAAACGATAGATATTATTATAAATCAAAAGCGCACAAGTGTGCGAATACAAGCAGCCAACGGCTGAAAAGTGGGAGGACATGTCCGAAGACCGCCTAGAAACCCGGCTAGCAACCGCTAGGAAGAAAAACTCGCAACTAAACTAAACAACTAGATAAGACCCTCACAGGGTAATAGACAACGACTAAAACAACAAGACAAGACCCCCACAGGGTAATACCGGAATGTCGGACCCCAATCGGAGTAATATATTTGACATCTGGATGCACAGAGGCCAACGGCCCAAACCTAAAACACGATCACAAACATAAAACAAACACAAACAAACAGACAAATAAAGAGGAAAACTATAAAAAAAAAAAAGAAGAGGAGCCCTCCCCCAGCGAGCAGACAAACCCAACCAGCAGTGGACGATCGACACAAGAAAGATCCCTACTCGAGAATCCGCTACCGAAACTGCCTGCTGCCTATACAATAGAAGACACCGAGTCCCGAACCGATCCCAGAATCGACCCATCGTCAACCGAAAGAGCCGCCACCAGCCCTCGCACCGGCTCCACTCGAACTCAGCAAGCTCGAAAGAACACGGATCCCCGCCGCCTAACACCACTAGTCGGTCGGGCACGCACAAGGGAGGTCGCACCCTTAACCCCAACCACCACAACAACCAAGTCGCAGGGATCGGAGCCCTAACCCTCCTCTCAGAACAAGCGACGCACCAAACAACCTCGGAGCTCCGGCGACTAAAGCCCAGCCCCTCCGGAGCAGGCAAACCCACCGGAGAAGAAACACCCAATCGACAGCAGAGAAGGGGAAAGTGAACAGCCTTACCTCCACGGAGCAGCTCCCGCCGGAAATTGAGGTGGAGACCCGAACCGCCTGCGAAGCGCCATACCTGGAGGCTGTCGTCGCCGACCGAGGCCATCCCTGCCCCCAATTGACCTAACTCCGCCGCGAAACTCCAAGGTTTAATCGGGGTCACTCTAACCAGAGAAGGGCCAGGCGGTCAAGGACGACCCCTGGCCGTGGCGTTGCCGTCGTTGGGAGAGGCGCAGCAGATTAATTGCAGAGGGACGAGGAGTGGGTTTTTTGGGGGTAGGGTTCGTCGGGAGCGCTATTTTATTTATCTTATTAAAATTAAATTAGGGTTAATATATTTATTTATTATATTACTGAATAAATTTATCTATTTAGCAAATATTTAAATTTTTATCATGTTATTTAATTTATTTATTATATTATATTATATAATATAATATATTTATTTATTAAAGTACTTAATATATTTATTTATTTAGAAAATATTTATTTAATATTCAAATTAAATTTAATTAAATATGATAAATATCTAATTAGTAAATATTTAATAAAACAAAAAGTTATTTATTTATTATATATTAAGTCAATATCAACAACCTTTAATATATGTATATAGTTATTTATATATTTACTATTTTATATATATTTATACTAATATATTATTTAATTTATTTATTTATTTAAATATTAAATATTATTTTTAATATATATATGTTAAAATAAAGTAGAATTATTTACTATATTTATTTATTATGTTATTTAATATATTTATTTATTAAGTATATATTTATTAAATATATAAAAAATCAATTAAAATTTAATAATATAAATTAGCATATAAAAACAACATTAATGATACTAAAATTTTAATTAAACAAGGTAATTATATGTATAATACTATATATATTTATTTATTTAATTTACTGATTTTTATTTTATAATTAATATATATTTAGTAAAAAAATTATGTATTAGTTTTATAATTAAAAGTAGTATAAATTAAATATATATATATATATATATATATATATATATATATATTATTTTCTGATTAAACGTTCTACATAGATTTATAATTGAGATCAAATTTTAACACTAATTCTTCTTCAGTCAATTGGCTTATAAACCCCTTGAAAGGCCCATCACCCCGGGATCGAACCCCCTCCTCTCCATATTTTTTGTGATTATGCCACATATTCCACGTTGATATGGGATATTATACACTGGACTGGTTCGTCGGGTTAGCCGAATAAAACAGATCAGCAGCCTGGTCGAATTGTGCCGAACATCTGCAAGGGAGGAAAGAAGGTAGACGACGAAGAAGTGGGTCCAGCAATGGTAAGACGAGCACCAGCTACTCGAGGAATTGGTCGAAGAAAACGATCAGACTGGCGTGGTCGTGGACACGACCACCTCTTATCTCAGGGACAGCTCTACATCCGTTGCAGATCCGGTCGAGTCTCATAGAAGAAAGAATCTCCAGCACGTGGAAGGAGGACACGCGTCGCTTTGCGAGTGGTCCACGACGATTGACATTCATCATATTTTCATGCATTATGAGTGATACATTGTGATGTTTGACCGTGTTTATCATGGGTTTGTGCACCATTTTGTTTGATTTATTAATCTATGATGGAGGTATATTTGTCGTTGGTTTTGTAGGACATATGCCCGAAAAAGCGTTCAAGATGGAATCGGGACGAAAAACGACGAAAATAAGGTGCAGGCAGGTCATACGACTCGTGTGGAGAGTGACACGAGTCGTGTGGGGTGAGAAAAATCGGAGTTTTGCTGCGGCTTTACCACACGAGTCGTGTGGCTCATGACACGGGTCGTGGGGGCTCACACGACTCGTGTGGCTTCTCGTGTGGGTTGCTCGTGTGAACCTGGAAGTTTGCCGAAAATTGAAGACAAGTCACACGACACGAGTCGTGTGACGCGCAGTTAAACGAGCGGAAAATAGGAAACCTGCGGGATTTGATCCCTTTTTCCACCCATATTTGCCCTACAGTATATAAGGAACATAAAGAACACGGTTTTGGGACTTTTGACACCATTGGAGGCCTGGAGAAAGCACGAAACACACGAGGGATTCGAGGAAGTCAAGATTGAAGATCCGGGAACTAACGGCAACAATAGTTCTTCTTTCTTTTCTCTTTTTCTTCTTCATTGAACTCATGGATTTATTTATTTTGAGTATTGAGAATATGTTTAGTAGCTAAATCTCTTTGAGATTCTAGGATTTGCGAGTACTCGGATTATTTTATGAAGTAATTTTGTTTATTCATTCTGGTCTATCTTTCGTTTATAAGTTTCTTGTGATTATATGAATTGTGTGAATATAGGGCCCGTATTTATGCATATTTGTGATTGGCTTGAGACCGAGAGGAGATAGTTGATTGCTAGAATTGGGAAATTCATAACGTAAGAGACTAAACAGACCGAGAGGTTGATAGAATCTTGCGAGGGAACTAGAATCTTAGGAGCTTATGGGAGTTAGTTGTTCATCTTGAGACCGAGAGGAGATAGATAGCAATTAATATCTATGATTTAACTTGTTCGAGAGAAAGGTGTAAATTACTTTAGCGATTATCCCTACGATTGGTAGAATTAAATAAGGTTTGAATGAATATGAAAACTTCGCTAGAATAATCCCGAGGAAAGCATAGCCTAGAATCTATTTTCTCATTCTTGATTTATTTAGAAAAAGCCTTCATTAGTGTTAGAATTTATTTTTGCATTCATTCATTAGTTTAGAATAAAAACTCCAATCGAATTTGCATTAGTCTAGATAATATTTAATCGTCGATATTTTGGTACTTAATTGGTTTAAACAACAGTCTCTGTGGAATACGACCTTGCTCGCCGCTATCTATAGCTACGCCGTACACTTGCGGATAGCAAAAATAATTAGCGAACAAGTTTTTGGCGCCGTTGTCGGGGACTGTTTTGTTTAAACTATTAATATTAGAAGAAGACGGGTAGATATTACTTTAGTCATTTTTATTTTTGTTTAATACTTTGGTTCTTAATTGCATCCTTTTTGGTTTGTGTGTTTTGACAGGCACGTGCATGATTACGAGGTCTAGTGGGAATTCACCCGCGAAATTTGACCCCGGGATTGAAGCTAGTTGTCGAAGGAACAACGCAAATCGGAGACTACAACAACGACTGAGAGGTGCAATGGAGGAACAAGGTGAAGAGAGATATAGACAGCTCGAGGCACAAATGGCGGAGCTACAACACCAACTGGTTGCGCATCAGGCTCAACAAGAGACAGGAACACCGGTTCGGAACATCTTCCAACCCCATACTGATCAAGTATACGGAGGAGGTCACCGGCCGAGAATTGCGGCTAATACTTTTGAGTTGAGCCCGTCCTTGATTCGAATGGTGCAGCAAGAGCAGTTTGGGGGAGCTGCAATCGAGGACCCGAATGCGCATCTGGCACAATTTCTGGAGATATGTGGTACAATGAAGTACAATGGAGTCCCGGGGGGCGCTATCCGGCTTAGGCTTTTCTCTTTCTCTCTTAGAGATAAAGCCAAGGTGTGGTACAATTCTCTTGAGGCCGGGACAGTGACAACATGGGATGAGATGCGTCAGAAATTTCTCTTGAAGTTCTTCCCACCGAGTAAGATGTTGAGACTTCAGACGGAGATCACTCAATTCAAGCAACAAGATGGTGAGCCTTTATACGAGGCCTGGGAGCGTTACACGCAACTCCTTCGGACGTTCCCACAGCATGGATTTTCGGAAGAGCACCAAATTTGCTATTTCTATAATGGATTGAGTGGCCCGATGAAGGCTATGGTGGACGCCTCAGCTGGAGGTGCCCTTTTGGGAAGGCGACCGAACGACGCGAAGCGAATTCTTGAGGAGATGGCATCGAATAGCTATCAGTGGTCGGTTGAGAGGACTATGCTCAAGAGAGTGGCGGCTACGAATGAGGCGGACTCAGCCGCTTCGATGGCGGCTCAAATAGCAGCATTGGTGATAAACAACATGCAAGGAGGAAAGGCTGAGAGCTTAGGAGTTGGGGAACCGGTCGAGGACGTGAATTATGTGAATAATCGGAATTTTGGGAATTTTCGAGGACCTCAAGCGGGGAACACTTATTACCAATGCAACCGGAATCACCCCAGTTTATCATATGCAAACCCGGATAATGCTCTACAACCACCTCCCGGATTTTCGGTGACCAACGGGGTCATCAATGAGCCAAAGAAGCCGACAATCGAAGATATGTTCGCCTCGTTCATGACTCAAACGCAACAATTCATGGGCGAATCTCAGGCTAAGCACTCTACCTTGGAGAAGCAAATGAAGTCAATGGAACAACAAATTGGACAGTTGGCCACGGCAGTTGGAAGTCTACAGCAGAGGGGACAATTTCCGAGCAACACAGAGGTGAATCCGAAGGAACAATGCAAAGCCATCCGTCTAAGGAGTGGCTTGGAGTATGAGGGACGGAGGATGCCAACTAATGAGCCGGGAAAAGTCGAGCCTAAGGAAAGCAAGGAAGAGGAAGAAGTTGAGGAAGTAGTAGTGGAGCCCCTAAAATCGACAATTACAGGAGCTGAGAAGCCAAAATCTACTTCTAACACTTCTACTCCTAATATTCCTTTACCTTTTCCTCAACGTTTTGCAAAGAAAAAAATTGACGAACAATATGCCAAATTTCGTGAAATATTTACTAAAGTTCAAATAAATATTCCGCTTGTTGATGCATTGCAGGAGATGCCCAAATATGCCAAGTTCTTGAAGGACATGGTATCTAGGAAGAAGAAGCTCAAAGCGTATGAGAAGGTGAATTTGATGGAGGAGTGTAGTGCTATGATCTAAAAGAAGATGTCTTTCAAACGCAAGGATCCCGGGAGCTTCACAATTGCATGCATTATAGGAGGAAAGCGGTTCGGGAAAGTGTTATGCGACTTGGGAGCAAGCATCAATCTCATGCCACTATCAATTTTCAAGAGGTTGGAGATTGGGACGATTAGGCCCACTACGATTGCATTGCAAATGGCGGATAGATCCTTGTCTTATCCGAAGGGGATTGTGGAAGACGTATTGGTGAAAGTCGAGGGGTTTATCTTCCCGGCTGATTTTGTGGTCCTTGACATGGAGGAGGATAAGGAGGTTCCACTAATTTTGGGTCGTCCGTTTCTTGCAACCGGGGGAGCGTTGATTGATGTGAAGAATGGCGAGCTTACTCTCCGAGTTGATGAAGAGAACATCACATTTTCCATATATCAAGCGATGAAGAATAATAATGAGGATGGTGAGATCGAAGAATGTAAAGTGATTGAAGTTGTCGAGGCTTCCTTCGACAATGACATGATTACTTCTTCGTCTAAAGACCCTTTTGATCTATGCGTTCAAAAATCATTATTTTCTTCTTCTTCTTCGTTTAATCCTTTTCAAGAAAAATTATTTAAATGTGTTAATGTGTTGGATTCTTGTAGGGAAATCCCGAAGAGGCAGGCCGCATTTTTGGAGTTGAGACGTGATGAGCTGGGACCAAGTGCAAGTCAAGGAGAAAAGAAAGATGGAGTCCCGAAGTTAGAGTTGAAACCTTTACCGGAGCACTTGAAGTATGCATATCTTGGAGAGAATGACACGTTTCCGGTAATCGTTTCTTCTTACCTTTCTAATTCGGAACTTGAGAGACTATTAAGAGTCTTAAGAGGGCATAAATCGGCGATTGGGTGGTCGATTAGTGATTTAAAAGGTATTAGTCCCTCTATTTGCATGCATAGAATTTTGCTTGAGGATAATTATAAGCCATGTGTTCAAAATCAACGTAGGCTAAATCCAATTATGCAAGAAGTAGTAAGAAAGGAGGTCCTTAAATTGTTAGATGCGGGAATGATTTTTGCTATTTCTGATAGTGAATGGGTTAGTCCTACACAAGTTGTGGCTAAAAAAGGGGGGATGACTATTGTGAAAGATGAGCATGATGGTGTTGTTGCTACTAGGCTTTTGACAGATTGGCGTGTTTGTATTGATTATCGTAAATTAAATGCCGCTACTCGTAAGGATCACTTTCCTTTGCCTTTTGTGGATCAAATGCTTGATAGGTTAGCGGGTTATGATTTATATTGTTTTCTTGATGGTTATTCCGGATACAATCAAATTTTGATAGCTCCGGAAGACTAAGAGAAGACGGCTTTTACATGTCCTTATGGTGTTTTTGCTTATCGTAGGATGCCTTTTGGTTTATGTAATGCTCCTACTACCTTTCAAAGATGTATGATGGCAATTTTTCATGATTTAATTGAGAATATTATGGAGGTGTTTACGGATGATTTTTCGGTGTTTGGTACTTCATTTGATAATTGTTTGGCTAATTTATCTCGAGTGTTGCAGCGATGTGAAGAAACTAACCTTGTTTTAAATTGGGAGAAATGTCACTTTATGGTGAAGGAAGGTATAGTTCTTGGGCATCGTGTGTCTTCCGCGGGACTTGAGGTAGATCGGGCAAAAATTGTAGCCATTGAAAAACTTCCACCTCCTACGAACGTGAAGTCGGTAAGAAGTTTCTTGGGCCATGCGGGATTTTATAGGAGGTTCATTCGTGATTTTGCTAAAATTGCTAAACCTCTTAGTGTTTTGTTAGAAAAAGATGTTACATTTGATTTTAGTGAGAAGTGTTTGCAGGCTTTTTAGACATTGAAGAAGGCCCTTATTAGTGCTCCTATTTTGATTGTGCCGGATTGGGAACAACCGTTCGAGTTGATGTGCGATGCGAGTGATGTAGCCGTGGGGGTCGCTTTGGGCCAAAAGCGAGATAAACTCTTTCGAGTGATTTATTATGCGAGCAAGACGTTGGATCCGGCTCAAGTAAATTACACGACTACGGAGAAAGAGGTGCTAGCGGTGGTGTATGCGTTTGACAAGTTTCGACCCTAACTTGTTGGGACGAAGACAATCGTGTTTACCGATCATGCGGCAATTCGACACCTCATGGCGAAGAAGGATGCCAAGCCAAGATTGATTCGATGGGTGCTCTTACTTCAAGAGTTTGATCTAGAAATCCGGGACCGGAAGGGATGCGAGAATGTTGTGGTGGACCATTTATCTCGATTGGAGGGCCCAGTTGAAGGGGATGATCGGTTGGTCCCTATTAATGAAGATTTTCCGGATGAGCACATGATGCACGTTCGGGCCCACCTACCTTGGTACGCCGATTATGTGAATTATCTGGTGTCGGGCGTACCACCTCCGGATTTGTCCTATTATGCGAGGAAGAAATTCTTTCATGATGTGAAGTTCTACTATTGGGACGAGCCATACTTATTCCGGAGGTGCGCGGACATGGTTATTAGAAGGTGTGTTCCCGAAGAGGAATGGGGAGAAGTCATGAGGCAATGTCATTCATCACCAGGAGGAGGTCACTTCGCGGGAAACTGAACTGCCATCAAGGTGTTGCAAAGCGGCTTCTATTGGCTGTCCATTTATAAACATTGTCACTGGTTCGTGTTATCTTGTGATAGGTGCCAACGGACGGGAGGAATTTCTAGGCGAGATGAGATGCCCCTCACCAACATCATTGAGGTGGAACTCTTTGACGTATGGGGGATCGATTTTATGGGACCTTTTCCGGTGTCTTATGGGTCCAAGTATATTCTTTTGGCAGTGGACTATGTTTCGAGATGGGTTGAGGCGGTGCTGACCAAGACCAATGATGCTAAGGAGGTGCTGAAATTTTTGAGGGCGAATATCCTTACACGCTTTGGGACTCCGAGAGCGTTGATTAGCGATGGTGGGTCGCATTTTTGTAATAAGTGGCTTGGAAGTCTCCTTGCCAAGTATGGAGTGAAGCATAAAGTGACGACGGCATACCATCCACAAGCTAATGGGCAAGCCGAGTTGGCTAATCGGGAGATCAAGCAAGTGCTCGAGAAAGTCATTGGAAGTCGTAAGGATTGGGTGAATCACCTCAACGACGCATTGTGGGCTTATCGGACGGCGTACGAGACTCCTCTAGGTATGTCTCCATATCAATTGGTATTTGGTAAATCATGTCACTTGCCTGTTGAATTGGAGCACAGGGCTTATTGGGCTATGGGGAAGATTAATCTCGACTTCGAAAAAGTCGGGCTCGAAAGAAAGTTGCAGCTCAACGAATTGGACGAGTTTCGCACAGAGGCGTATGAGAGTTCTCGTATCTACAAGGAGAAGACGAAGAGATACCATGACAAATTGATTAGGAAGCGAGAATTTGCTGAAGGTGATCAAGTTCTACTCTTCAATTCGCGTCTCAGGCTCTTTCCTGGTAAGTTCAAGTCGAGGTGGTCTGGACCGTTCGTAATTACGAAGATGATGACAAATGGAGCCGTGGAGTTGGCGGTAAGTGACGGCACCACATTCGTAGTGAATGCTCAGCGGATTAAACCGTATTTCAGCCCGGAGCAAGCCAAGACGATCTTCATCGTCTATTTGAACGACTAAAGGTTTGCCAGGTATCCGTCTAGCTAAAGACGTTAAATTAAGCGCTTATTGGGAGGGAACCCAATGATTTAGTGTATAGTTTTTCTTTATAATAGGCTTAGTTTTGATTTTAATATTCAAAAAAAAAAGGGGGGTCCCAGGTCCACACGAGTCGTGTGGCCTTGTGACACGGCTCGTGTGACCTGGGGAGAAAAAAAAAATTTCGAGTTTAGGTTCGGCTTACTCACACGACCCGTGTGGTCGTAGGACACGAGTCGTGTGACGTAACACGGGTCGTGTGTTACTTGGACACGACCCGTGTGAGGCTGGGCGGATTTTTCATGTTTTTTATATACGACGACACGACTCGTGTGTCATTAAGACACTGGTCGTGTGACGAGCAGGTCAGATTTTAAAAGGGCTTTTTCTTCTTCACTTCTCCCACACGATCCGCCCGCCTCTCTCTCGCATCTCTTTCGTGTCTTCCGATTTTTCGATTTATTTTGCTTCTTGTGCTCGATTTCTTCACGAAATTCACACACACACACACACTTCATAATCTCTTACTTACGAAAATTGCTTGAGAAAGTGAAGAAAATTCGGTGGTCTACAACCTAGGGTTTTTCATATTTTGGATTTTGCTCGAATTCATCATCAAAGGTACGAATTTTCTTCCCTTCACTTGTAGTTTTACGTTTTGGACGTCGATTTGAGGTATGGGTGATGTGTTTTGAGCATTAACTTGATGTTAGGGTTAAGAACTCTTTGGGGAATTTGATCGAACACCTCATGTGCGTGTTTTACTTGATGATTTTTGCACTCTTTTCCATATGATTCTTAGCCCAAATTGTTTGATATTGGGACGAGAGTTATGTTTACCTTGAGTTGAGTTATTTTTGAAGCTTAAGTGAATATGTTCTTTGCCTTACTAATGTTGTGTGAATTTGTGATATTTTGTGATTAGGAGAATGAGTAATGGATGATTTGTGATGAAGTTTTGTTAAATTGATGGGCTCATGATTTTTCAGAGTTAGAATGTTTGAAATATATGTTGAATGTTGATTGTGGGGATATTATGTGATTTTGGATTAATGTTGATGTATTGATGAATTGGTGTTGAGATGAGGTGATGGTTGTAGTAGGACGACTTGTAGTTTGATGATATTGTTCCTTTTGAAAAGAGGGGAGTTCTGTGTTGATTGTGGAGATACTGTGAAGCTTGGTGGTGATTATTATTGATTTTGAGGTTGATATATTTAATTTGCAAATGTAGGTACAAAATGACCAATCGTAGGCAAACAAGGAATAGCGGGGGTGTCGGTGTCCCACCTCGTGCTAACTGTCCACCGAACCCTCCTCCATCGAATAATCCACGAGCGCGAGTTACTGAGAATGTCGAGGCCGAAGCGACTCCCGGGAGCGAGTTGGGAGTTATACTGCCACACGACTGGCAGAGGGAGAGATGGACCCGACTCGCACAGATGGCGATAAGGCCTACACGATATCCGGATGAGGCCACCGAGCGAGCGATTGGCATACATGAGGCGGTGAGGCCTCTTTGGAGCAGGATCAGATTGGCTGGAGTCTTCGGTACTCGACCGGGGACTTATAGGAGGATGCTGCTCGAGTTCTTGAGCACCGTGGAGAAGAAGAAAAGGGCGATGACCAACCAGTTGGAGATGATTACCTTCCGGTTGAACAATCAAGATTGGAGTCTCGATGAAGCGGGGCTCAATGCATGTTTTGGAGGACGAGGAGTTTTTATCGACTTGAGTACGTATGACGAGTCGGGGTTCTGGCGGTCCATTACGCTGAGTTCTGAAGGAGGAGGACCGTTCCAGTTTGCCCGAGGGTCAGTGAAGGCAGCGGACATCCGCAACCCGGTGCTCCGTTATGTGCACCGGGTGATTGCGAGTACGTTGTTCGCTAGGAAGGAGAGTGGGACGGTCACGAAGACCGAAGCCTTCATTCTTTGGAGTTTGATGGAGCAGAGGAAGCCCGTGTTAGGATGGTTCGTCGGCGAGCATTTGTGCCGTATGAGTCGAGGAGAGTCAGACATACTCCGGTGTGGTGGGGCCGTGACGATGATCGCCGACCATCTGAAGATTGACTACGCCGGATGGGAGCGAGTCCGGGGGGATGATTCGCTAGATTTGGCGGCCCTGGTTCACATGAACTATCTGAGGACTGATCTGCGAGGTCAGATGTTTTTCGTACAGAAGCTTCTGACAGACTATTTTCCTCTCCCCTACCCACAGTTGACGGTGCTCCACAGTGAGGGAAATTTGAAGATGGATACCCCCGAGCACACACGAGCCATAGCGGAGAGACCGGTAGTGGGGGATCTTCGGAGACTCGCCCCGCGGCTGAATCCGGCTGACCGAGCAGCCAAGGATGAGGAGGAGGATGAGATAGCAGCCTTCGAGGGCGAGGATGTAGGTGCCCTTGTGCAGTATGTGGGAGATGGTTCGAGACCTGAGCAGCCGGGACCATACGAGGACATACCGGAGTCCTCTAGAGCATCTGAGCAGCGGCAGCGGCAGCAGAGGCAGAGGCGTCGTCGTCAAGAGCCTGACATGGATCAGAGGATGGAGATGCTCGAGCAGGGTATGCGCACGCTGACGACAGACGTACGGGGTTGGAGGGATGAGAACTGTGCGTCTACGGCTCGGCTGGAGCAGAGGATGGATAGCGGCTACCAGCGTATAGAGGAGCGGATGACGAATGCCTTCCAGCAGATATTTGACTGGATGCAGCGACACGATGGACATTTTCCCCCTCCTCAGCCGTGATTTCAGGAAGTTAGTCCCCTAAGATATACCACTTTCTCTTTTGTATTTGTTCTTTCTCGAAAGAATAAGTTTGGGGGAGGGGTGTGGCATATCTTAGGTTCTTATCCCAGTATCTTGCATTGCATATAGGTTGCATTAGTTTATTTTACTTTTTATGTACTTGTTTGCACGTTTATTTGCTTTCTAGGAGTGGATTTTATTTGGAGTCTATCTCTCGTGTATTGTGTGCTTTTGATTTGATGGGATGTATAACTTGAATGGTGGATGGTAATTTGATGTGATCGAGAGATTGTGATGGGTTGTGATTTGTCATGCCTAGATGAAAATGCTTGTGCCCCGTGAATTAGCGATATATTGAGCCTAGTGAGACGTGAGCCTTTATTCCTTGTTGTGTGTGTCAAATTGAATGTCCGAGTTATTAGAATTTGCCTTAATTCTCACTTGAAAAAAATGCATTGGTGATTATGAGCTTTAAAAATGATTTAGGCGGTTTTTGATTTAGCTCGTTTGGCCTTGTTTCATTGTCCTTAAAAATATTTTTCACTAGTAGTCCGTTTGAGCCTTATGCCCCTTTTCTTTTCGACCAGATTATCTTGTTTATTTTGAAGAGTTGACTATTGTTTGGGATGTATTGGGATAACGGTGTTATTTATTGAATGATTGGATATGGAATGCGGCGTGATTGAGTCGCGTTTAAGGTGCTTGACCGTATAAGAAAAAAAAATGAAAAAAAAATGATAATAAAGGGAGCTCGCAAGTCGAACTGTCGGGATTCTACTCCTCTTACGAGTTGATTAAGTTTAACAAGTAATGAGTATGGGAAACTACTCTAGGATACTTGGATGACCTCCAATGTTTATATCTAGGAAATGTTGTCCTTACGGTTTGATCTTGTTTGGAAGAAGTAAACTCCCCTTGAAAAAAAAAGAAAAGAAGAAAAGAAAAAAAAAAGAAAAGAAAAAAAAAAAACGGTCAATTACTCTCTTTGTGATTTGATTTGAGCATTTATGAGTTGTGTATGAATTATTTTGGTTTGGGGATGAGAAACACTGATGTTGATTAGGGATGAGTAGCGGAATAGTCGAGTAGTCTATTTACTCGAATGGTATGTTTGTTTATTTGAGCCACTTTACCCATATATATCCTACCTTTGACCAAATAGCCTACATTACAACCCGAGAAGACCTTTTGATTTAAAGCTCATAATTACTAGTTGTGTTTGAAGTATGGTGTTAGATGATTGGCAAACATATAGTTAACCGGGTGTTTGATTTGACCTGAGCGTATCTTTCCCTATTGATGACATGTGAGTGACACTTATATTATTCCTATTTGAGGGTTCGCTGATTCAAGGTAGACACAAGTAAGTAGTCGAAAGCATGATAGTTATGATCACCTGAATTTTTCTTGGTTGCATTGAAGTACTTAAAGCTGTTCTAGTTGATATCACTCATTATGTTTGAGTTTTGATTTTCTTGTTCTTGTTCGGGGACGAGCAAGGGTTTAAGTTTGAGGGAGTTGACATTCATCATATTTTCATGCATTATGAGTGATACATTGTGATGTTTGACCGTGTTTATCGTGGGTTTGTGCACCATTTTGTTTGATTTATTAATCTATGATGGAGGTATATTTGTCGTTGGTTTTGTAGGACATATGCCCGAAAAAGAGTTAAAGATGGAATCGGGACGAAAAACGACGAAAATAAGGTACAGGAAGGTCACACGACTCGTGTGGAGAGTGACACGAGTCGTGTGGGGTGAGAAAAATCGGAGTTTTGCTGCGGCTTTACCACACGAGTCGTGTGGCTCATGACACGGGTCGTGTGGGCTCACACGACTCGTGTGGCTTCTCGTGTGGGTTGCTCGTGTGAACCTGGAAGTTTGCCGAAAATTGAAGACAAGTCACACGACTCGTGTGGCTTGTGACACGAGTCGTGTGACGCGCAGTTAAACCAGCGGAAAATAGGAAACCTGCGGGATTTGATCCCTTTTTCCACCCATATTTGCCCTACAGTATATAAGGAACATAAAGAACACGGTTTTGGGACTTTTGACACCATTGGAGGCCTGGAGAAAGCACGAAACACACGAGGGATTCGAGGAAGTCAAGATTGAAGATCCGGGAACTAACGGCAACAATAGTTCTTCTTTCTTTTCGCTTTTTCTTCTTCATTGAACTCATGGATTTATTTATTTTGAGTATTGAGAATATGTTTAGTAGCTAAATCTCTTTGAGATTCTAGGATTTGCGAGTACTCAGATTATTTTATGAAGTAATTTTGTTTATTCATTCAGGTCTATCTTTCGTTTATCAGTTTCTTGTGATTATATGAATTGTGTGAATATAGGGCCCGTATTTATGCATATTTGTGATTGGCTTGAGACCGAGAGGAGATAGTTGATTGCTAGAATTGGGAAATTCATAACGTAAGAGACTAAACAGACCGAGAGGTTGATAGAATCTTGCGAGGGAACTAGAATCTTAGGAGCTTATGGGAGTTAGTTGTTCATCTTGAGACCGAGAGGAGATAGATAGCAATTAATATCTACGATTTAACTTGTTCGAGAGAAAGTTGTAAATTACTTTAGCGATTATCCCTACGATTGGTAGAATTAAATAAGGTTTGAATGAATATGAAAACTTCGCTAGAATTATCCCGAGGAAAGCATAGCCTAGAATCTATTTTCTCATTCTTGATTTATTTAGAACAAGCCTTCATTAGTGTTAGAATTTATTTTTGCATTCATTCATTAGTTTAGAATAAAAACTCCAATCGAATTTGCATTAGTCTAGATAATATTTAATCGTCGATATTTTGGTACTTAATTGGTTTAAACAACAGTCTCTGTGGAATACGACCTTGCTCGCCGCTATCTATAGCTACGCCGTACACTTGCGGATAGCAAAAATAATTAGCGAACAGCGATAACGGACTCTGACATTCCCTGACATCTCTAACGCGTTTTCTGACACCAAATAAAGTAGAGGCGCGCGGCTGTACAGACGAGCAGGAGGGCTGCCAACCAGACTCGCCTAGCTCGCGCGTGAGAACAGGTAGCTCGTCCCTATAAATAAGGAGGAGAATTCTCACTTTAGACACAACCTCATATATCCTTACATACTGATACATATATTTTGATCTCTCTCAAGATCTGACTTGAGCGTTGGAGGCTCTTCACCGGGAAACACCTCCGGTGTGAGAGTTACGTGCAGGTTCGGCGTTCTACCGGCAAGGAAGGCAAGCTCGAAGCGGTTCTTGGTCGGTCGGGCGTTAAGACCTGTATTACACGTGGTTTACAACTCAGCAAAAAAAAGAAAAATCAGGTAAAATTCTACATAGACTAGCCGGTAAAAGTGACCTGCATTTTTCGGTATCTGGGAGGACCAAACTTTAAATATGTACCACTTACAAGACGATATCTCCAATTTTTCCTGTAGTGGTCCGGCCTGGTTGGGTTTGTGGAGTACTGGGAGGGACTATCGAGTTTGTGGTTCGAATATGGTTAGCCCATTGGTGGAGTTTCCTGATCCATTATGGTTGGCTGTGGATCTCGTGGTTTTCTCGGTAGTTCACGATGGGTGTTTGCTCGGGGTGTGGTGGTGCTGGGCTTTCCAGTTCGGTGGGGAGGGATTTAGCTTTTTAGATTTTGTTTGTTTTAGGAGTTTGTGCTTTTTTGTTTGTGTTTGTTTAGTATTGTTAGAGTGCATTTGTATTTTTCTCCTGTTTAGAAGCAGAAATTCTATGGTGTCACATGTGGCACCATATTATGGTGCCACAACATGATGTGACACATTATGATTGGTGCTACAATATGATGTGTGATAGTGTGACACCAATTATAATGTGCCACATCATGTTGTGGCACCATAATATGGTGCCACATGTGACACCATAGAATTTCTGGTTTAGAAGTGTGTATTCTCCTGTTGGGGAACGTGTACTGTCCAAGTTTTTAGTTTTTATGTTTTAGGCTACCGCTTGGTGGCATGCCTCCCTTCTTCGAGTAGTTAGCAGCTGGTTGTGAATCTATCGTTTGAAAAAAAAAAAAA
>CACSLK010026072.1:4426978-4438621 GCA_902706635.1 Striga hermonthica
TTCTCGTAGGGGCCGATTTCAGTATGCCTCTTCTCGCAGAGGCCGATGGTGTCGCCCTCCAGCGACCTCTTTCTGCGTTGGTTTGGGGAGTTGGGAAGTAGCGGAGTTCAACAAAATATCAAAAACTGAAAGTGAATGTATTATATTTGTCGGCCACAGTGAATGACTGAATGTATATATATATTTTTGTTATACTTTTTTAATATTTACCGGTCCGATCCGGTTAAACCGGCGGTTTGTCGCAGGTAATCCGTTAACCGGACTGGTTATTTCGGATTTATAAAAAAATTAATCACCGGATTTTTTTAAGTCTTTTTTAACCGATCTGCGGTCTGAATTGACGGTTTTTTTTGGTTAAAACCGGATCGTGAACACCCCTAAAATATAGTAAGCATTTCTCACAATTATGCATTACATGATTATAGTAATTTTACATAATTCCTTAAAACAAACCTCAAAATATTAATTATAATCAATTTTAACTTCCCTTAACAACACCGGATTTATTATTTTAAAAAGATATTCTATAATATTTGATTAAACACTAAATCCAGCTATTTGGAATCAATTGTATTTAAAAGCAGTATTATTATGGAACCAAATATTATGGATTACCTTTTTAAAAATAGTATAATTATGGAATCAAATAATTTAACCACTATTCAATCTTTTTAATTCAATTCATATCTCTTTTTAGACTTATCAATTCATTTTAATATAACATAAATTTACCGTAAAAACGAGAGTATGACTTTATAATAATCACGGTATCAATATTAATAATAAATCATCACCCCTATATATAATTCCCGAATGCGTTGAGCCTACGTGGTTGCTTCTGGTGCTTTGGAATCCTACTTGGCGAAAAATCATGCTTCGTAATTAGGTTTGGACAAATAATATTGATATATTAATAATTAATAATCTAGGTTCGGTCATTCCATAAATATTATTTAGCTAACTTAGGTATTTTAATATCACTTGTACTAATATAACCCTTTAATTCTTTGTAATTTTACATAGTGAGGCACTAAGTGACTATTATATCCATGACTTTTGATTTGTTTCCTTTAGTTAACTATTGAATTGTAAATGTATTTTAAAAGTTGATAACTTTTGTATTTCTTATCGGTTATACATATATAATATATCAAATTAATCATCTTTTAATGATCTTCGATTTGACATCCATATTGTATATATGAAATAAATAAATTATATTTATATTTAAAATAATAAAAAAATAATAATATTTATTAAAATTCATTAGAAAAATAAAATTATTTCTCAAGTGATATATTTATGTTTAATGTAGTTATATATTGTAAGTTAAAAAAAAAAAATATAATATAACATATGTAAGCCGCACACATAAGAAGTGTCATACTAATTATGTATAATACATATATTTTTATAAAAGGTATTTAAACTTTCAACTACTTTTTTTTTTAATTAATTTTCGATTTTAAGAAAAATATTAACAAGCACCCGTGTAATACACGGGCGTTGTACTAGTTAATAATAAAAATGCTAAGTAAAATTTAATTATTTGGACTGTATACTTTATTATATACATATAAATAAATTGTCTATCTGAACTTTAATCTTTTTATTTTTTTCATATATAGTTATGCAATATATGCAACTTAACTAAAAGTAAATTTTTTTTTAAAGATTTCATTTCAATCGTGGTAACATGTTTTTCAAAATTGGCACAATATTCAATTCATTAATCCACTAATCATGTAAACATCTTTTTGTTTATAATATACAATTTTCTTTTTATCATTTTAAATCATTTTCGTATCACTTTTTTTTATGAAACATGTTTTTCATTTAAAAACTGTGATTTACATGTCATCTGATTCACTTAGTTAGTTTTGATCTACAAATGATAAAATATCGTTGTTGTTTTTTTAAACGTAATTATTTTTATAAACATGTTTTACAAAAGATACAACCAAAATTTTAAATCTCTGTTAAAACATAACAAAACAAAATTGTTCTCAATTTTGGAATGAATTTGGTATAAAAAAAGGAGAATGATTGACAAAAGAAAAATATACTCAAAATCCACACTTTAACATTAAGGTAACAATTTTCTTATATTCTATATAAAATTAAACTTCACCAGATAAATCATATCTTTAGTATCTATCACAATATTACATATTTTCACTATAGTTTTATTTCATGGTGGAAACATTCCGAAAATCAACAAAATATGAACGAATGAGGTGTCTATACAATTCTTATTTACCAAACGGTTACCAAGTGGAAAATAATTTTGCAGTAAAAAACAAAGAGGTTTTTAATAATGTATGACTTTTTCATGATGAACATTTTACGATTACATAACAAATATTTTATGTATTATAACTTACTGATTAATAGTCTTCAATTATAAATTTTACCAAAATAAATACAGTCCGTCTATTGCACGGGGTACGCCCTACTCAAACCATATTATTTAAATTAACTATGATTTAACAAAAAAATCAATCAAAATCAAATCAAATCTATATTCAATCTCACCCTAATATGTGTCGCAGAATAAAATCTCACCTTTCCGTTCTGATGTCATGGAACTATGGAAGTATACTGTATAATTTCTACAACCTATTTTGTCATCACAATTTACCGAAATTACTCTAATAATTTAAATTCCACATTTTAGGATAGGCTCTGCAAATCAAAAAACTCAGATTCACCCCATCCATGGAGATCCTCTCATCTCCACCTCCACAGACCCTAAAATCGACCGCAAAATCACACTACTCAGTCACATTACCCAGATGCATCCCGCGATACGCCGCGTTCTCGTCTACGGTGGTTGTTATCCTCCTAATCCTCGCCGGCGCTGGCGCCGTAGGAATCTCGTACACCGATCATTGCGGCGTCGTGGTGCCAGACACGCCTTTGCTTCCGGACTCTAGTCCTCCATTCGTCGACCGCGACTTTTTCGCCCTTCATAATGCCTATGTTGGCTGCGGCGTCAACATTACGGACCAGGATGTTTGTGCGGTCCAGAGGTCCCTCTCCTTCGTCACTAAGAAAGCTTATAGAACCGAGAAGGATACCATCCTCAAGATCGACGCTGTGATGACGCTGATACGTGTGCGGGGTCTTTCTCATCTCTCGCGCCGGGGACTGCGTCTAGTGCATGTTCGGCCGCCTAAGATTCCGTTGACGTCGGGCGGCCTGCAGTACATGAGCGGGTTTTGGGATTGGAGCTTTGGGAAGTTCTGCATGATCGGGTCCGGTAAACAAGATTCTAATCATGTTGTTTTGAAGCTTGATTATTTGAATTCTTCTAGTATATTCACCAGTCTGGTTAATGGGACGCTGGAGATTTTGGATGCTAGTTCCAAATGTTGGGCTCAGATGCGCAATGCGGAAGATGTAAATTAAAATATCAAGGTAAAATGGTAAACAATAATCCCAATCCCAGCAACTCAAGAATGACAAAAGAAAAATCTCTTGCAATAATACCGGAATAATTCTTTTCTGATGTGGAAGTTCAGATTAAACTGCGACCACAGAGCATACTAAGAATATCCCAAATAAATAAAATATGCAGGAAATAAGACACCAAGATTTAACGTGGAAAAACCTCCAAATAGAGGAAAAAACCACGGGACAACCTCCGAACAATTCTACTATATTTTTAAGATAATTACAATATCTTTTCACACTCCCTTACACTAGAAATGTAAAATATAGTGACCCAGTGAGAACCCCACTCCTAAACAAAGAGTAATAGAGTTGATACCCAACCCGGTATATTTTTCTCACACTCACAGGATTTACTCAAACACTCTATTTTTATCTCACTGAAAAATAACACTCACAAGATGTTATTTCTTCTCTCTTTTTCTTTCTGCTCCTTGGTGCGTCTTCAGCTCTTCCCGTTGCTCTCTATTTATAGTGAAATTTTCACATGAAACCTGCACCACATAAAGTTGCTCCATATGACATAATTGGCACATCAACCAAGGTTTATTATTTGTTTGCCAACTTTTGTTTGTTTGTTTGTGCACATGTTGGCTGGACTTACAATTCTCCCCCTCCAGCCAAAAAATAATATTCTGCAAATCTCACATGCATTCCATGCCGATCAACTCGGCACAAAGCTGAAGCTTTCCACCTGTTACAACTTTCGTCATCATGCCAGCAGGGTTCTTGTCAGTGTGAATCTTTTCCAACCTGAACTGTTGTTCTTCCACCACTTGACGTAGCCAATGATATCTGACATCAATGTGCTTCGTGCGAGAGTGGTACATCGCATTCTTACTTAAATCCAATGCGCTCTGACTATCACAATGGATATCGTTCCTTTCCTGCTTCATTCCCAATTGCTGAAGAAACCTCTTCAACCAAAGCATTTCTTTTCCTGCTTCTGTCATTGCAATATACTCTGCTTCAGTAGTCGACAAGGCAACAGATTTCTGCAATTTAGATTGCCAATATACAGCTCCCCCTGCAAATGTAAACACAAACCCTGAAGTAGATTTTCTACTATCCAGGTCACCTGCCATATCCGCATCTGTATAACCTTCAAGAACTGAGTTTCCTTTTCCAAAGCTCAAGGACTTATTTGCACTGCCTTTTAGGTACCTCAAGATCCACTTCACAGCTTCCCAATGATCCTTTCCAGGACTGGAAAGATACCTGCTAACAACTCCAACCGCGTGAGCGATATCTGGTCTAGTACAGACCATGGCATACATCAAACTCCCGACTGCTGAGGAGTATGGAACACCTGCCATAGTTTCTTTTTCTTCTTGACTCATAGGAAAACTTCGTTTACTGAGTTTGAAGTGATTAGCCAACGGTGTATTGACCGGCTTACCCGATTTCATGTTGAATCTCTCCAGAATCCGATTCACATACCGTTCTTGTGATAACCATAACCTCTTGGATTTTCGGTCTCGCTTGATCTGCATGCCCAAAATTTGTTTCGCAGGGCCCAGATCCTTCATTTCAAAGGACTTTGCTAAATACTTCTTCAGATCACCAATCAACTTCATATCATGTCCCACTATCAACATATCATCTACATATAACAGAAGAATAATGATTTTATCACCTGGAAATTTCTTAACGAACACACAATGATCTGCATCAGTCTTGGTATATCCATTGCTCGCCATAAACGAGTCAAACTTTTTATACCACTGTCTAGGAGCTTGTTTCAATCCATACAAACTCTTCTTCAATCTGCAAACCATGTGCTCATTTCCGGTCTTCTCAAATCCTTCTGGTTGCTCCATGTAGATTTCTTCATCTAGGTCTCCATGAAGAAATGCAGTCTTCACATCTAGTTGTTCAAGCTCCAGATCCAAGCTAGCCACCAATCCGAGTACTGCTCGAATAGAGCTCATCTTTACAACCGGAGAGAATATCTCGTCAAAATCTATTCCTCGCTTTTGTCCAAATCCTTTCACGACTAAGCGAGCCTTGTACTTCAACAGCTTGTCACCATCTTTCTTAAGCTTGAACACCCATTTATTCTTCAAGGCTTTTCTGCCTTCCGAAAGCTTCACAAGCTCATAAGTTTCATTTTTCACCAGTGAATCCATTTCTTCTTGCATAGCTTTCATCCACCGGGATTTATCCTTATGAGTCTGTACTTCTTCAAAGCTTTCTGGCTCCTCTTCTTCAGTGATGGTAATATACGTGGAACTAGGGTATCTCGTAGAAGGTTGGATCACTCGACTTGATCTCCTGAGCTGAGGTGGAGCTTCGAGGTTTTCCTGCTCAACACCTTCACCATCACCATCTTTTATTGCTGGCTCATCATCAACCCTGAGTTCTCCATCACACTCTCCCCCTGCTGTGGCATCTCCAGGAGGTTTGACAGGTGAAAGATCCACATTACCACTTGGTTCTCTGATTTCTGGTGAAGCATAATCAGACATAGTTTCTTGCTCATGGAACACTACATCTCTGCTTCTGATAATTTTTCGATTTTCTGGATCCCATAACCTGTAGCCAAATTCCTCATCTCCATAGCCCAGAAATATACAAGGAATGGCCTTATCGTCAAGTTTTCGTCTCTGTTCCTTGCTTACGTGAGCAAAAGCTTTGCATCCAAACACCTTTAAATGAGAGTATTTAACATCATGTCCGGACCATACTCTCTCGGGGATATCAAAGCCCAAAGGAACAGATGGAGATCGGTTGATCAGGTAGCACGCCGTTAGAACAGCTTCAACCCAGAATTGCTTAGGTAGTTTAGCCATTCTTAACATACACCTCACTTTCTCCATAATGGTTATGTTGATTCTTTCAGCCACACCATTATGTTGTGGGGTTCCAGGTACAGTCTTCTCATGCCTGATGCCATGCTCAGCACAATAATTCTTGAATTCATAAGAAGTATACTCCCCCCCATTATCTGAGCGAAGACACTTCAAAGGTTTACCAGTCTGTCTCTCCACCATAGCATGAAACCTTTTGAAATACTGAAACACTTCACCCTTCGTTCTCAAGAAATACACCCACAATTTTCGTGAGGCATCATCAATAAACGTCACGAAATATCTTCTACCACCGAGACTCTCCACTTCCATGGGTCCACATACATCAGAATACACCATCTCCAACACATTCTCTTTCAGCTTCGAGGTTTTGCTGAAAGACACTCTATGATGCTTCCCAAAGAGACAATAATCACAAGGATTCAGTTTTGAATCTTTGGCAAATGGGATGAGGGACTTTCTTGCCAAAATTTGTAATCCTTTTTCACCAATGTGAGCCAGTCTTTTGTGCCACAAATTTTGCAAAGCATCATCTTCGACTGCATTCAATCCACCCTTGATCAGCTTCACTTGAGTTCTGTACAGTGTCGATCTCACTGTACCTCTAGCAACTAACAACAATCCTTTGGTAAGCCTCCACGTGCCGTTACCAAAACTGTTAGTATAGCCTGCTAGATCCAATGCATGCACAGAGATCAGATTCAGACGTAAGTCTGGTATATGTCGTACGTCCTTCAGTGTTATTGTGCACCCAATATCAGTTTGAATGCACACATCACCAACTCCCACAATATTTGCAATGCTGTTGTTGCCCATCTTTACTCTACCAAAGTCTCCTTCTTTGTATAGAGAAAAGAATTCCTTGTGAGAGGTTGCATGGTATGATGCTGCTGAGTCAATGACCCATTCAACACATGAATCTGCAACGTGACACTCTTCTTCTTCAACAGAGAGCAACACCACTTCCCCATTGATCACAGGGGTTGCGGTATTTTCACCATTCTCTGATTTGTTGTTCCTCCAACCTCTGTTCTTCCAGGCTTTGCAGTTTCTTTTGATATGCCCTTCTTCACCGCAGTGATAACACTTGAATTTTCTCCTGGGTTGAGATTGTGATTTATCTCTGGATTTGTTATCCCGGCCTCTGCTTTTACTTCTCCCCCTGGTTTCTGTGACCAGGGCTTGGGAGCTGCTTGCCCCTGAGTCTTTTCTCCTTGTTTCTTCATTAAACATACTGTCTTTGACTTGGGTCAAAGTCAGTTTTCCCTCAGGGGCAGAGTTGCTCAACGAGACCACCAGAGTCTCCCAGCTATCCGGTAAAGAACTCAAAAGTAACAACGCCTGCAGCTCTTCATCAAGTTTCATCTCCATGGTAACAAGTTGGTTCACCATGTCTTGAAACACATTCAAGTGTTCTGCAACTGATCTTCCATCCCGATATTTTAGATTTACAAGCTTTCTAATGACGAAAGCTTTATTTTGTGCAGTCTTCCTCTGGTACATCTGTTCAATTTTGTTCCACAGAGTATGGGCTTTCGACTCTGTGGCAACATGGTGGAATATGCTGATATCCACCCACTGTCGGATTAAACTGACAGCCTTCCTGTGTAATTTCTTCCAATCGTCATCCTTCATGTCATCTGGCTTGTTGTTTCCCTTTTCTATAGGATCGTACAGATCTTTGTAGAAATATGTCCTCCATTTTTTGGCTTCCAAATGGAGTAATTTGTTGCTGTGAGCTTCACCATGGTACCCACGTTCTCCTTCATTTAATTTACCCGGGTCAATACAGAGCCCAACGTGAGCTCTGATACCACTTGTTGGGCTCAGATGCGCAATGCGGAAGATGTAAATTAAAATATCAAGGTAAAATGGTAAACAATAATCTCAATCCCAGCAACTCAAGAATGACAAAAGAAAAATCTCTTGCAATAATACCGGAATAATTCTTTTCTGATGTGGAAGTTCAGATTAAACTGCGACCACAGAGCATACTAATGAATATCCCAAATAAATAAAATATGCAAGAAATAAGACACCAAGATTTAACGTGGAAAAACCTCCAAATAGAGGAAAAAACCACGGGACAACCTCCGAACAATTCCACTATATTTTTAAGATAATTATAATATCTTTTCACACTCCCTTACACTAAAAATGTAAAATATAGTGACCCAGTGAGAACCCCACTCCTAAACAAAGAGTAATAGAGTTGATACCCAACCCGGTGTATTTTTCTCACACTCACAGGATTTACTCAAACACTCTATTTTTATCTCACTGAAAAATAACACTCACAAGATGTTATTTCTTCTCTCTTTTTCTTTCTGCTCCTTGGTACGTCTTCAGCTCTTCCCGTTGCTCTCTATTTATAGTGAAAATTTCACATGAAACCTGTACCACATAAAGTTGCTCCATATGACATAATTGGCACATCAACCAAGGTTTATTATTTGTTTGCCAACTTTTGTTTGTTTGTTTGTGCACATGTTCGGCTGGACTGACACCGAAAGTGTTTCTAAACCAGGATCAATATCGATACTTGGTGTGAACACGAGGAATTATAACTATGAGTTAATTGATAAAGAAATCGAAACTAATGGTTTCTCGTTGTTGAATGATACTTCAAGTGTCTCTTTAGGAGTGAAGGATCTGTGGCAGAAGCCATGCTCTTACGTATCATTAGCAGGAAAAGGGAAGTTCGAATTGGAGTATGAAAATGCCTGCAGTGGCGTGAACTGCAATTTCCTTGGGAGAGGAAATAACAGTTTCATGCCAAGCGTGATGTATGTGGATGTAATCGAGTGTTTGAATGATGGTCGAGTGAGGACGTTGTTGAAGTTTGGAGATTTCGGTGTTAGCAGATATTATATGCTACTGGAACCAAATGCGACCTTGGTTAGTGAAGGGAAATGGGACCCGAAACAAAAGAGGCTTAACATGGTTGGCTGCCGAATTTTTAGTGATTGGGATGAGGGTTTTGTAGGGGAGTGTTTGATCAGACTAAGTTTGAGATTTCCAGCTCGGTGGACATTGAGAGAAAGGAGCCATGTAGTTGGGGAACTTTGGAGCAGTAGAAGTGTTAACGAGACGGGCTATTTTGGACGGGTGACGCTGATGAGCTTAGGTAATTTGAATATAAGACCGCCTGGTTTGAGATACGAGTACACGGAGATTGAGAATACCAAGAGATCCTGTGCAAACAAGACAATTCAGAAAACAGGGAGAAAAATTTACCCTAAAGCAACATCTTCTAATATGCAATTTAACGTGATTGTCAGGAGTAAGAAAGTGCCTGATCTTTTTGGTTACTCATCCCCTGTTTACGTGGGCAGTCATCTTTATAGTTTTCGCGGCGTGGACGGAATGGAACAACAAAACCCTGGTCATAGGGTTAATATAAGCTATACTCTAACCTTCAGGGCCGAGCATTATTTCAAGATCAGCAATGAGCACAAACAAATCAGATCGATTGAAATCTTGGCAGAAGGAAGTTATGACCCTGAAAATGGGCACCTTTGCATGATCAGGTGTATGAGTGTTGTGCCACCTAAAGTGAGAGTAAGGGGGAAGTCGTCCCTGGATTGTGAAATTCTGATTGACTTGTGGTATTCCCCAGGAATGGAAACAGTGGACAAGGTGTGAAAGGAAATATTAAAAGCACACGAGATAAAGCTGACCATCTTTACTTCGAACCTCTTGAAGTTTTCTCGTTTTTGGTACCCAAAGATTCCATATGGAGAATGGATATGGAGATCACCATGATCGTAGTTTCCAACACACTTTTGTGCATTTTTGTGGGTCTGCAGATAGTGCATGTTAAAAGGCATGCAAATGTGCTACCCTTTGTTTCAGTAGTCATGCTTGTTGTTCTCACTCTAGGACATCTTGCCCCTCTGTTGTTGAGCTTTGAAGCTGTCTTCACGAAGGACCGCAAGAGTTACGATTTTTACTCAAGTGAGGACGTGTGGGTTGAAGTTAACGAGGTACTAGTGAGGATAATTACCATGGTAGCCTTCTTACTGGAATTTCGACTTCTCCAAATGACTTGGTCCGCAAGGTCAGCCGACGAAAGCCAGAAAAATCCATGGACACATGAAAAGAAAGTTTTATATCTTTTGGCACCTTTATATATTGGTGGCGGCTTGATTGCGTGGCTTGTCCACCAGTCAAGAAAGCCGAGCAGAAGGCCACTGTTTGTAGGTCTGCATTATATGGTGAAGCAGCCACAATCCTTATGGGGCGACTTGAAATCGTATGGTGAGTTGATATTGGATGGCTTTTTGCTGCCTCAGGTTGTGTTCAACATATTTTTTGACACAAAGGAGAAGGCTCTTGTCCCTTCCTTTTATGTCGGGACCAGTCTTGTTCGTTTGCTTCCACATGTGTACGACCTTTACAGGTCTCATACTCTTGCTTGGTCGTTTGATTACATTTACGCAAACCCTGGACTGGACTACTATTCGACTGCATGGGATATTATCATATCTGTTGGGGCTTCTCTATTGGTTGTTCTGATTTACTTGCAGCAAAGGTATGGAGGGAAATGCATTTTAGCAAGGAGATTCTGGCGGAGTTCGGCTTATGTGAAAGTGCCTGTTGCCGGTCCTGAATGATCTTGAATATTTTCTTTTTTTCTTTTGATGTGCAGACTGTCTTAACCAGATTTGATGTCTTCATGGGAGAAAAACACTAGTTATAATACAGCTGAGAGTTTAAGTTTTAATTTCATTTATGTTCTCTTTTATTTTAAGGATTATTTTAATATAAACTTAAAATATCATTAACAACTAATCATATCACATTATTTAAATTAACTATGATTAACAAAAAATAAAAATCAAATCTATATTCAATCGCACCCTAATCTGTGTCACATAAATCTATCTTAATATCTCACCCTAATCTGTGTCACAGAAGAAAATCTCACCTTTCCGTTCTGATGTCAATTGTCATGGAATTATGAAGTATACTTCTACCACCTATTTTTTCATCACAATTTACCTAAATTACTCTAATTAAATGGGAAATGCTCTACGGTTCTTTTACAGAACCATTCTATCGATGTTTGTAACCGTTAGATCATCATGTAACCGTTAGATATATAGTTGATCTAATGATTATAAATTTCAACGGATGATTTCGTAACAAAACCATCTTCCTAATTTGAGAAAATTGGATATTTGGGACTCCAAAGAATGGGTTTCGCAATTCTGCCATCCGAAAGAACAACCTCGCAAATTTGGGACTCAGAACAAAAGATCCTCATTTTCTATGCCATTTTGGCTATTTGATATTCTTTTCTAAACTTTATACATGTATTTGGTCCTGGAGTTCCCATCTTACCCTTCTGCTTTTTTACGTACCAGATCGACCCTCG
>CACSLK010026072.1:4546652-4558423 GCA_902706635.1 Striga hermonthica
AGAAATGAGACTTAATTTGTACCATTGGATACAACATATCAATGGTTATCATCTAGTCAAATTTAAATATGTAAGTCAAACAAGTAATGGCAATCGGTAAATAAGAGTATTTTTCGTAGTCAATTATACACTTCATAAGGACAAAATAGTAATTACATACTCAACTAAATTAGGTGTGGATCCCACCACCAACAACCAAATTCCCTTTCTCTTTCACTTACCAATACGCACATCCCCCACGTCTGTCCACTTGCATCGTCTCCGACTGCCAATAGCCACTGCCCGCCGCCGCTTGACGCCTCCCGCCGCCGTCCGCAACCGCCCGATGCAGCCATTCGCCGCCCACTGCATCCCTCTGTCGCCCACTTCAGCCCTCTGCTGCTCGTTGCAACCCTTCTCCGCCCGCTGCCGCCCTCTCGCACCATCCCGTTGTATTTCTCAGACGATGGCACTCTCTTCGACACACACGTCGGTTTCCTCTGCCTCGCCGCCGCTTCGTATCTTAACATCACCTACCCCCTCCGGACCACCCGAAACAGCCATCGACCTCTGTCGGACCTCCGTCAGACCTCCGTCAGACAACCAGGTTCACCTTCCGCTGTTCGCCATGACGAGCCACGCGGAAGTCTCAGCTCATCGCCGGCATCAGTCGGACTTTACCGACTATTCCGACGTAACACTCGTCATTCAGACCTATCGCGAGTTATTTAACCTCTGTAAATGCGGAAAACAACGTTGTCGGATATTGCGTCGGACCTCCGGACCTGACGATGGTAGCCGGACATTGCGTCGAACCTCAGGTCACGGCGGTCGGCAGCGGCGGCGGAGAAGACTTGCGTAGGAGATGAGACTTGCAGAGACGAGAATTGCAGATTTGAAATGAAAGGATTCATTTTGTATATTTGATAAATTCTAGGGTTTGGATTGCAATTTTTGATATTTTGATATATTACAATTTAGTTCTTGGGTCAAATTTATAATTAATCAAACTATAATTAATATTTTTTTTATATTGTTTATTTAATATTTGAGAATAAAAAATATATTGCATAAAAATATAAAAAAATGATAATAATATTTTTAATACAATTTTTAATACGTCCGGTTATTTCGGTTATGTAAGTTTAAAAAAAAAACTGACGTAAAAAACGAAATAACCGAGTTTTTTTATAATAATGAAAGAAAATTGAACCAAAATTTGAAATTTCAAATTGAAAAAATTAGCCCGGGCGGTTTCGTTAGATATTGTGCAATCTAATAGTCACTAATGTGCAATTCGTACAACCCTAATGTGCACATGCTATACATAAAAAAATTAAATTAATAAAAATAGTATTTTTCGTATTGTTTGATTGTGCCGGATTTTTTGGTTATTTTTAAAAACTAAAGATGGAACGAATTGAAATAGTCGTGATTTAAGATTAAAAATGGATATTTAATCAAAAAATAAAATTTTGAGCAGAGAATTTGAAATTGGACGGTTTATGTCTTTAATGTGCATTCCGATAGTGTTGAATGTGCAATTCATCTATCACTATTGTGCAATGATTTGTTTCACTTCCAAGTTAGAACCAATATGAAATAACCAGTTTAATCGACCGATTAATCTAATTAATCTAAATAATATATATGATTTTTAACTGAACTAACCAAATAACTTAAATAAATTATATTATTCATTATTAAGTAATGTCTAGTATTATTGGTTAAACGATTCTTCCAGTTGGGAGCGATTCCGAATTCTTCCAGTTGGGAGCTTTGATCCTTGATTCTTCTTCTTAGTTTTTCCAGAACCAGATCTCATTTCTTGTCTTGTTTCCTCCCCCTCTCATCTCGTTTTTTCGCGATCCCAGCCCTCGTTTTTTTCGCAGTTTTTGCGGTAACCCTAATTAGCGTTAATTTGGGGTTTTTCTTACAATCCACCATGGCTAGCGCTTCGAGCTCCCACCACGACGAGGACCTGTCGCAGAGGATGGGAAATTTCTCCTTGTCTGAAAGAGAAGAGTTACTAGTAGATATTGCTAATGAAGATATCCGTGTCAGTGCCGACGAATGTCACCGCAGTTTATTCGGGAAAATTATAGGCGACAGACCTGCCAGCTGGATTGGAATTAAGCGCTCCATGAACCAAATATGGCGTCTCTCTCAACCGATGGAGGTCAAGGAACTCGAAACCAACTACTTCCAATTCATCTTTCAAAGCATGGAGGATCTCAGAAGGGTAAGCTATGGCACTAACTGGACCTTTGAGAACCAGTACCTGATTCTGCGCGAATGGAGGAAAGGCCTAAACAGCAAACATCACTGCTTCCAAGAACTTAACATATGGGTCCAGGTAGCTAACATACTGTTGAACTGGCTTAGCACAGAGGTCGGGATTAAAATTGGGAAAGTCTTCAAAGGCGTAGACAATGTGGTTATTACGAGCTTTGGCAATCACGGTGGGAAATTTCTACGTCTGCTGGTTACATTGGACTTAACCGAACCAATTCCCAGATGCTCCAAAGTTAGACTTGGTGAGGATGTGGTTACTATTAGTTTCAAATATGAAAAACTAAGGAATCTGTGTCACTACTGCGGACACATTGGGCATCTAGAGAAAGGATGCTTAAAGAAAGTTGATGACATTAAGTCAGGAAATCTCAAAGAAGGCCAATATGGCGATTGGCTTAAGGTCCCTGAAGGACAATTATGGACCGGTAATTATCACCATAATTCTGGGTCCAGAAGCCCACCTCAAAGTCCCCGCAATTCTCAGCAACCCTCCTCTCCTGGACAATCGTCTCAGAATCCTGAGACAGCCGGACAATCAACTCCCAGGAATCAAATCATCATACACGCAGCAGATTCCACTCCTACTATTAAGTCATCTGTAATGGGCTCATCTACTGGCTCTCCCATCGCAAAGCACAAATCACCAGAGGTGTCAAAGCCAATATCTGCTAATGAGGAGCAAGTTAAGGCTACGGACCTTGAATCTGGACCATTATCTACTCTTGTGGCTCCCCATTCCCAGGGGTCTGACAGAGGCAAAGGCAAAATAACAACCTGGAAAAGAACGGGGAATAAGATAGGCAGGCTGCAGAGGCTTATTGATAACCCCTCACAGACAAACAAATTGTTGATAGGCAAGAGAGACAAACCAGATCAACCCTATGAATCAATGAAGGATGAGGAGCAGAATTCTCAGGGTTCAGCCATGAAAAAGTCAAAAGCTTCATCTGATAAGGTGGTGGTGGCCAGCCTCGATTGGCACCCGAGTTCCCAATGTTAGCTGCGGTGTGGAACTGTAGAGGGCTGGGTGGGCCCTCTACGGTTTCCCAAATCAGAGGGATTATTAGATCTCATCACCCAGTTTTTATTTTTCTGTCAGAAACAAAAAAACCAAATGCTTTTGTTAAAACCATCTGTAAAAAATTAGGCTTTGAGGATCGATTTTCCTTGGTGGATCCTCAAGGTCAAGGGGGAGGTCTCTTATTATTATGGGAACCATCTGTCTCTATTCTTCACATTCAGTCTACTTCTTTTTACATTGCTATCCACTTCCAACTTGCAAATTCTGAACCTCAATGGGGAATATTCGTGTATCTCAGTACCAACAAATCTGTTAGGGCATCTCAATGGGCTGATCTTGAAGCTGCAAAGACTGGTTGGGGAGACCTATGGTTTGTATCTGGAGATTGGAATGATCTCTGTTCCAATGTGGAGAAAATGGGAGGTAATCCTAGACCCTATGGCAGCTTCTTGGGCTTTAACTCTTTCATCAGGAACATGGATATGGAGGAAATTAAAATGCTGGGACATCAGTTTACTTGGTGTAACAACAGAACAACTGAAGGCCTAGTTGAGGAAAGGCTAGACAGAGCTTTTGGCTCCATAGATTGGCATCAAGCATTTCCTAATGCCACAGTTTTGAACAAAGCTACTAGTTCCTCTGATCACTCTATTCTCTTGGTGGATGCTGGCTATCAAAAAGACAGAAAACCAAAAAGATTTCATTTTGACAAACGTTGAGTGGGCAAGGAAGGATTCTTGGAGGTTGTATCTGCTGCTTGGAGGATTCCAGTTTCAGGCACACCCTTTTTTAAACTCAAAGAAAAAGTAAAAAACACCAGAACTGCACTCTTAATCTGGAGCTCCGAATTTCATACTCAAAATCAGCTTATCATAGCATCTCTCACTCAGAAGCTGGAAGATCTGAGAGCTCAGAACATAGCCAACAACTGGGATGACTGGAACAACACCAGAATTGATCTTCAAAAGGCCCATCACCAAGAAGAGCTTTACTGGAACCAGAAGGTGAGATTGAATTGGCTCAAACATGGAGATTCTAACTCCAAATTTTTTCATGCCTACACTTTACAGAGAAGGAGGAAGAATGCAATATCCAGATTAGTGTCTTCTAGAGGTGAAGAGCTCACATCCCAGTCTGCAATTCAATCCCACATCTCTGATTTTTACTCTAATCTGTTCTGTTCTGAAGGCTCCTGGGGAGGTGACTCTGTTCTTCATCTGATCCCTAGATCAATCACCTCTGATATGAATACCTCTCTTATGCTACCAGTTGAGGAAGAAGAAGTGAAAACAGCTCTTTTCAGCCTCCCCCCAGATAAGTCTCCAGGTGAAGAAGGGATGAGTGCCTTCTTTTATCAACATCTCTGGTCTTTAATTCATGATGACTTGGTAGCAGCAGTGATCAGTTTTTTTAGCTCAGGGCAACTTCTACAATATTGGAACCATACAATCCTGTCCCTAATTCCCAAGTGTGCATCTCCTGACTCTTTAAGCCAATTTAGGCCAATCAGTCTGTGCTCGGTTGTTTACAAGGTAATATCTAAAATCCTAGCTTTGAGATTACAATCTTGTCTGAAGGATTGCATTAGTGATCAACAGTCTGCATTCATTAAAGGGAGGCAATTACTGGATAATGTTATTGTGGCACAGGAAGCTTTTCATTTTCTCAACAGGCACTCTTCTGGCAAAAATTTCTTTATGGCTCTTAAGCTTGATCTAGTGAAAGCATTTGACAGGGTTGAACGGCTTAGTATCAAAAAGATAATGATTCAAATGGGGTTTCATGCTGACTTTGTTAAACTAATCATGGCTTGCATCACTACTACATCTATCTCATTTAAAATCAATGGTGAAGTCAGTGGGTACATTAAACCCTCCAGAGGAGTCAGGCAAGGGGATCCTATCTCCCCTTATTTGTTTTTAATCATTTCAGAACTCCTCACTGCTTTGATCTTGGAAGCTTGTTCTTCTGGTAATCTTAAAGAGCTAAAACTGTCTCAAAATGGCCCTGCCATCTCCCATCTGTTGTTTGCCGATGATTCTCTACTATTCTGTAAGGCTGGAGTTGATCAAGCACATATCCTTATGGACATTTTGAGCAGATACAAACTATTCACTGGACAACCTGTTAACCTGCAAAAATCTGCTATATTCTTCAGCAGAAACACTCCCATGATAATCCAATCCAATGTCTGCTCTGCTCTTCAAGGCATTCAATCTCACAGGTCCACAAGATATCTTGGACTTCCCCTTGGCATTGGGAGATCAAAAAAAGAAGTTTTTGCATATCTTCTGGAAGCAATTCAGGGCAAACTGCAAAGCTGGAAGGCCAAACTCTTATCTTCTGCTGGTAAATTAGTGTTGATGAAAGCAGTGCTGCAAGCCTTGCCTATTTTTACCATGTCCTGCTTCAAGTTGCCTGCTTCCATCTGCTCTGCTATTTCTAGTTTGTGTGCAAGGTTCTGGTGGTGCTCTAATTCTGAAGAATCCAGAGGCATACATTGGAAGAGTTGGGACAAAGTTACTATTCCCAAGCTGAATGGAGGTCTAGGCCTCTTAGATATCAAACTCTTCAATGAAGCTCTTATCTGCAAACAACTCTGGAGAATCACAAGCCAGCCAAACCTTCTTGTAAGCAGAGTTCTAAAGGAAAGGTACTTTCCCAATTCCTCTATATTTCAAGCTACTAAATCCAACAGAAGCTCTTGGCTATGGAATTGCTGGCTGGATGTTTTACCTTCCTTTACTAAATGGCTGAAAACTGAGATTAGAAATGGAGCTTCCACTAGAATTTCTTACTGCAATTGGGTTCCTACCTTATTGAAACCTGCCCCAGAAATGCTTGAAATTGCTAGGGATCACCTCATTTTTGTTAAGGATTTGATGCAGACTGATGGCTCTCACTGGAATGAATGGCTAGTGAAACAAATTTTTAATGAATCAGACAGTGCTGCAATTTTGAAAATCAAAACCTTGAGAGCTGACTTGCCTGACAAACATTACTGGGCCTTGGACAAGAAAGGGAGATTTTCAGTAGCCAACACATATGCTGCCTTGATTGCTCAGAAAGTCAGAGTTTTGGATATGCCAGAAAGCAGCTCATCTCCTAATCCATGGCCCCTAACTCTCAAAAGAACTTGGTCTTTGAAAGTTCTCTCAAAAATTAAAATCTTTATATGGAAATGTCTAACTGGAGCTTTACCTGTTCTTGTCAATTTGAATAAAAGAGGATTGGACATTGATGTGATTTGTAGATGTTGTGGAGAAGCCCCTGAAACAGTTGAGCATGCACTCCTTCAATGCTCTAGAGCTTGTACAGTCTGGAATCTTGCACCAGTTTCATGGCCAGGCCTCTCTCAGTGCAGAAACTCATTCAGATCATGGTGGCAAGCCATTTGCAGCATTGATCACTCAGACTTAGCTGAAGAGAGGATCCAGTTGTCCACTTACCTCCTTTGGTGGCTCTGGAAGACAAGGAATCACTGGATCTTTCAGCACTCAATACCCCCTCCTCACATTGTCATTCAAGCAGCAATGTCTGATTGGAGGGACTTCCAGGCTGCTGCTTAGTTTTTTTAGTTCTTGTTCTTCTTTGTTTGGGTTTCTGTTTTTTGCTTTCTTGGATTAGCATTTGACTAGGCTTTTAGGCAGTGGTTGATTTGCTTCTCCTTTGTTTTTCCTGGTTTTCTTTATGTTCTAGGTTGGTTATTGTTGAGGCTCTAGGCCATCTTTAGATGTGCCTCTCATGTTTGCTCTTTGTGTATCTAAACTTTGTATCTTGGTTCTTTTCAGTTAATAGATCCTTCTATCGTTCCGGTAAAAAAAAAAAGTAATGTCTAGTATTTAATATTTCATATTACGTCAAATTTAATTAAAAAATAATATATTATATAAACGAAATATAATGTGCTATATATATTTATATATTCTAATTCATTTTGATCGGTACATATGTTATGTTAAAATACAATCTCCAATGCACAAAAGTGCAATATGTCCGTCATTAAAGTACCATATGCAAAGTACTATTTTAGTATTTTATATTATTTTTATTATTAAAATTATCTATTAATTCAATATTTTAACGTAACATATGTACCGAATATATGTTAAAGTGCATTTCGAAAGTGCATATGTTACGATCGATACAATTCATTTCGATCGGTACATATGTCACGTTAACGTGCAATCTCAAATGCACAAAAGTGCAATATATCCATCATTAAGGTGCAATATGTAAAGTACTATTTTAGTATTTTATATTATTTTTATTATTAAAATCATATATTAATTCAATATTTTAACGTAACATATGTACCGATATGTACCGAATATATTCAAATTCATTCCGATTGTTACATATGTTACGTTAAAGTGCAATCTCAAATGCACAAAAGTGCAATTTGTCCGTCATTAAGGTGCAATATGTAAACTACTATTTTAGTATTTTATATTATTTTTAATATTAAAATTATCTATTAATTCAATATTTGATTTATTATATTATATTATTTTTTGTATTATTTTAATATTTTATTTTATTTCAATTTAATATTTTTGTTTTCACTTTAATATTTTTATTATTTGTACTTTTAGAAAGTTTTTGTAAATAACGGATTTGACACATGTACTCAATTAAAATTAATTAAATTTCTGAAAATTGCACATAGGTCCTTGTAAGTTATCATATTTTTAAAAATTAGTCTCTACATCCAAAAATTCAATTACACCTAAAAATATCTTGCAGGCCTTGGTATATGTTCATACCTCCGTCATTTCACCACTTCCGCCAGCGTGGCGGCGCGCGGCGGACGTCCGGTTGCAGATGTCGGTCAATCGCAATGATATAATGAGACAACAAGAATGACGTATTCATACGAATATTGTACTCTTTTTCCTTCATTAGTATTTTGTCCCACTGGGTTTTTCCTAATAAGGTTTTAATGAGGCATATTCATGGTATAATGAGGACTAGTGAACAAATGATATGATTCCTCGTGATGATAAGAAGACACTGGGGTAGCTGTACTCTTTTTCCTTTTATCAAGTTTTTCGCATTGGGTTTGTTGACAAGGTTTTAACGAGGCAGCACATGGATACTCCAATAAAGATGATCTATTTAAGGGGGAACAATGTTGTGCTTCCACAATGCTCAGGTTTTGTCCCATCGGGTTTTCCTGAAGGAGCAATGTCGTGATTCAAAATAATCAGGTTTTGTCCCACCGGGTTTTCATGACATGCTAAAGAAGCGGTACCTGATGGCCACAAGATGTTCAGATTGAGCTTGTTAAAATCAATTAAAATATGTTTAGAAAATAGTCATTCAAGGGGGAGTGTTATAAAATTAAATGTTAGGTTAGGTATTTAGGTGTAGAAAATACACCAACTTTTACTATTTTATTATAAATTTATATATATGAATGAGTATTTTACCCTCGATGTAATTGTATTATTACTATTATGCCATCAGAAGTTTTCATATAAATAGGAGCTTCATTTATAATGAAAATACAACAAAGAGAATATCTTCTCTCTCTATTCTTTCTTTCTCTCTAGTTTTATAACATAAAAAAGGTATTAAATCAAATACATCAAAGGCTAGAGAATTACAACACAATCAAAGTCCTTCCTACCAGATAACTTCAGGGAAAGGGCCTTGTTCTTCAGTTTGAAACAACATTTAGTCCATCCATCTTGCAGTGCCTTCTTCATCATCCATCTAACAGAACTCAACTATTTGCCCTCATCACATCCAGAAAAGTAACATGTATTTGAAATTCTCTGCACCAGCTCTCCTTCTTTCTCTACTTTGCAGGACACCTCCACTTGATCTTTTGAAGAGTTTAGAGCACTGACAGTAAAGAGCCACAACTCTACTCTTGGGGAAAATTCTCTTCAGAAATAAAGGGATTTTGGAGCAAAGAATAGGTAAAAATCCCAACTTATCAGATAACTCAGCATATTCCAACCATTCTGATTTTGCTCTCTGTACAAACTGATTTTCACTGCACTTCTCCTTTCTGAACAACCATGAAATCCTTGTTTCCAGAGCCACCACATTATATAGGTTGACAGACTTACTCTGTCTCTACGGTTGCCTGAAAAAAAAATGCCATGAAACTTCCCCACCATGCTTTAAAGGAAACATCATATTTATCAAGGCCCTGGCACTCTCTACCACTCAGCTTCCACGCAATCTTAGCTCTAGAGCAATTAAATAATATGTGGTCGAGATCCTCCGGTGAAGCTTGTAACGCCCCGTTTGAATTAGAGTTATTTGGGATTTTATTAATATATTATTATTATCATTTGCCATTATTATTATTATTATTGTTATTATTATTATTATTATTATTATTATTATTATTATTATTATTATTATTATTATGTGTTGATTTATATTTAATTGTCTAATTGCCTAAATGCTTTAAAGTGCTTAATATGTATTAATTATAAATATTAAAAATGTGGTTTATAAATATAATTGCTTGATATTATTTTAATTTATATCGCACCATACCGAGCCCGATATTTTTCATAAGTACTAACCGCGTATCCGGTCGAACATCAAGTGGCGCCCATGGTTTCAAACCCGTGCCCGTGACCCGAAGGCTTGCGCCCCACCCGGCCGAGTCTCTCCCTTCCCTTGTGTTTTGTTTTGGCAAGTTTGCTTGGAAGGAAAGTTTCCAAACCCTAAAGCTGGCCCTAGCCTTTATAAATAGAGGAGATTGGTCCCTAGTCTCGTCAAATTATTTTTCCCGCAGCCACTCTCTTCTCTCTCGCGCTCTCTCTTTTTCTCTCTTGTTCCGATCGCTGCCCGTCGCTCATCGGCCTGAGGCCATCGTGACACCGTCGTGCATCGCCTCCATCACTGTCCATCGCAGCCGTGCTTCACCGCGGCAGACATCACATGTTGCTGCTCGCCTCCATCGACCTGCTCCTCATCGCGTCCCTGTGCGCGTCGTGGCCATCGCCGCTGTTCACGTACCGCTGCGAGGAAGCGTTGCCCAACAATCCCACTCGCGACACCCTGTTCGCGTGTAGCGGTCGTTCGTGCGTTCCCAGGCCATCGCCGTTCGTGCTCCCTGTCGCTGCCCAGCGTGCCCGCGACCACACAGACGGCCCCAGCAGACACGCGAGCCAACCCCCAGCGCCAACGGGCACGCCACGCGAAGCTGCCGTGCCAGTGCGATCGCAGTAACCCCCTCGCCCCGTTCGACCCCTGTTTCGTACAAATTTCCCGAGAACGATACAAGGCTGATAAAACCCCCTTATTTTTATGTATGTATATGTTATGTATCAAGCCTTGAGGAGATTTGCATGTTAGGTTTGAAATATGATCGTTTTATTGTATGATATATTCGTTATATGTGAAGCATGTGAAATATTGGTAAATCGTGATTAGGACTGTGGAATGTTGGAACATTTGAAGTCTTTGGCCTCATGGTGAAGGCCTTAGACGTTTTTGTTGAGTATGTGGTCATATATGTATTTTTGAATCGGGTATTGCTGCTGATTTTTACAAAAATCATCATAAATCGTATGTTCGTCCAATTGATGTGAAATTCGAACTGTATGACCATATATTGGTATGTTATGTGGTGTAAAAGTTTTAGGTAGAAATAATATCTGTAGCCATGTCAAATGTCGATTTGAAATTTTGGGCAGAAACTTCAAAAACTCTTTAAAATTCGGATTCTTGGTATTTTGCTGTGATTTTTGGTGAGTGTCATTATCCTGGTGTTATATGATTTGTGTCCAAATTTTGTTGAAAAATTCCAAGGATTGCCCGGTGAACTTGTAAATTCAGATTTTTGTCGCTTTTTCATAAAAATTGGTTGCTCAGGTTAAACTGAGGTCTTGGGTCTGAAACTTGGTGAAAACGTGTCTTTCTGGGTATATTTTTATGTGTAAAAATTTTAAGTCAATCAGTCGAGTGCATTTTAAAAACTGTCGTGTCCATTTGGTTTACTGCCTGTCTGCCGGGCCCTGTGCACTGCCGCCAGCGTGATACGGAAGTGGCTAGGCAGCTCAAGAACGCTGCAAGTCGCGCCTATCACGCACGCAAGAGGATGGCATGGGCCACTGGTGAGATGCACGTCCTGGATCAAGATACGCGCATGGGGCGGAGAAGTGGCCAAGCAACGGGCACGGACGACGGCAGGTGACTGGCGGGCGAGACGAGCGAGCAGGTGGCCGCGGGCATAGGCGCGTTGCACACGAGTGCGGACGTGGGAGATGCGCGGAACCGGGAAGCGCGTGCTGGGCTTGAGGCCTTATGCCTCGAGCATGCGGCAAGGCTGGCGGGGCACACGCGCGCGCTAAGGCGGCTGGCAGCAATGACGTGCGCGACACGCCGGGTGAAGGTGCACGCGCAGGGCGCGAGACCCCAATCCTCGAGGAGTGCGGAAATTCGGGGCGGGCGTGCGGGGACGCGCGCGAGGGCGGCGTGATGAAGGATCGGGTGTTCGCGTCCT
>CACSLK010026072.1:4569591-4585719 GCA_902706635.1 Striga hermonthica
GGTTGTTGAGGAGAACGAAGCATGCCATATAAGTGGCTGTGGACACCTCAACCTACAGGACGCGTTTTGGTGAGCTAGCTCCCAAAGGCAAAACCGTGAGGGAATGATCTTGTGTATACCCAAAGCGGACAATATTCTGTAGCGGGTGAGCTGGGCTGTTACAATCCAATACCCAAGAAGAATCGTTAACTGAAAAGTTAACTTCAACAAAAGAAATACCTGAACTTTTCAGGCTTGCAAGGTACTTTTTGCAGTTCCTCTTCCAATGCCCAGTTTTACCACAATGATAACATTTATTGGGTTTAGTTAATTTGTTTTGTTCAAGGATACTTGCAATTGGATTTTTAGCCATTTTAGTAGACTGATCTACAAAACCAACAAAAGAAGCAGAAAATAATTAGACTATGGAATTCATATTCATTTAATATTAGGTCTTTAAATATTAAATATCTCCCACTATTTTAATTAAAACTCCATTTTAATTATGAAAATCTAATTTTCATAATGGGCTTGAAGTCCAATAAAATTATTCCATATCTCAATTTTATGAGTACGCATGAAACATTTTTATCGGTAGTCAACTTTTGACAATTGTATCTCTATACAACCTTCAAAATGTTTTGCCTCACTTTCCTTATATACCTCAATTTTATGACCGTATATATTACTCAGTGTCAAATCAAATCCATCAAACATTCATGATAATGGCCCACCAGAATGTCCCACGACTCATGGTAACCACAAAGAGGAATCCGTCTCATGAGTATCACTATACTTAGTAAGGATCACAGCTTTCGACACAAAACCACCCCACAACTCATGGTCGGTGATAAAGTATCGTAGCATCTCATGTCGTCTACTTTTGATGGAAGACCTGGATTAATAAGTCCCTACTTATTTTTATCCATTATTGATTTGATATAGAATTAATCTCATTAATTCTTTTGGGTTCCTTAGATCTCATCGATTACCATCTTTACGTGTGTTTATTTATCGCATTATTCATCGCATGAATCTCAAGCATAAATAAACCTAACATACATATAATGCATGCATATGGTGGGATGATCATGACCTTGCCTATACGACCCATTCGAGCCAAAATGGGTCTATGCCTATGCACGTGATAAAACAAATAAATAGAACTACTTCTATTACATTTCATTTTATCTACCCGTACAAGCACAGGCCTTCGAGATTTATAACTTGTAAAATTACCCACACAAGCGTGGGCCTTTTGCATCGAACGGTTCTCCAACCTGATCTAATTTTCTAACGATACAAAAAAAATTAAAATTTTACAAATCATAACTTAAGAGACTCACAGGTCTCGATAAATTACAATCATTCAATCATATTGAATAACATGCAACATTCAATCATATTGAATAAAACAAGAGACTCGCAGGTCTCGATAAATTACAGTCATTCAATCATATTGAATAAAATTACAACCATTCAATCATATTGAATAAAAATAGACATTCAATCAAATTGAATAAAAGGCTCATGATCATCCCTAAATTAAACCATTCATCACATGAATTAAAACATAATAAAAAAATATTATTATGTCACACTACCCGTGTGATCAAATCACACGACTCGTGTGAAAAAGCCGTAAGGAAAACTCAAATTTTTCCTTAACTCACACGACTCGTGTGGCTCATGACACGACTCGTGTGAGTCTACACGACCCATGTGACTACGTCACACGACTCGTGTGAAAAAGCCGAAAGAAAAATCAATTTTTTCTTTGATCTCACACGACCCGTGTTGCTCATGGACACGGATCGTGTGAAATTTACGACACAAAAAATCAAATTTTATGTTACGCCACACGACTCGTGTGACACCTCACACGACTCGTGTGGATCCACACGACTCGTGTGACCCCTCACACGACCCGTCTTAAAAAAAGTCGAATTTTATTTTAAATAATTAATATGTTTATCATATAAACATTTAATTATTTTGCTTATCTCATAAACATTAACAAATCAAAATCTGTTTTTAAAGACGATAACCGTGGCTCTGATACCACTGTTGGGTTCACCTGTACTGTACGGGTTATACACAGCGGAAAAATTATGTTTCAAAACAAGTATTTATCGTATAAATACTCAACCCATACGTACATGTAGCGAATGCACAGATCGTCATCATTTAAAAACATGTAATAATACAAATTTTGATTTGTTATAAGTAAATTAAAATTTACATTTGTTCTTGAACTCCTTCAAATTGACGATGGATGAGAAAATCAATTCCCAGTTTGGTAACGTCCACTTCTTGATGTTACTCACTTTAGGAATCCAAATGTTTTCCCTCTAATCGTGTCCACCTTTTTAAAATCCGGTTCCGGAATAGTTTCTTCGCTAGTAGAAACTACCCAGTTTTTATTCAATAAGTATAGAATATATTTTTGAGGAGATTTTTACAAGAACTCTTTCTTGATTTATATTTTGAAGAACACTTCTTCTTTTCTCTCTTTTCAACTCTTGAAAAACTTAGCCAAAAACTTAGCTAAATTGAACATCAAATATGTCCATATTTATACTAAACATTTTAATATAAAATAATAATATTAGGTAGAATATTTTCATAAAATATAAAAAGTCTTTAAGAATATTTTCATAAAATATTAAATCTTGAATGAAGAAGACTATTACCCGCCCAATATTCTATTAATAAAAATAAAATTAATTATGTGAATTGGTTAACAACTCCAAACCACTATAATTAATTTATTCTTATTAATATTTAATCTTTAATCATATTAAAGATAAATAATAAAATAATAATTCTTGAAAACATTTTTTGAAGACTTTATTATTTTAATCTTTTCTTCCATCTCCTCATTTAATAATCATATTATTATTTGGATTTGAAATTTAAAATCCAATTTTAAATTTCAACTATTAATTTAGTAATTCCATTAATTACTAAATTAATATCCAAAATTCAATTAATCAATCCAATTGATTAATTTAATATATTCCATAAATTGACATCTAATCAAATTAGATTTGTCAATTAATTCTAACTCTTTAGAATTACTATTTGAATTTTATCTTCATTCAAAAATTGGTGTGACCTTTTAGGTTCATAAGTAATACTAGTAGTGGGCTTACAACTCTTTGTAATTTGAGTTAATCTTATTAACTCTTATTCATGAATTAACTCCTTAATTCAAGAACCCACATATCATGGGAACATCTAGCAAGTAGCATGAATCTAGTTTTAAGTGAATAGCGAGTAAACCTATTTCGATTACAGGTCCATACATGTAAAATCCTTTCGACATCCAATTTCCCGATTAAATCTTGGGTATGATTTTATCGAAACCCAAATTGATTTAATAAGTATGATTCCATTTCAAGTTTAGTAATTCGTTTATGAATCTCTATTCATCCCGCCTTGGCCAAGGACTTTGAATTACTAACTATGAAACACATAGGAAATTCACTTATCTTCATAAGTGTCGAATCCTTTGTTGGCCACTGACAAACTTCCATACATATTAATACAATACCCGAAAATATCCCTTTATACGATTGTGCTAGCAATCAAAAGGATAAATCAAAGTAAAATATAATATGCACAAAGTTACTATCGTGCCTCAAGTCTAAGGATTAATCATGTACTATTGTAACATGAAAATTCTTATTTGACAGAAAAATTATCATTAAGAATTTTCATACGGTCATGTTCAGTGAACTTGTTCTCTAACAAGCACCCACATATATGTATTTGCATCCCACGCTAATGTTGATGGAGTGCAACATTCTTGTCCAACAAGCATACATCATATGTGCAAGTCCTTTCCGGGTTTATTTGATATCCCATCTCAAAACATCCAACGACTTGGAATTGTATTTAAGATCACAACTTTGAAGGTATGTTCCATGATCACCATCTCTATGCACAACCATACCTTATAGCTATAAGTGATCTAGGGACTTTATCTTAAGTGCAAATATAAGATAAATGCTTATTCTTAAAATAAAGTAATGCCTTTTAGTTAATATAATTCCAGTAGATTGTATTTTCAAGTAGAATACGTCCAATCCGATTGGAACGCCGGGTATCCTACTCTAACACTAAGTCCTTTCGAAAGGTACCAATCAAGTTCCAAGGAGTTATTGTGGAAGCCGATCTCTTTGCCCTCAACTTGGTTGGACCGGACGAGGTGCTAGGGGTGCAATGGCTGGAAGGACTTGGGAGAGTAACCACGGACTACCGCACCGGAGTTATGGAGTTTGGATCTGGAGGGAAGAGAGTCACTCTTAAGGCAGGAGGAGAGAAGATTACTAAGGAGGTTGGACTGAAGAGCATTGAAAGAGTTTGGCGAGGTGGCAGCCAAATCTTTGCAGTAGTAGTTGAGAACATAGGAGCGCACGTGGGCAAGGATGAATAGCAGCAAGGAGATGTGCGTGAGCTTCTCGAGGAATTTGAGGGAGTACTGGGCGAGCCTAAGGCATTACCACCTCACCGAGAGTTCGATCATCGCATACCACTAGTCAATGAGCGGCATGCCGTACACGTGCATCCTTATAGGTACGCTCACTTTCAGAAAACTGAGATCGAAAGGCAAGTAGCTGAGATGCTAGAGTCTGGGTTAATTCAGCATAGCTCGAGTCCATTTTCATCGCCAGTATTATTAGCTAAGAAAAAAGATGGTACGTGGAGGTTTTGTACTGACTATCGGGCTCTGAATGCCGCGACTATCAAGGATCGATTTCCTTTTCCTAGTGTCGACGACATGCTCGATGAGTTGGCAAGATCACACTATTTCTCGAAGCTCGACCTAAGAGCTCGCTACCATCAGATCCGACTCCACAAGGCCGACATTCCGAAGACAGCTTTTCGTACACATCAGGGGCATTATGAGTATTTGGTGATGCCATTCGGGCTGTGAAACGCTCCATCTACTTTCCAGTTTGCTATGAATTTTATCTTCAAGGAGTATCTACATAAGTTTGTTCTAGTCTTCTTTGATGATATCTTGGTATATTCGAAGTCATGAGCTGAACATCTGGAGCATTTAAGAGTGGTGCTCGAAGTCTTGGAGGCTAACTCATTCCACCTCAAGCCGTCCAAGTGTTCGTTCGGGCAGGAGATGGTTGAGTACCTAAGTCACTTTATATCCTACGATGGCATGAAGGTGGATCCACGAAAGATAGAGGCTATGGTCGACTAGCCTAAGCCAACAAGTCTCACGCAGCTCTGAGGATTGCTAGGGCTCACGGGCTACTACAAGAAATTTGTGAAGGATTATGGGACCATCGCCAAACCACTTACTGAGATGACCAAGAAAGGCGGTTCACATAGACCAAGGCTAGCGAGGAGGCGTTTGAGATACTAAAAAGCGCCATGACTATGACGCCGGTGCTCTCCATGCCAATGTTTGATGTCTTGTTCGAGGTACACACAGATGCGAATGATATTGGAATTGGAGCTGTGCTAGTGCAGGAAGGACGACCCTTAGCTTATCTCAGCAAGGCACTAGGCACGACTCGATTGGGATTATCTGTGTACGTAAAGGAGATGCTAGCAGTTGTCGAGGCTGTAAGATGCTGGAGGCCATATCTATTAGGGCGTCGATTTTGAATTGTGACTGACCAGCAGCCACTCAAGCATCTACTCGAGCAAAGGATTGTTACTTCCGAGCAACAGAAGTTTGTCTCGAAACTAATGGGGTTTGACTTTGAGATATTCTACCGGCCAGGTCGACAGAATGCTGTAGCTGACGCATTATCTGGACGGACATATATAGCTGAGCTTAATGCTATCACCGGGCCAACGTGGACCATCTGGGACGAAGTTTGAAAGGCGCAAGAGGAGGATACTTATTGCCATGAGTTGCACCGGAAGATCGAAGCAGGAGAAACCACTGGTGATTATAAGCTGCACAATGACCTACTATTACATCGAGGCCGAGTATTCGTTCCCGACAATAGGCAGCTACGCGAGAAGATCATGCAGCACTTCTACGATTCTAAGATTGGAGGTCACTCGGATATCTACCGCACATGGATGAGGATAGCCAATACCTTTTTTTGGCCAGGACAGTAGAGCACAGTTCGGGATTACATCCCACGATGCGACGACTGTCATCGCACTAAGGCTGATTCACGCCGACCAAGCGAGCTGCTGCAACCGCTACCAGTACCCGAGGCGATTTGGAAAGACATCACCATGGATTTCATTGAAGGGCTGCCGAGTTCTAATGGGTTTAACGGAGTAATGGTCATAGTGGATCGACTTACCAAGTATGCTCACTTCATACCCATCACCCATCCTTACACAGCCAAGTCTATCGCCAGGTTGTTCATCGAATATGTGATGAAGTTACATGGAGCTCCGCGATCTATAGTTTTCGACCGAGATAGGATCTTTATGAGCAGATTTTGGTCCGAATTCTTCAAGTTGCAGGGGACGAAGCTATCCATGAGCTCAACATATCATCCCCAAACCGATGGGCAAACCGAGGTAACCAACCGAACTCTTGAGCAATATCTACGGTGCTATGTTCAACAATTTCTGAAGAGGTGGGAAAATTTTCTGCCCTGGGCTGAGTACTGGTACAATACTACTTACCATGAGTCGACCAAGATGACTCCATTTGAGCTGGTATATGGGCTTAAACTGCCAACACTGATCAACTACTCGGAGGAAGGCACGTTCAACGATGAAATCGTTCGAGAACTTGAGGAGCGAGATTTGATATTGCGAGAGTTGAAGAAAAATCTCGAAGGCTCGATTAATCGAACCAAAGCCTTCGTAGATGGGAAGCGACGAGAGGAGAATTACGCGCCAGACGAGTATGTCTACTTGAAGCTGCGACCGTTCAGGCAGCGCACAACGGCACAGAGGGCAGCACCTAAGCTAGGAGTGCGATACTATGGGCCTTATCAGATTCTAAAGCGCATCGGTCAAGTAGCTTATCGACTAGAGCTACCCGAGAGTTCACAGATCCATCCAGTGATACATGTCTCTCAGCTAAAGAGAAGTCTTGGAGAATCGCACAAGTGGTGCAAGGAGTTACCAGCGACTGCAACCGATGGAAGGGTCATAGTCCGACCAAAACATGCAATTTAGTACTGAAAAGTCAGGAAAGCTGAACGCTACCAGTGGGAAGTACTAGTCGAGTGGGAAGAGTTGCCACAGGAGGAAGCCACATGGGAGGATCTAGATGAGATACGTGATTAATTTCTGAGTTTTACCCTTGAGGACAATGAAGCGCTTGAAGGGGACGGGAATGATATGGAAGTGGCTAGGCAGCTCAAGAACGCCGCAAGTCGCGCCTATCACGCACGCAAGAGGATGGCACGGGCCACTGGCAAGACGCACGTCCTAGAGCAAGATACGCGCATGGAGCGCGGAAGTGGCCAAGCAACGGGCACGGACGATGGCAGACGACTGGCGGGCGAGACGAGCGAGCAGGCGGCCGCGGGCATAGGCGCGTTGCACACGAGTGCGGACGCGGGAGATTCACGGAGCCGAGAAGCGCGTGCGGAGCTTGAGGCCTTATGCCTCGAGGCATGCAGCAAGGCTGGCAGGGCACACACGCGCGCTAAGGCAGCTGGCAGCAATGACGTGCGTGACACGCCGGGTGAAGGTGCACGCGCAGGGCGCGAGACCCCAATCCTCGAGGAGTGCGGCAATTCGGGGCGGGCGTGTGGGGACGCGCGCGAGGGCGGCGCCAACGCGCAGGCGTGCGCAGCAAGCAAGGGGTGTGAACACGCACTGGCGAATTCAGCGACCCTAGTCCTCGAGGACTAGGGTGAGGGCGCGCGGGCGGTGAGGCGACCGAACGTGCGAAGAGAAGAGAGAGAGAGAGAGAGAGAGAGAGAGAGAGAGAGAGAGAGAGAATTACTTGGAGTGCACACCAAGTGATTTTGTTTCCATCTAGCTTTATGATTTCTAGAACGTTTGGGATTTCTAATATTTTATTGCTTTATTAGTTCCCTAGGTAGATTAGGACTAGATATTTTGTGCCTATATAAAGGCCCCTTCCCCATGTTATTTTCATCATTCAGTTTATCAATAAAAATCTGAACTTCTGTTCAAACACTTTGTCTTAGATTTCTTCTAGATCTCTATTGCAATTTTATTCATTTCAATAGGCGTGGTTGTGGCTAGAGAAACACCTATCGGCTATTCAAGGCGCGGATTCGTGGCTTATAGGCAATCGGAACACACGATCCTCATCACAGCACCTCAGCGCGCACGCCAGCGCCCCAACGCGTAGCCCAGCGCCCCAGCACATAGCACCACAGCGCCCCAGCGTGCCCAGCAAGCCCAACAGTGCCCCGCAGTACCCCGACTGCACCCAGCCGTGCCCCGACCGGGCCAGCGAGCAGCCCGGGCCCGTCCTATGCCTTCCTTGCGTTTTTCCCGAAACTATTAATGTGCTTTTGACCCGTTTGACCTTGTTTTGCATGCTAAGTCTATATGTGGTATTTATATGCATTGTTGTCAAATCTAAGTGTTAGGTCCGAGTGTTCCAATGTGCACAGAACTTCATGAACTACTTGATTGAATCAAGTTCAATCAAGTATGATTGTGTATGCTCTATAAGGTCGAGATAGGTGTTGATCTTAGTATATTAATTGTTGTAGGTGTTTGACGAGCCATGCTCGCCGCCTACTCCTGATTGTGTGCTATTCCTTGCTGTATCAGGTGGGTCTTATTTAAATTGTCTATGCCATGAATGATATGTGTTTATATTTGTGAGTATGATCTATGCATGAACATGAAATATGTACCCTATCGATGTGAGCTGTTACGGCCGTCGGTAAGGTTATCCCCGTCGATGTAATACGGTTGCCCTTGTGAGGCAAGTCTCCTTAAGTCCTGATATGGCCGTGCCCTTGTGAGGTATGTAAGCCCATAGGAAGGCCGTGTCTGTAGCGTGGCATGTACTCCCGCCTTCGGGTAATGAATCCCAGTTCTGCGGCTAGCGATAGATGTGCACAGGTGTAATGTGGTTGTTGTGTTTTTTATAGGAGATGAGATATGATGTGATTATGATTATTTTATTTTCATGCTGCGACCATACTATTTTGACATGTCATCATTCATGTGCATAGTAGTGAGCACTACGTTCATTTTGTGCTCACTCCCACCTGCTCTTCACGGATGCAGGTTAAGTAGGTGCCAGATGACGAGGGAAGAAGAGTGGGTTGGTCATTGATATATGCTTTTGATTATGCTTCCGGTATGAATAATGTGTGGTCCTTGTGAACCTCTTTTGGTTGAGATACCTTGAACTTTTTTCAAAACTTATTTTTGGACCAATGTTTTCGTTTGGATATTCGAATTGGCATTGTTTCTTGAATATCATGTGTTCGATTATGTATGCTATAATGTTTATCTAATAATCATGTGAAATTGATGTGTTAAGGGTTAATGAAAACCATGTGAACAACCAGATATGACTTGGTTGATGTTAAACGTTTGAATAACGCCTATGTTATAAAAAACGAGTTCGGAAATTATTTACTGATTTTTGGAAAGTCCGGAATTTCTTTAATATCCAAAGTGGGGTGTTTCAGTTTGGTATCATAGCCAGTCTGCGTTTCTGTAGATTGGTTTATATGTGATTATGTGTTTAGACCTTGTAATATAACCACTCGTCTCCGTCACTCCGCGCTGCTTAAGGTATATTGATTTAAGTTTTACTGAAAATACTTGATATGTAAATGTACACTTGTGGCAATGAAACTACTTGTGTTGAACTTGTGATTTAGGGCTTACGATCTATCCACCTTTATTTAATCAAACTCTAGTGTTTAATGGCCAACTCTAGACTTTTGTAATTATGATTATTTTGTTTTTTTTGTGCTAAACCCTGTTCGGCTTATTCAATGTAGAGTTATGAATATACGCAACAACCGTAATCGTCAGCCATCCCCGTCTCCTTCTCCGCCTCGTTGTCATCACCAGGCCCCTCCGGCCATGGACCTTACCCAGCTCATAGTCCAGTTTCAGAGATTGAATGCACCGACTTTCGTGGGGACTGAGAACCCCACAGCAGTACTGGAGTGGATCAAGGATCTGGATAAGATTTTCGCTGTGCTCCCCCTCCCGGACCGACAGCGTGTATCTCTCGCAACTTATCAGATGAAGGAGGATGCTTCTGACTGGTGGATTGACCACTGGGCTTGGAGGCTAGAGGCGGAGCTTTATGCTCTCACTTGGGAGCAGATGAAGATGATGGTGCGTGGCAAGTTCCTTCCCCAGAGCTTTTACGATAGGATGGAGCATGAGTTCTACCATTTGAAGCAGGGCAGCTCCACCGTGGACGAGTATATTCGCACGTTCACCCGGATATGTCTTTTTGCGGGCGGCTCAGTGAACACCGATACCAAGAAGGCCCGCAAGTTTCTCAAGAGGCTCAATCAGAGGATCCGTGAACTGGTGGGGAGTCACGGACTGATGTCTTTTGCTGACACTGTGAGTCGGGCTCAGGAGGTAGAGAGTTGTCTCATTCTGATAGCTCTGGTCCCTTCATATTATCATGCCTCCTAGCCTTCTCAGACCATTGTTCAGCATGCCCAGCCCATTTCTTCTGCGTCGCCCGGCTCTAGCTCGGGCAAGAAAGGCAAATTCCCACCGGGATAACCGGAAGGGAAAGCGAGGAGGTCCAGACCGGCGCAATCATCCCTCTTTTGGCAACCGAACCTGCAATAAATGTGGCAAGTACCATAGTGGCGAGTGCTTAGCTGACCAACGAACCTGTTTTAATTGGAACCGTCCGGGCCACTATGCCAGTGTCTGTCCTGAGTCTAGGAAGCAACAACAGTTCCCTCGGCAGCAGCAGCAGCACTTTCCCCAACAGCAGCTTCCCCCACCGCCATCACATCAGCAACAGCAGCCCCCACCGTTCCAGCAGAGGACTGGAGGTCAGGCCCGTGCCTATACCATTACCCACGATGAGGCCGCCCGCAACACAGGTACTATGCCTGGAATGCTTTCTATTACCAACGTGCCTGTCTTTGCATTGTGTGATACCGGTGCTACCCATTCTTTTATCTCTTCTCGTTGCTTGGAGGCCCTATCTATTAGTACTGTGATTTCTTGTGATCCTCTCGAGGTTAGCCTAGCGTCGGGAAAAGTTATTATCTCTGATTCGGTGATTCGCAACCTTCCTATTTGTATTGGTGGTCGAGTTTTGGAGGCCGACGTGAATGTTATTGAAATGCGAGAATTTGACGTGATCTTGGGCATGGACTGGCTCACTCGTTATCGAGCCGATATTCGGTGCCAGGAGCGCTAAGTCACCCTCTTTCCCGATTCCGATCAGCCTGTTATATTCTATGGGGTGAAGTCGAGGACTGTGCCTCGAGTCATCTCTTCTATGCAAGCTAGTAAGAGCTTGTCTAAGGGTAGCTGTCAAGGCTATCTTGTTTCTTTGGTGTCCGATGTCATTGATGAGCGCGTACCCGAGAGAGTATCCATCGTTTGTGAGTATCTCGACGTTTTTCCTGATTATTTGCCCGGAGGACCGCCGGACCGCCAGGTGGAGTTCACCATTGACCTAGTTCCAGGAGCCGGCCCCGTTTCTAAGGCCTCTTATCGTATGGCGCCGAAGGAGCTTCAAGATCTCAAGGCCCAGATCCAGGAGTTTCTCAACCTCGATTTTATCCGTCCGAGTATTTCGCCGTGGGGTGTGCCCGTCCTATTCGTGAAGAAGAAAGACAAATAGATGCGCATGTGTATTGACTATCGGGAGTTGAATGCCCTTACAGTCAAGAACATGTACCCCCTTCCCCGCATTGAGGACCTTTTCGACCAGCTGAGGGGAGCCAGCGTCTTCTCAAAGATTGACTTGCGTTCTGGCTATCATCAGCTGAAGATCCGGGAGTCAGATATTTCTAAGATTGCTTTCCGTACCCGCTATGGCCAATATGAGTTTGTGGTAATGCCGTTCGGACTCAGCAATGTCCCAGCTGTTTTCATGGACCTTATGAATAGGGTCTTTCATCCTTTCCTGGACCAGTTCATCATTGTGTTCATCGACGACATTCTGGTCTATTGCCGAGATATCGATCAGCACAAGGAGCATCTGAGGATTGTGCTGGAGACTCTTCGCTGCGAGAAGTTGTATGCTAAGTTCTCGAAGTGCGAATTCTGGCTGAACCGTGTGGGATTCCTTGGCCACATTGTGACAACTCGAGGCATTGAGGTGGATCCCAGCAAGATAGAGGCAGTGAGCAAGTGGGATACCCCGTGAAGTGCCGTGGATGTTCGTAGTTTCCTGGGGTTAGCAGGATACTACAGGAGGTTTATCGAGGGCTTCTCGAAGATAGCCCAGCCACTAACCAACCTTACGAAGAAGGCCGTGAGGTTTGATTGGAGTCCTAAGTGCGAGGAGAGTTTCTAGGAGTTGAAGAGGAGACTCACTACCGCGCCTGTCCTATCCATACCCGACCCTACTTTGGAGTTCACCATCTATAGTGATACGTCGAAGATGGGTTTGGGATGTGTCCTTATGCAGCAAGGGAAAGTTGTAGCCTATGCTTCGAGACAGCTGAAGCCTCACGAGCAGAACTACCCCACTCATGATCTTGAGTTAGCTGCAGTTGTCCACGCCTTGAAGATTTGGCGGTACTACCTCTATGGAGGCAAGTGTGAGATCTTTACCGACCACAAGAGCCTAAAGTACATTTTCACTCAGAAGGAGCTGAACATGAGGCAGCGTAGGTAGTTGAAGCTGGTCAAGGATTACGACTGCACCATTAGCTATCATCCTGGGAAAGCTAATGTGGTAGCCGATGCCCTTAGTCGGAGGAGTTATGGCCAGCTATCTTGCTTGTTCACCGAGCAAGATGTCCTTCTTCGGGAGTTCGAGCGACTTCAGCTAGAAGCAGTGGTGTCGACTTCAGCAGATGGGGGTGTGTTAAGCGCCTTGGTTGTAGGACCGACTCTTCGTGAGAGGATAGTCGTCGAGTAGCCGAATGATCGTTTCCTATGCCGGATGAGAGAGTTGTCGGAAGCCGGTAGAGTTGGTGGATTCGCAGTCGCATCTGATGGGGCCTTGGTCTTCGAGGGTAAACTTTGTGTTCCGAAGGTGTGGGAACTGCGAAAGGAGATTCTGAGGGAGGCCCACAGTGCCCCGTACACCATCCATCCTGGTAGCACGAAGATGTATCAGTACTTGAGGAAGTCTTTCTGGTGGCAAGGCATGAAGAGGCAGGTAGCGAGGTTCGTGGATGGGTGCCTGGTGTGTCAGCAAGTGAAGGCTGAGCACCAGAAACCGAGATGGTTGTTGAAGCCCCTTGAGGTTCCCCTGTGGAAGTGGGAGTGCATCATCATGGACTTCTTGGTGGGACTGCCGAGGTCGAGGGTCGGGCATGATTCAATTTGGGTGATAGTGGATCGCCTTACGAAGTCTGCCCATTTTCGTCAAGGACATTGTGAAGCTTCATGGGGTGCCCCTGGAGATTGTTTCTGATCGAGAGCCATGGGGACGAGGTTGGAGTTCAATACAGCCTTTCACCCCGAGATAGATGGTCAGTCGGAGCGTACGATCCAGTACTTGGAGGATATATTGAGGGCTGTGGTCTTGGACTGCTAGTCGAGCTGACCTACAACAACAGCTACCACTCTTCGATCAAGATGGCCTCGTACGAGGCTTTGTATGGACGTAAGGTCCGGACTCCTTTGTATTGGGATGAGGTTAGAGAGAGGAGGATTATGGTCCAGAGTTTGTCCAGAGTACTGCGGCGACAGTTGAAGAGATCTGGAAGACCATCAGGGCTGCCCAGGAGAGGCAAAAGGTCTATACCGACCAGAAAAGGCAAGAGCATGAGTATGCAGTTGGAGATCATGTCTTCTTGAAGGTTTCACCCATGAAGGGTGTGATTCGCTTCGGGAAGAAGGAGAAACTTAGACCTCGCTATATCGGGCCGTTTGAGATCCTCGATCGAGTCGGGGACTTGGCGTATCGGCGGCTTTACCACCAGACTTTTCGGGTGTGCACGACGTGTTCCATGTCTCGATGCTTCGGAGGTATGTGCATAATCCTGATCTTGTGGTGGACTTCGGCGAGCTGCAGGTCGAGCGAGACCTTACCTACGAGGAGGTATCGGAAGGTCCATCAGCTGAAGAACCGGGCAGTGAGCTTGGTGAAGGTGCGATGGAGCCGACACGATGAGTCTGAGTCGACTTGGGAGAGGGAGGACAATATTAGGAGGTGTTATCCAAACTTTGAGTTCTGAGTTCCTCTTGTATTTTATCGCTTTCTAGATTTCTATTTATTTCGAATTTCGAGGACGAAATTCTTTGTAAGGTGGGTAGATTGTAACGCCTCGTTTGAATTAGAGTTATTTGGGATTTTATTAATATATTATTATTATTATCATTTGCCATTATTATTATTATTATTATTATTATTATTATTATTATTATTATTATTATTATTATTATTATTATACGTGTTGATTTATATTTAATTGTCTAATTTCCTAAATACTTTTAAGTACTTAATATGTATTAATTATAAATATTAAAAATGTGGTTTATAAATATAATTGCTTGATATTATTTTAATTTATATCTCACCATACCGAGCCCGATATTTTTCCTAAGTATTAACCGCGTATCCGATCGAACATCAAGTCGCGCCCATGGTTTCAAACCCGCGCCCGTGACCCGAAGGCTCGCGCCCCACCCGACCGAGTCTCTCCCCTCCCTTGTGTTTTGTTTAGGCAAGTTTTCTTGGAAGGAAAGTTTCCAAACCCTAAAGCTAGCCCTAGCCTTTATAAATAGAGGAGATTGGTCCCTAGTCTCGTCAAATTATTTTTCCCGCAGCCACTCTCTTCTCTCTCGCACTCTATCTTTTTCTCTCTTGTTCCGATCGCTGCCCGTCGCTCATCGGCCTGTGGCCATCGCGACACTGCCGTGCATCGCCTCCATCACTGTCCATCTCAGTCGTGCTTCACCGCGGCAGACATCATGTGTTGCTGCTCGCCTCCATCGACCTGCTCCTCATCGCGTCCCTGTGCGCGTCATGGCCATCGCCGCTGTTCACATACCGCTGCGAGGAAGCGTTGCCCAACAGTCCCACTCGCGGCACCCAGTTCACGTGTAGCGGTCGTTCGTGTATTCCCAGGCCATCGCTGTTCGTGCTCCCTGTCGCTGCCCAGTGTGACTGCGACCACACAGACGGCCCAAGCAGACGCGCGAGCCAACCCCCAGCGCCAACGGGCACGCCACGCGAAGCTGTCGTGCCAGTGTGATCGCAGTAGCCCCCTCGGCCCCGTTCGACCCTTGTTTCATACAAATTTCTCGAGAACGGTACAAGGCTGATAAAACCCCTTATTTTTATGTGTGTATATGTTATGTATCAAGCCTTGAGGAGATTTGCATGTTAGGGTTGAAATATGATCGTTTTATTTGTATGATATATTCGTTATATGTGAAAGCATGTGAATTATTGGTAAATCATGATTAGGGCTGTGGAATGTTGGAACATTTGAAGTCTTTGACCTCATGGTGAACGCCTTAGACGTTTTTGTTGAGTATGTGGTCATATATGTATTTTTGAATTGGGTGTTGCTGCTGATTTTTACAAAAATTATCATAAATTATATGTTCGTCCAATTGCTGTACAATTCGAAATGTATGACCCTCTATTGGTATGTTATGTGGTGTAAAATTTTTAGGCTGAAATAATATCTGTAGCTATGTCAAATGCCGATTTGAAATTTTGGGCAGAAACTTCAAAAAATCATTAAAATTCAGATTCTTGGTATTTTGCTGTGATTTTTGGTGAGTGTCATTATCCTGGTGTTATATGCTTTGTCTCCAAATTTTGTTGAAAAATTCCAAGGATTGCTCGGTGAACTTGTAAATTCAGATTTTCGTCATTTTTTCGTAAAAATTGGTTGCTCAGGTTAAACTGAGGTCTTGGGTCTGAAACTTGGTGAAAACGTGTCTTTCTGGGTCTATTTTTATGTGTAAAAATTTTAAGTCAATCGGTCGAGTGCATTTTAAAAACGATCGGGTCCATTTGGTTTACTGCCTGTCTGCCGGGCCCTGTGCACTTCCGCCAGCGCCCCAGCGCGCAGCACAGCGCCCCAACGCGCACGCCAGCGCCCCAATGCGTATCCCAGC
>CACSLK010026072.1:4588404-4598857 GCA_902706635.1 Striga hermonthica
TTTTGGTTCAACTAATTTAGTATTTTAGTTGGGGGTGTTTTTGTTGTAATTATTAGTTTAATTTGTAAAACCTACTTAAAAAAAAAAGTTGTTTTTGTCTGATGTGGTATTACGAAATCAGAGACTAATGAGTTCTATTTATTTGATTAGGATTTAGGATGTTAATGTTTAATGGATTTATATTTTGTTCAATCATAAGAAGTTAGCTAATTTTAGTTGATATGCTATTTATGTTGTTAGTATTATTAGCTTTGGTGTTTAAAGTTTCTGCTTGATCTTATTGAAAATCATGGTTGCCATTTGAATTACTTTTTTTTTATTATTATTTTTAGTTTGTCTATATTACTCCAATGCTTGGTTAATTTACTATTTTTTGTTAATTTGATAGGGTTTGAATCATAATGGAGGGTCAAGAAATGAAGAAAAGAAAGACAATCAATTCATTTTTTAAGCCAAAAGAGCATACGTCGACAAGTCGAGAGCCTCCTTCTACCGATGATGTTGCCGCCTCTATTGATATGAGTTCACTTGAACGTGACCCGACATTACGTACTCCAATATGGAAATATCCCGTCAACCAAAGAGATGAAATCAGATGAGCTTATATTAAGATGGGACCATATCAACCTATCCAGAATGAATATCCACCGAGGAATTTCGGAGCTCAAAATCGGATATTTCAAAGCAGTTGGTTCAAGAAGTTTACTTGGTTGGAGTACTCACCTTCTATGAATACTGCATTTTGCTTCCCGTGTTTCTTGTTCGAAAATAATCAAGCTCGAAATCTACCATTTACTACAAAGGGATTCAAGAATTGGAAGCGAGTTAATGACGGAGGCAATTGCTCCTTCTTGCTACATATTGGAGGCCCTACTTATCGCATAACAACGCTTTAGCCTCCATTGATTGTTTGAAGAATGTGCCACGTCACATTGATAAGCTAATCAACGCACAAACTTTAAAGGAGAAGCAAAAGAATAGATTGCGGCTTACATCAACTATTGAAAGCATCCGATGGCTCACTTTGCAGGCATGTGCATTTAGAGGACATGATGAATCTCCATTATCAACTAATCGTGGAAATTTTATCGAAATGCTAAAGTTCATGGGAAGAATGAATAACAGTATTGGAGGAGTAGTCTTAGAGAATGCTCCAAGAAATGCAAAGTATACTTCTCCAGAAATTCAAAAAGATGTTCTGAATATTCTTGCTCACCAAGTGAGATCCAAAATTCGTGAGGAAGTTGGAGCCGCGAAATTTTACATTTTAGTGGATGAAGCGAGAGATAATTCCAACAAAGAGCAGATGGCGATTGTGTTGAGGTATGTTGATATTGATGGCTTTATAAGAGAGCGTTTCTTTGCTATTGTTCATGTCCTTGATACAACCGCCGCGACCCTCAAGAAAGAAATATTGGATGCTCTAAATCGATATGATTTACAAGTTCATGATATGAGGGGACAGGGTTATGATGGTGCTAGCAACATGCGTGGCTCGTGGAATGGATTGCAAGCTCTATTTTTGAGAGATTGTTCGAGTGCATATTATGTGCACTGTTTCGCGCATCGAATTCAACTAGCATTGGTTGCAGCTGCTGAAAAAGAGGTATCCATTTGGTTATTTTTTTCAAAATTGATCGCTATCGGTATCTTATAAATGCCTCTCCCAAACGCCATTGTGAGTTGCAAGTTGCTCAAAAAAATGAAATTGCACATATGGTATCAACGGGGCAACGAGATACGGGTAGAGGGTCTAATCAAGTTGAGAATTTACTCAGGCCAGTAAAGACTCGGTGGAGTTCTAATTTTGACTCACTTTGTAGTATGATGGATATGTATAGCTCCGTGATCGTCGTGTTGGAGAACGTGGTGGATGAGGGATCCTCTAATTCAATTCGAGGTGAAGCGAGTGGTTTCTTGATTGCAATGAAGTCTTTCGATTTCATATTCATATTATACTTGATGCAAAAAATAATGGGTGTAACAAATTTACTTTGTCGGGCATTGCAAGAGATGTCTCTAGACATTTTAAGTGCAAATGGACAATATTTCAACTACTAAAACGTTGCTTCTAACGTTGAGAGAAGAAGGTTTTGATACCCACCTTCAAAATGTTAAGGATGTTTGTGCCAAGTATGATATTGAGGTGCCTCAAATGGAAGCTCGCTATAGATCCGCTACACGTCGTTCAAGTAATCAAAGTGATTCAATCACATTTGAGCATCATTATCATTTTGATGTATTTAACTCCGCAATAGATTTTCAAATTGAAGAGATAATAGTAGATTCAAGGATGAAGCGGTTGAACTTCTTAAGCTTAGTTGTGCTTTGGAACCGGAAGAAGGCTTTAAACTTTTCAATGCGGATCATATTTATCGTCTTGCCGAACGCTTCTATCCTCTTGATTTTGATGTTCAAGATTTTATCCACTTGAGATTGCAATTGAACCACTATGAGCTTGATGTCATTACTAATGAGAGATTTGAAGACTTATCGACTATTTCTGAATTATGTCGAAGATTAGTTGAGACAAATAAATCAAAAATCTACAACTTGATTGACAGGTTCATCTGAAATTGTCTCGAAGTCATTTTTGTTAATTAAATTCTAGTATATTTATTTGATCTAATTTATTCAATTTTTTTATAGGTTAATTCGTCTTGTTTTGACTCTCCCCGTGTCTACGGCAACTACAGAGCGAGCGTTTTCGGCTATGAAACTTGTTAAGACAGTTCTTCGTAACAAGATGGAAGAAAAGTTTTTGGCGGATTTAATGGTTGTTTACATTGAAAGAGAGTTGGTCGAAAAGATTAAAAATGATACTATAATCGCCGAGTTTGAAACTAAAAAAAATTGGAGATCGCAATTTCATTAGTCCCAGGTACTTTAAAATCCTAGCTCTGCCCCTGTGGTTGTGGGATTCGAAATGCCAAAAATTCTTCTCACATTGGGCCATTACATGATATTAACTCTTTTTATTGTAATAAATTAAGAGAGTCGAAGAGCTCACAATAACAACAAAGCAGCAATGCACCAAGCGTTGGTATTGGCTTCGGCCACATGCATGCGCGTCCGCTCGCAGGTCGGCTCGGCTTCAAGCACGAACCTGGGTCTTGGGCCTTGGTCCTTAGCAATTGGACCTTGGACTGGACTTGGGTGGCCTTGGACGCTATTGGGCTTGAGCCTTGGCCGTTGGGCCAGGCTCCAAATGATTTGTGAACCTTCAACCCGTTGGGCCAGGCTCCAACTCGCATGGTCGACATTGGCCACGTCTATTTAGACTTGGCCACGGATTGGACCGGCCCGGCGGGTCGACCTTGCTCGAAAACGATCCAAAATTGACTCGTGGTGAATGGGCCTTGAATCGAGCCTATGCTTTAAATGGGCCACTTTTGGACCACGAATTTGTAATTTTTGAACACCGGACTAGTTCCAAATCGAAATCGGCCCAGAATCATTTTTTTTATAAATTTTTAGTTTTATTTTAATTGAACTGGGTTGGCCTCGAACCGACGGTTCATTCAATCGGCCGAAATCGATGGTTAAGTGAATTGGCCCGTGCATAAGCTCGGGCCGATTCAAGACCCTCCAAACCCTGGTCCGGAACCAACCCAAAATTGGGGTTTGGTCACGTCTACGTCGAGTGATAACAAATTTTCATATTATGTTAATTTATAGTCCGTGGTAAAACTTGTGCTCAATTTCACACTCGCAGTTGATTTACACCATTTGACTAGAGAATAAATGTTGGGCTAAAGGGCAAAGCAATTCTCAACTTAATAGGAATGAGCAATAGATTTAGCACAAAAGTATGAATGCGAGATCCAAGAGCGCTTGGATGAGATGGCTTGGGTCTCTTCCAACTTAACCAGTGGTCTCGTGTTCGAGCCCTGAGAATTCAACAGTGTTAAAACTCTTGAGGGAGAGTTTTGCCGCCCTTGTGGTCCTACCCGGCTCGATTCTGGATTAGTCGGTTCCCCTGTGGATCCAGAAACTGGAAGGTCCCTGTACCCAAAAAAAAAAAAGTATGAACGCTGGAGAAGAATGGTTATAGGCCCATGGATTGTTATAATTATGGTAGTCGTCTAGAAGTGTACTATAAGCCCAAAAACTTGTTCTTTGATATATTTGGGAAAATTATGTAACTATCTCAATTTGTAATGGAATTGTAGAGGCAATTCTAATGGATATTTCTATATTATTATTTCTGTTGAAATCTTTCGATGCATTCCAAATAAAAATTATAATAAAAATATTCCGTTGAAATGAATTTTTCATTGAAAATTTTGTTGGATTTTGATTATTCCAGTTGTATATTTCCAACAGCTGAAACATGGATGGACATAAAAATTTCAATGAATATTGAATATTTTCAACGGTAAAAAATCGTTAGAAGAATAGTCATTGGAATCATGAATTCCATTTCAACCAGTGAAAAACTTATTACAACGAAATATTTAGAATAATTCCAACAAAAATTATACTATTAAAGTATCTGTTGAAATTTTAATTTTAATATATTGCCGCATGATTTTTCGTTGTTTTTGTAAGATGGATTTTATGAACTAGTTATGCAATGCTCTCACTCTTTTGGATTTTTGTCATTGGAATTAAATAAATAAAAGAATCCTAGATTCTGACCTAGCTACTGAACTCAACGTGATAATCTATCTTTGGACACTACAACTCTATACCGATGTTCTTAAAAAAAATGTAATAATAATAATAATAATAATAATAATAATAATAATAATAATAATAATAATAATAATAATAATAATAATAATAATAAAGTCTTAGATATTTGAGGTTGGGCACTCAGCAAGTTATATTATAATATTACTATGAGATTAATTCCTACGGGAGGGGCTACCAAAATAACTACAAATGAATTGCATTGTTAAAATACACAACTGGTATTGGTTTGACATACACTACAAAATAAATGTTATATTCCAACAATAATTCCTATGGTAATATATTCTAATAGAAATTCCAACGGATATTTCAATGGAATAGCTTCCGTTGAAATAGTTCCAACAGAAATTCCAACGGAAATATTCCGTTGGAATGTGTTTTTCGTTGGAATTTTAGATGGAATTTGATTATTCCAATGGCTATATTTCCAACGGTTTTTTACCGTAGGAATTTCCGATGGAATATGCAAATTCTGTTGGAATTTTTTTTTTCAACCCTGTTGGAAAATCCACCGTTGGAATCGTCAAAATCCAACGGAAATTCCAATGGAATACCCATTCCAACGGAATATTTTCGTTGGAATTTCCGTTGGAATCCATTAAAAAATTCCAAAGGAAATAATAGTATGAAATATCCGTTGAATTGCCTTTTATGATAAAAACAAAGACACCAACCCAATCTCGATTCAACTACATCAACAATATAGTTTGATGCCATTGAGAAGCCAGTTCAAGTTGTCCAACAAGGATTCGCCCAAGGATGACTCTGAAAAAGAAAGGAGCCCATTGGATGTGAGTCGACACCAATAGGAATCAGCAAGAGTACCAAACCTTGGCAAGGAAGGGGGAACACTAGGACAGTCTGGTTGGTTCTTTGCACCTAGTTTTGGCGTAGCAGCTATATTTCGATTTATCCTATTTTTTCCCATCTCCGCTCCGGGAAGCTCAACCACAAACGCAAGGGTAACAGAAACATCCCGCTCTTTGTGTACAAAGAAAGCCAGTGCCCGGAATAATTCTTTTGAAATATATTTCCGTTGGAATTTCATCATTTTCTTGTAGTGATATATACATGAATTAACTCCATGTAATTATAATTGAATTATGATCTCAAATCCTCAATAGTAATTTTGTGGCAAAATTTCGAAAATAGTCCATTATTTTGGTCTCTTTCCAAAAAGGTCAATCATATAGAAACTCATGAAAAATGATGCACTTAATTGACATTTTGATCAAATTCGTGCAAAAACTAAGATATTGTACCAAAAGTGATTGCCATTTTTAGTACATTATGTTGACTTTTGTACGAATTTTGATTAAATGTGGCAAATTAGTAGACCATTTTTTATGGCACCCTACATGATGACTTTTTTTGGAAAATGACCAAGATAGCGTACGAAAAATGTAATTTAGCCGTAATTTTGCACTTACATTTTACAAAAGTACTTTTTTTTTTTCTTTTATAATGTTGAATTTTGATAAATTCTCGGTATAAAATGTTCATTTGTCATTTTTTTTTTCCCACAATTTATTGTTGTTGAAACTTATTTGTTTTCTTAGAAACATTTTGACACGATATATTATTTTATTTTGAAGTAGTGATTTCTCATAATTAAACATGAATATCTTTTAAATTACCATGAACATTTTTCCAATGTGCTAAGTCATTATACAAAATGACAATTAATATACAGTAGTAATTGATACATTTATATTGTTCATTATTTTGTTCAACATTCTATGGGTTAATAAAGCACCAAAAAAGCAACAAACTCTTGTGATAGTTTGTGGCTATATATAGCCAAATAAACTAGTTTATTTGGTTAACTTATAAGCTTCATGTATTCAAATAAGACTCGTTTGGTAGGACGACATTTTTTAAAAAATTCGAGTTTATCGCACAAGCTTCTTTAGGTAGCTTTTCAAATAAGTTAATTGAATTTTTTATTTCATCTATTTATAAGCTAATTTTACCAAATACTTTTATCGTAGAAGCTAGTTCAGCTATATAAGTAGTAAGTAATAAGCTCAAAAATTATACATATAAGTTATCAGCTAGTTTTACAGAACATAGCCACAATCATGACTTCTGTTTGTTTTTTTAATTATTATTTTAAAGAATTAAAGAAGTCCGTCTTCTACAAGGACGGCTTGATTGAAACAATTGTTGTTTAGGCCAAACTGAGACGGAAAAAAATTCTTGCGCATGCATGTCACAGCCCTTTTACTTTTTGCTGCTCATTTTCATGCATTTTTTACTATAACTCTTGATTATGTACAAAGCATTTTATTGTTGTTGTTGAGTAGAAAGAAAATGGTCAACCAGCGAACCGGAAGTGGATTATGGCTATGTTTGGTAGACAAATAAGTAATCTATACCTTATCAATTTGATTAACTTATAAGCTCTTTGTATTCAAATAAGTTCTGTTTGGTAGGACGAGTTTTTGTAAAGAGTATCGAACTTACTTGATAAGTTTTTTTGTGTAGCTTTTCAAATAAGCTCGTTGAAATTTTTATTTCAGCTGGATTATCAGCTAATTTTACAAAACATTATTATCATACAAGATAGTTTTTCAACAATAATTTATATGCTCAAAGATTACTTATAAGTTATATACTAGTTTATCAGCTATCATAGTTTTCCTGTAAAAAAATAATTTTTTTCGCACACAAATTTAAATAATTATAAGAAAAGTAAGATAGATGTTGCTAACCCATTATTTTATTTTATTTTTATTATTTTCTTTAACTGATTTCCATCTTTATTAACGAATATTTAATGCGGACCAAAAAAACTTACGGGAAATATTACCATTCCGTTACGGGATGGTTCCGTTGTAATCTACGCTTAAAAATACAACAGAACCATCTCGTAACGGAATGGTAACATTCTCCAAAACTTTAACCTAAGTCCGTAAATCTCTCGTGCGCATGTAAACTCTCATTATCTGCATGCAAATTTTGAAAAAAAAAAAAAAAAAAGAAAAGAAAAAATTACAAAGTGTCATCATCGTACCACCATACCATGCGCGTTGATAGTCGAGAGGTCCATATAATTTTTGTCTAATTAATCGATCGCAGTCTCTATCTGAAAATTGACACCAATATTACTAATAATGATCACTATAAATTTAAATATAAAAAATCGATTATCACAAGAAACTTTTTTTTGGTAGCCAGTTACGGTATCCGGTGTTATGCCCCGACTAATCCGTTCGTCGATTCGGGTCGCACTCCTGACAGTGGTGTGTGAGTCTCCCAACAAGGGTTTTCTACATCCACAAGGACTCGAACCCTTGCTTAAATGACATCAAACTGCTTATCAATTGAGCCAACACATGCTGATTATCACAAGAAATTTTAAAAGAAAGCGAGAAAGAAAAATTAAAAAGAATTGAAATTAAATAAATTAATAAAAAAAAAAGTCAGATAACATGTAACATTAACATGCGTGATGAGTTTAGGGCCCGATTTCAACTTCTCAAAGTCCAAAGTTTTCGTAGTCTTTATGCAATCCCGTAGGCAGGCATGTTGTTGACTACCTCACTCCAATAGATGCAAATTACATTTCCACCCCTTGCTGCTTATATATATATATATACACACATAATTAATAGTTATAAATACAACCACACCCTTCATCCAGTTTCTACAAACCCTAGCTCTCTCTCACTTTGAAAATCAAAGATGAAATTGGCTCTACTAATCGTGGCCATGGCCGCCACATCACTCGCGGCCCGGCCCGGGCCCGTGGGCTATTGGGGCAATTACGTGCCACCTGGAGGCTGGTACGGTGGCGGTAATTACATGCCACCTGGTGGAGCTGGAGGCGGGTATGGGTACGGGTCCGGGTCCGGTGGCGGTTATCAGGGGCCACCTAGATCTGGGTATGGGTACGGGTCTGGGTCTGGTGGTGGTTATCAGGGGGCACCTGGATCCGGGTATGGGTACGGGTACGGGTACGGTTCCGGTGGTGGTTATCAGGGGCCACCTGGATCCGGGTCTGGGTACGGGTACGGATACGGGGTTACTTTTAAGTGCCCCGAGGAAAGCAAGTGTCCGAACAAGACCGAGCAGACGTGTCCGAAAAAATGCTTCACCTCTCATCGCGGCCAGGGAAAAGGCTACACATACGGCGGAGGAGGAGGCGGATGTAACTTTAAGTGCGACGCCAATTGTACCATCACTTGTAAATGAAGATATGATTATATATATATAGGTATATGTATATGAAGAAATGATGAGCACAACCAATAAGGACTATTAGCCATATACACAATATGTAAGTTTATCAACATCATCATCAGCATATGTATGTAGCTTGCTAGTTGGGTAATATACTTGTTATATATGACGACTATATATCGTAGCTCTTGATAGTTACGCTACTGCCGTATGTATAAAAGAACCTTTTAGTATCTTAATTGATGGCAAAAATTCATAGTTGGTCATATAATTTGGTAAAAGTCTAAAAATTCATCACGTTATTGACCACTTTTTAATTGGATTCAATAATTTAACAATTTAATTAATTTTAGTTTTCTTTTTATCTGCACCCTGAATAAAAACATTAGGTGCATGACTTAACAGTTTTTTAATGTGACATGACGCGATTATGGTTTACATGGTTGGAATAGAAAAGACAAAAATAATATAAAGATTCCAAATTATTATTATTATTATTATTATTATTATTATTATTATTATTATTATTATTATTATTATTATTTTAATTTTATCTAGTTGTATGTGTCAATTGGCAGTGAGGGTGTCACGTCATACTGAAAAAATGTAAATGGATATGACTGGGTGTCAAGTCACGCCACGTCACATTTTTATCCACGGTGTGGATAAAAATAGACCAAAATTTATTAAATTGCTAAATTATTGGACTCAGTTTGAAAGCGATCAATGACGGGGTCGATTTTTGTTTCTTATAGCAAGAGAACACTTTGTTACAACTATGTAGCAATGGCGTGTATCTTTGCTGCATACCAACACCACATGTGGCTTCAAAATCTTGACCTCCAAATCATCCGAAGCTGTAGCAACAAGAAATGAAAACGCAGCTTCCAACTGAGCATGAGGTTTAATTTGTACAAACCAAAATCATTATCTTCTGGCAAACAAGCAGTGAATGTATTATATAAACTGTAATTGGAGTGAAGAAACCAAGCTCTCACGCCTTGAAACCATACAAGTCGTAGACACAATTATTTTGGTTTGACTACCTCAATCTTTCAAATAAATTTTTTGTTTCTCAGGTAGCTCGAATTTCATGATGATTAGCGGTGACCTTATTGTTAGCTACGGTGTATTTTGCCGTCCTCCCATCCAAACCGATTCTATTTTGGAAAAAATATGAAAATGAGCTTTGGTAACGTGCGAGATGGCTATTTGCATGAAAAGGAGTTTAATAATTAGTTACAACGAGTTTATAGCACTAGGCCTCCAGGTCCAGTTTTAACAATTAGTTACAGAGTTTACTCTTTTGTTTACTCATCTATCTTGTACCAATAAATTTACTCATCCATCTTTTGTTTACTAAATTGCTTGTACCAATAAATTTACTCATCTATCTTGTACCTTGTACCAATGCAATACGTCAAATTGCTCCCATGTGGGTTTATACAGCTTCAGGGTTTAGAGTTAACATAAATATACTACCGAATCAGAATCAAAATATTGTAAAGGCTCTTATTTTTAAAATTTATCTTTCTCCCTAAAACATATATTTATTTTTATTTTTTTATAA
>CACSLK010026072.1:4646185-4660085 GCA_902706635.1 Striga hermonthica
CGCGCGGGCATGCGGGCTGGACGCGGGCTGCGCAGGCCTGGCATGCTTCTTAGGGCCAAATGACTTGAAAATTATTTCTAAGTGTCCGGCTTGACCCCGGTTTGACTTTGGCTCGGTTTGGTCAATACGCAAAGATATAAATCGATCCTTAGTCCAATTTAAACTGAGTTTCCGACCGACTTAATTAAATTAAATCAAACGGGACATTATATCATCTTTCTGGACAATATAATATGATGACTTGAACGAGCAAAATAATAGAATAATAATAAATACTCAAAATTCAATTAATTTAGACAATAAGGCAAAAATAACAATTAATATGATAATAATAATAACAATAATAATAATAATAATAATAATAATAATAATAATAATAATCTCCAAATAATTCATAATTAAACGGGGCGTTACATTCTACCCACCTTACAAAGAATTCTGTCCTCGGAATTCAAAAACAAAACAACTAGAAGGTAAAGAGAGTACAAGAAGGGGACATCAAACGTGAGCTTCGGGTACTCCCTCCGAATCTCGGTCTCCCCCTGCCAAATAGTCTTGCCCTCAACTTGACTACACTCACTGGACGTTGACAAGTACCCCTCCCGGTCTTTCCCTGATGGACCTTCGGTCCCAATAGGTAACCAGTACCTCCATATAGGCAGGGTTCTGCCTATCACGCAACTCGCCACAAATCACACATATACCACGAGATCACACACACATTCCCTCCATCACGTGGCTAGAACGTGGCATGCATGCTCACAAGTCCTGGTGGTGGAGTCAACCATTAGGCTAAGCTATTGACTTGGTCGAGAAAATCATGATAGGACCGACAATCATCATTTATTCTCAAAATCTGGTACGTTTAGAAAACACAGTTCTGTTTGATACCACTGACAAAGTCTCTCTCCTCCCCGTCACGAACAGCATCTCGTATGCCGTTTAGGATGTATAGGCTAGATACTCAATAACTATTTCCTTCCACTGAGTCGGTCTCCAGCCGAGACTCAAGGCTCCGCCCCACATTAATACAGAACTACTATCTCGCCATGTCGAGAAAATCTCGTATGTGGCAAAAGAAACTAATCGACCAACCTCACACATTGAGGGTCCTTGATTAGGGAATTCACACAATGACTCGAAAGATCAACATACACTTTGACCAAAAAAATTTGGTTCAAAGACCTCTAAAAGGACAAGGTCGGACTGGGTTAAATGCACTGTCACCCGAGAGGTGACACACACACTGGCGCTGCATATGCGGGGCGCTGGGACGCGTTGTTACGGAAGTGGCTAGGCAGCTCAAGAACGCCGCAAGTCGTGCCTATCATGCACGCAAGAGAATGGCGCGGGTCGCAGGCGAGACGCACGTCCGGGAGCAGGAGACGCGCACGGATCGCGAGAGTAGCCCAACAACGGGCAAGGATGACTGCGCGCAACTAGAGCGCGAGACTAGTGAGCGCGGTGTCGCAGGCGTGGGCGCGCAGCACGCGCGGGCAATAGGCACAGCGGGCGCAAGCGCGGGAGATACGCGCTGCTGGGAAACAAGCGCGGGGCTTGAAGCCCTATGCCTCGAGGAATGCGGCAACCTGGGTGTCACGGGAGAACACGTGCGTGCGAGCAGAGCCAAGGGCAAGGACGTGCACAGCACGCTGGACGGGGGTGCACGCGCTGGGCAAGAAGCCCCAGTCCTCGAGGAGTGCAGACTGGCGGGCAGCCACGCGCGCGGGGGCGGCATAGCAGATAAATGCGTGCGCGGCACGCCAGGCGGGTGTGCACGTGCACGAGAAGGCGGTGCCCTAGTCCTTGAGGACTAGGGCAAGGGTCCATGGTGGCGCGCGAGGGAGGCAGTGCGCGAGAGAAAAGAGAGAGAGAGAGTTACTTGGAGTGCACACCAAGAGATTTAGTTTCCATCTTACATTATAGTTAGGATTTCTAATATTTTATTGCTTTAATAATTCCCTAGGTAGATTAGGACAAGATATATTTTGTGCCTATATAAAGGCCCCTTCCCCCATGTTATTTTTCATCATGAATTTTATGAATAGAAATCTGAACTTTTGTTCTTCTACATTGCTTTAGTTTTCCACCAAAATTCTATTGCAATTTTATTCGTTCCAAGAAGTGCGGTTGTGGCTCAAAAAACACCTATCGGCGATTCAAGGCACGGGTTAGCGATTTATCGGCAATCAAAACACACGATCTTCATCATTGGTACTTTCATTGAGAGGTGTTAGATCGTGTGTTTTTCTTCTACCCCCATTCCCTTTCTTTTTCTTCTTTATTTTTTCGTCCTCCTTTATAAAAAAAAATAAAAAAATTATATCATCATTAGCACGAGTCCTCGAAGCAAAGAGCGTAGGGAAGAGGAGAAAGCAATGGCCAACAAAGAGATGAAGGACAAGATCGATAATCTTGACATCCAGATGCGAAGAATGAGCGAAGTTATGGAGGGAAGGCTTGGATCGCTCGACTAAGGCCAAGGCAACACCAACGCCGCCATGGCACGACTCGAGCAGCGCTTAGAAGAGGTACTGCGAGCGTTCCAGCAACAGCAACCGCAGTAGCACGACATCCTTCTAAGGCGCGAACACCGCCGACACGCCGAGCACGACGAACTCACGCCATCACCACGGCGTGAGGAGCGGCGCGCGTACGAGCAGCGCGATGGGGAACGGCGACGCGGTGACTACGAGCACGAGGACGAGTTCGATCAGCGATCGCAGGCGTCCAACTACCAAGATCGGCCGAGGCCCGACAAGCCAAGATTTGTGATGTCCACATTCACGGGTAGTGATCTGGAGGCTTGGTTGAACTGTGTTGCACAGTACTTCGAACTCAACTAAACCGAAGGTCATGATCGAGTAAGGTACGCAGCATTCTATCTTGATGGTGAGGCCAATCTATGGTGGCAATGGCTCACAAGGATCTACCGTAAGTAGCAGCAGGCCATCACGTGGGCCGACTTTGAGAGGGAGTTGTTCACACGCTTTGGTACATCCGATTACCATAACTACAACGAGGCTCTCGCATGTATACGCCAGACGGGCAGCTTGCGCAAGTACATCAAGGAGTTCGAGTGTTTAGCTTGCCGCGTGCGAGATTGGCCCGAGGATGAACTAGTGGGAGCTTTCATAGGTGGGCTAAAGTTCGATCTAGCTGCAGAAGTCCGACTGGAGTGGCCAAACACGATGCACACAACCATGGAGGTAGCCCGACGCCGCGAAGACCATTTAGTTGCAACCCGAAGAGGACGGGCGCACGGCCAATTCACCGATACACGACGCATGGGCCCGATCCATGCTACCGCGGGCGCATGACAGGCCATCAGCTCGACCACCAGGGCCAGTAATTAGGCGGCTATCTCCCGAGGAGGTCAAACGCCCGCGTGAGAAAGGCCTTTGTTTCAAGTGCGAAGAAAAGTTTACACAGGGTCATCAATGTAAACATGGTTTTGTGATTGAGGTCGCCAATTCCAATTAGGAGGATTCTGAGGACGAGGAGGAACCAAAGCAAGGAAACGAGGTCGAAGTGCTTGAGGAAGAAGCTGAAATCTCGATGCACGCTATGGCTGGGGTCAGAGGGCCAAGAACGATGAGGCTACCAGCCTGGGTCAAGGGCCGACGGGTGATCGTACTCGTAGACAACGGGTCATCACACAACTTCATCAATGCCGACTTATCCCAGAAGCTGAATCTACCAACCACGAAGATTGAGCCCTTTGAAGTTCGAGTAGCCAACGGTGAGAGGCTTCAATGCACTGAGTCCTTTCGTAAGGTACCAATCAAATTTCAAGGAGTTGTCGTGGAAGCTGATCTCTATGCCCTACCCTTGGTTGGGTCGGACGTGGTTCTAGGGGTTCAATGGCTAGAAAGGTTGGGAAGGGTGACCACAGACTACCGCACCGGAGTCATGGAGTTTCGATCCGAAGGCAATAAGGTCTAAAGGCGGGAGAAGAAAAGATTACAAAAAAAGTTGGCCTGAAGAGCATTGAAAGAGTTTGGCGAGGTGGCTGCCAAATTTTTGCAGTAGTCGTCGAGAACACTGGTGCGCACACGGTCGAAACTGAGCAACAGCAGGGAGATGTGCACAAGCTCCTCGATGAGTTTGAAGGAGTACTAGGCGAACCTAAGGAACTACCACCCCACCGGGAGTTCGATCATCGCATACCACTGGTCAATGACCAACACGCAGTTCACGTCCATCCCTATAGGTACGCTCACTTTCAAAAGACAGAGATTGAAAGGCAAGTGGCCGAGATGTTAGAGTCTGGGTTAATTCAGCATAGCTCGAGTCAATTTTCATCACCAGTATTATTAGCTAAGAAGAAGGATGGTACGTGGAGGTTTTGTACCAACTATCAGGCTCTGAATGCCGCGACCATCAAGGATCGATTTCCTATTCCGAGTGTCGATGACATGCTCGATAAGTTGGCAGGATCACGCTATTTCTCGAAGCTTGACCTAAGAGCCGGTTATCGTCAGATTCGAATCCACAAGGCCGACATTCCAAAGACAGCTTTTCGTACACATCAGGGGCATTATGAGTATTTGGTGATGCCATTCTGGCTCCATCAACTTTCCAATTTGCTATGAATTCCATCTTCAAGGAGTACTTACGTAAGTTTAGCTTGGTATTCTTTGATGATATCTTAGTTTATTTGAAATCATGGGTAGAACATCTGGAGCATTTGAGAGTGGTGCTCGAAGTCTTGGAGGCTAACTCATTCCACATCAAAACGTCCAAGTGTTCATTCGGGCAGGAGATGGTTGAGTACCTAGGCCACTTTATATCCTACGAAGGCGTAGAGGATGATCCACGGAAGATAGAGGCTATGGTCGACTGGCCTAAGCCAACAAGTCTCACGCAGCTCAGAGGATTCCTAGGGCTCACAGGATACTACAGGAAGTTTGTGAAAGATTATTGGACCATCGCCAAACCACTTACAGAGATGACCAAGAAAGGCGGGTTCACATGGACCAAGGCGTGAGGAGGCATTTGAGAAACTGAAGGGCGCCATGACTACGACGCCGGTGCTCGCCATGCCGAGGTTCGACATCTTGTTCAAGGTACACACAGATGCGAGTAATATTGGAATTGGAATTGTGCTAGTGCAGGAAGAACAACCCCTAGCCTATCTCAGCAAGGCACTAGGCACGACTTGGTTGGGCTTGTCTGTGTACGTGAAGGAGATGCTAGCAATTGTCGAGTCTGTAAGATGCTGGAGGCCTTACTTATTGGGGCGTCGATTTTGGATTGTGACCGACCAGCAACCGCTTAAGCATCTACTCGAGCAAAGGATTGTTACCTCTAAACAGTAGAAGTTTGTCTCGAAACTAATGGGGTTCGACTTTGAGATAGTCTACCGGCCAGGTCGACAGAATGTTGTAGTTGATGCCCTATCTCGACGGACAGATGTGGCTGAACTTGATGCTATCACCGAACCAACATGGACCATCTGGGAATAAGTACGAAAGGCGTGGCTGAACTTGATGCTATCACCAGACCAACATGAACCATCTGGGAATAAGTACGAAAGGCGCAAGAGGAGGATACTAATTGCTAGGAGTTGCGCTGAAATATTGAAGGAGGAGAAAACACTACTGATTACGAGCTGCACAATGCTCTATTGCTACATAGAGGCCGGGTATTCGTCCCCGACCATGGGCAGCTACGCGAAAAGATCATGCAGCATTTCCAAGATTCTAAGGTTGGAGGTCACTCGGGTATCTACCGTACATGGATGAGGATAGCCAATACCTTCTTTTGGCCAGGGCAGCAGAGCACAGTTCGAGATTACATCGCGCGATGTGACCACTGTCAGCGCACTAAGGCTGATTCGCGCTGGCCAAGCGGGTTGCTCCAACCGCTACCAGTACCCGAGGCAATCTGGGAAGACATCACCATGGACTTCATTCAGGGGCTACCGAGTTTTAATGGGTTTAACGGAGTAATGGTCGTGGAAGATCGCCTTACCAAGTATGCTCACTTCATACCCATTACACATCCTTACACAGCCAAATCTATCGCCAGGTTGTTCGTCGAATATGTGATAAAGTTACACAGAACTCTGCGATCTATAGTTTCTGACCGAGATAGGATCTTTATGAGTAATTGTTGGTCCAAATTCTTCAAGCTGCAGGGGACCAAGCTATCCATGAGCTCAGCATATCACCCCCAAATCGATGGGCAAATCGAGGTAACCAACCGAACCCTTGAGCAATACCTACGGTGCTATGTTCATCAATTTCCAAAGAGATGGGAAAACTTTCTGCCCTGGGCTGAGTACTGGTACAATACTTCCTACCATGAGTCGACCAAGATGACTCCCTTTGAGTTGGTGTACGGGCGTTAGCCGCCAACGCTGATCAACTACTCAGAAGGAGGCACGGTCAATGATGAGGTCGGTCGAGAACTGGAGGAGCGAGATCTAATGTTGCTAGAGTTAAAGAAAAATCTCGAAGGCTCGATTAATCGAACAAAAGCCTTTGTAGATAGAAAGCTACGAGAGGAGAATTATGCGCCAGGCGAGTATGTCTACTTAAAGTTGCGACCGTTCAGGCATCGCAAGAAAGCTCAAAGGGCGGCAACTAAGCTAGGAGTGCGATACTATGGACCTTATCAGATTCTGAAGCGCATTGGTCAGGTAGCTTACCGTTTAGATCTACCTGGAAGTTCTCAGATCCACCTAGTCATACATGTCTCTCAGCTTAAGAGAAGTTTAGGGGAAACACACAAGTGGTGCGAAGAGTTACCAGCAACTGCGACTGATGGAGGGGCCATAGTGCGACCAAAACGAGCAGTGGAGTATCGCAAGGTCAGGAAAGCAGGGCATTACCGCTGGGAGGTGCTAGTCGAGTGGGAAGATTTGCCATAGGAGGAAGCCACATGGGAGGACGGGGATGAGATACGTGATCAATTCCCGAGTTTTATCCTTGAGGACAAGGAAGCACTCGAAGGGGACGGGAATGTTACGAAAGTGGCTAGGCAGCTCAAGAACGCCGCAAGTCGTGCCTATCACGCACTCATAAGAATGGCATGGGCCGCTGGCGAGACGCACGTCCTAGAGCAGGAGACGCGCACGGATCGCGAGAGTAGCCCAACAACGGGCAAGGACGACTACGCGCGACTAGCGCGCGAGACAGGCGAGCGCGGTGTCCCAGGTACGGGCGCGCAGCACGCGCGGGCAACAGGCGCAGTGGGCGCAAGCGCGGGAGATGCGCGCTGTTGGGAAACACGTGCGGGGCTTGAAGCCCTATGCCTCGAGGAATGCGGCAACCTGGGTGTCGCGGGAAAACACGCGCGCACGAGCGGAGCCAAGGGCGAGGACGTGCGCAGCACGCTGGACGGGGGTGCAAGCGCTTGGCAAGAAGCCCCAGTCCTCGAGGAGTGCGGACTGGCGGGCAGCCACACGCGCGGGGGCGGCGCAGCAGATGAAGGCGTGCGCGGCATGCCAGGTGGGCGTGCACGCGCGCGAGAAGGCGATGCCCTAGTCCTTGAGTACTAGGTCAAGGGTCGAAGGCGGTGCGCGAGGAAGGCGGTCCGAGGGAGGCGGTGCGCGAGAGAAAAGAGAGAGAGAGAAAGAGTTACTTGGAGTGCACACCAAGAGATTTAGTTTCCATCTTACATTATAGTTAGGATTTCTAATATTTTATTGCTTTAATAATTCCCTAGGTAGATAAGGACTAGATATATTTTGTGCCTATATAAAGGCCCCTTCCCCTATGTTATTTTTCATCATGAATTTTATGAATAGAAATCTGAAGTTTAGTTCTTCCACTTTGCTTTAGTTTTCCACCAAAATTCTATTGCAATTTTATTCGTTCCAAGAGGCGCGGTTGTGGCTCAAAGAACACATATCGGTTATTCAAGGCGCGGGTTAGCGGCTTATCGACAATCGAAACACACGATCTTCATCACGCGTGCATGTACCCACACGGATACCAACTACAAGGTCAAGGTTTGGCCGTATACACTGACCTGGGGAGTTTGGCGTTTGGTGATGGCGGCGGCAACTCTCGTGCGAGTCAACGGTCGGCCACTGTAGTTGGTCTCACGTCTCTCAGCACGGGCGTGCGGGCTCGGCCACCACTTCGTGTGGCTACGCCCAGTTAGGTTCGGCGCTGGGTTCAAGGCACATACCAGAAATTCAATTTTTGGGTTTCACAATTTCTTAAGTACTTCGACAGGAAAAAGGGTTTGACAACAACAATTTCCCCAAAAGGGATCGAACATTGGCATCACTACCAGAAATAACCCTAACTCGACGGTTAACGCCGATCCACAAAATGGTTAGCTCATTTGACTCTTCCGACCAACAATGTCGGCCGTCACGACAGCTTTTACTCAGGTAGCTAATCGTGTCGGCAGTCCTAAACGAGTTCAACCTCACATAAAGCCTATAGTTCTCCACACTTTGAGATATTAGCGTAAAGCTTCTCTCGTACGTGTTACCAGTCAACATTGATATAACAACGATCAAATTAATTCAACATCAGGCTTAACTACAAATTCATACCATTTACAAGTGCGTGTCTCGCAGCCAACTCACAAGATATTCCGAGCAATCCACTCGTCCTATGGACGACGTCGTCGTCTTTCATCCATGCATCAGTCTTCAGGACTTACGCTCGATCTAACGTATGAGAATTATCAACAATCGTCCCTCTCGAGGCTTAGCCACTCTCAAGAGTTACGACGGTGATACGCATTAGATTCTCCTAAACTATGGGGGTCGATTAGTAACCAATTCGCGGCATCTAAATGACACTCCCAGTCCTCGACGACTAAGGTTTTAATTCCCCGAGTGATCTCATACACTAGAGATTCACTCGGTACTTAACCTTTCTCTTTTGAGATAGGTCACAAATGGTCCTACTCTAAGTACACTGAATGAATCTTATAGCGAGAAAATGCTATAATCAGCACTTATCTCACTAGTATATACTGAAACTCACAACTAGGAACCTCTAGAGTCCGAACTTAACTCTATATCACTAGAGTTCAATGTCAAGCACTAGAGTTCATATAACCTGAGGTGGATAGATTTACTAAGCCCCAAAACAACATATATATCACTTCATGAGTAGTCTCATTGCTACTCATGCAAGACCCCATAAGTAGTTTCATTGCTACTCATGTAAAACATCACAAGTAGTTTAATTGCTACTCGTGCAAAACATCACAAGTAGTTTCATTGCTACTCATACAAAATCAAAATTTATATTATATGTATTTTCATTGATACTTATATAAAACATACCTTAAGTAGTGCGGTGTGACGAAGACGAGTTGTCAACACAAGGTCTAAATCACATAAACAAGTTATTCACATATAGACCGGTCTACAGAAATGCAGACTGGCTCTGATATCAAACTGTAACACCCCACTTTGATTTTAAAGAAATTTCAAACTTTCCAAAAATCAATAAATAATTTTTCGAATTCATTTCCAAAAACATGGGCGTTATTCAAACATTTAACATTTAACAATTTTACCGCTACAACAACTAAGATTTGTTCGAAGGGGCTGGATACTTGTTGTACAAAGTCTGATTGTGATATGTTTGGTGGCAAAAGGGAACTAACTAGACGAGTTCATATGATTTTGGACCGAAGGACCCAAGGACGAAGAAGTAAGAGACGGACCTTTCACTTGGTCCATTGGAAAGGTGAGCCGAGGGCTAAGGCAACCTGGGTTCAGAACGTTGAGTTGGTCCCATTCACAAGGCAAATTGCAAGGTTCGAGGCATGCTTGCGGATTTTCCCCATGTCGACGAGGGCGTTTACGAGCTTAAGTGGGGGAGGTCTGCTACGGGCCTAACTTTGGGGCTCGGGACTTGGCACGATTCCTTAAAGTGCCATGGTTCTAAGGACTTGAGCAAAAAGGTGCGCGGGGTTGACTGTAACGCCCCGTCTTTTATTAATAAAGGAAAGATACTAGCTTCTGAGTATAAGCTACCCTTTATTAATAAATGCTCAGTATTAGTATTCGAGCCTAAGTTATTCAACTAGTTAAGTTCCAAGTTTGACGTTAAGTCGAAAGTATATTCGGTTGATTTTATTTATTAACCGAGTCAATTCAAGTAGTTAATCTCGGTCCGTTTATTTAAATGGACATTAGTGAGTATGGTAATTCTACATGTTAGGATATCTAGTTACCTTAGGATTTAATATTTAATTGCTTTAATTAGAGATCTAGTTAGAGTAGGATTAGACATAGTTAGGATCTATAAATAGGGGTCTTCTCCCATTGTTTTTAAGAAGTCGAGGGGTTAATAGAAAAGAACGTTTTTTTTCGTGTGTTTAAGCAAGGCCGTCAGTGCGTGTTTATCATACAACCGTGTCTAAAAGAAAGCCCTGAGAGCGTCTTTAGTCACAACCTATCGTGTTTAGTCGAAAGCCCTTAGTGCGCGATTATTCACAACCGTAGGCAAGAAACACGATCCCTCATCACGCGGGTGCGCTGCGGGCGCTGGACTTGATGAAGATCGTGTGTTCCGCTCAACTCGTATGATTCGAAAGACACGTTGCACGACCTCCTTCTTGGCGATAGGTGCGATTGACTTGGTTAACTAGCCTTGTCTCTCACGATTTTGGACTAGCTTGGGTCTTAGCCTCACTAACTCGGTTTGTATGATAAAAATCTCACGAATTCTAAACACACAGTTTTGCTCTTACAAACGATTTTCTATTCATCCATCAACTTCTTAAAAACAATGAGGGGAGACCCCTATTTATAGATCCTAAATTACTCTAGTCATAATCTTACTAGATCACTAATTAAGGCAATAAAAATTAAATTCTAACTCTACTAGAATTATTAGAGCAACAAGGAAGTAGAATCCTAATAAACTAATAAGTCTTGATCTCCAAATCCCATGCCTTGCACTCCAAGTCGATCGGCGCCCCAAGAACTAGCCGCCTCAAGCGCGCCACTCGCTTGGCCTATTCCTCATCGCGCGCGACAACCCGTGCGCCTGCTTCCCACGCGGCGTCGACCGTGCCCGCTGTCTGCCCGTGCACCGCATCCCGTGCGTCCCTGCCACCCGCGTGACTATCGCGCACGCGCTCGCCCCCGTGCTTCTCGCGTGGTCGTATTGCGCCCCGCGCGTGGCGCCCTGCGCCCTTGTGCCCTGCTCGCCTATCGCACGCCCATGTGCGCCTAACGATTCCCCACGTTCGCCCAACGCACCCAGCCACTCACCCCATCCACCTGCCGTCCCGCAGCAGTCACCCGCGCGCTCTAACCCCCCGTCCTCCACCCCTCGAGCGCTGTTCCTCCGAACCTCCATGCACCAAGCACGTCGCTTCCTCATACACGGCTTGTACCACTCGCCTATCTTGCCTGGCACCTTGCACTCGGCATCGACCCAATCCTCTTCTTCGCATGTACTTGTCGTGCACCGTTTCTTCGCATGTCTAGCCTTGTGCCTCTTGCTGCAGGCTCGAGGACTTCTCCCACAGCCTCTCGGCCAATCTCGCCTATAAGTAGGCTAATACTTCCATTCTTGTGGCTCTTCTAGCCAGCTTTCGAGCCAAATCTCGAGGTTATTTGAGAACTCGTTTCGGGCTCACTAGGGTCGATGACCACATCTTCATCATTTCTGTTCTCTTCGAGTACTTCCTTGTCCTCAGGATGATAAAGTTGATCACATCAACTTTCTTGCCCTCTTCGTCCTCATCAGGCGACTCTTTTGGATCCTCGGTTAGCAATCTAATTCTCTTCTTGGATCGCCCAAACTCCATCGTACCCCTTCTATAATCGGTTGTGATTGGACCAAGCGTTTCCAACCATTGCACTCCTAATACCACATCGGTTGCTTTCATGGGTAAGGCATAGAGATCTATCTCCAACTCTTGTCCTTGGGCTTTTATCGGAACCCTTTTGCATATCTCATCGCTTCCAAGCTCTTTTCCATTAACAACCTTGACCTTGAACAGTTTCGCCCTTGTAGAAGGTAGGCCAATTACCTTTGACAAGCTTTCATCTATGAAATTCAAAGTGGATCCACTATCCACTAACACCTCAACCAACCTTCCTTTAATTTCAGTCGTAAATCGGATCATCTTTGGACCTCTCCTTTTGTTACACATGACCACGTGCAACAATGTTTCCTCTCGGGGTTGGTACTCCTCATGGTCACGTTCCTCCTTCTCATCAAAATCTAATAAAAAGACTTCCTTACCCGCGCATCTATGGCCCGACGTGAATCGCTCGTTGCACTTAAAACGAAGGCTCTTCTTGCACCTTCGCTGAATTTCCTCGGTAGTATGTCGTCGCATGTTTTTCCGTGTGTGTGTAAGCTCGATGGTCGGCTTGGTCTCGGCCCGTGGAGGCATGTCGTCGACCGCAGCGCTCGCGCGCCTCGGGTCCGTGCGCCCTTCGCCTCGGCTAGCCTTGCGCACTGCAGCGATGTGGTCCTCGTGCAGTCGCGCTGACTCCATTGCCGCTCGTGTAGACCTCGGCCTGTCCAAATGCACCTCAGCTGCCAGTTCATCCTTAAGCCCTCCAACGAATGCGCCTACAAATGCGCTCTCGGGCCAATCACGTACTCGACTAGCAATTTGCTCAAACTCCTTTTGGTAATCACGTAGACTACTGCTTTGACGTATGCGTGGGAGCGCCTCATTGTAGTCGTAGTAATCACTAGATCCAAACCTCGTGATTAGGACCTTCTCGAAATCTCTCCATTGGATGTGCTCGCCTCTGCTTTTGTAAGCATGTGACACCCATTGCTTCCATGTATTTGCTTCACCATCTAGATAATAGGCAACAATCTTGACTGTATCATCTCTCGGCACGTCATTGATGTGAAAATATTGCATAGCCCGATTAACCCAAGCGTCCAGGTCGGTCCCCTCGAAAGTCGGCATGGTGAATCTCAGATGATTGCGCGCGCGATCCTCTCTGTGTCGTCGATCGTCGTGCAGTCAGGTAGTGCACGTCATGTGCATTCCCCTTGAGAGACGGCCGTCGTCCTCGCGGTCGGCCTCAATGCTGCTCGATCGCGTCGTGATTGACCTCGATGTGCGGCTCCTCTGCGGTAGGCGTGTGGCCTGTATCGAACCTCTCTGCCAAATCGTGCACCATGAGCTCTAGCTTCGCCATGTTTTCGTTGACCACATGTTGTCCGTTCCCAAGGGACCTCATGCTCTCCTCCAACATCTCGAACCTCTCACGATTCTTCATAGCTCTCTTTTTTTTTATACTCTCGAAAAAAAGAAGGGAAAATTCGAAGAAGAAGAAAAATTAATGGGGTAGAAAAAGTGTAACTTAACACACGATCAATCACTCTCAAGGAAAGCACCAATGATGAAGATCGTGGTTCCGCTCAACTCGTATGCTTCGAAAGACACCTTTCCACGGCCTCCTTCTCGGCGATAGGTGCGATTGACTTGGTTAATTAGCATTGCCTCTCACGATTTTGAACTAGCTTGGGTTTTAGCCTCACTAACTCGGTTTGTATGATAAAACTCTCACGAATTCTAAATACATGGTTTTGCTCTTACGAACGATTTTCTATTCATCCATCAACTTTTTAAAAACAATGAGGGGAGACCCCTATTTATAGATCCTAAATTACTCTAGTCCTAATCTTACTAGATCACTAATTAAATCAATAAAATATTAAATCCTAACACTACTAGAATTATTAGAGCAACAAGGAAAGTAGAATCCCAGTAAAAAAGTAAGTCTTAATCTCCAAATCCCTTGCCTTGCACTCCAAGTTGATCGGTGCCCCAAGACCTAGCCGCCTCAAGCGCGCCGCCTGCGTCACCTATTCCTCATCGCGCGCGGCAAACCGCACGCCTGCTTCCCACGCGGCGTCTGTCGTGCCCGCTGTCTATCCTTGCGCTGCATCTTAAGCGCCCTGCCACCGGCGCGACTGTCGCGCAC
>CACSLK010026072.1:4695768-4727005 GCA_902706635.1 Striga hermonthica
GCCCGCGGCTCCGCCATGCCGACCCGACGCACATGCCGACCCACCGCACGCGACGACCTACCTACGCGCGATGACCTACCCACGCGCGACGACCAGTCGCATTGCCAACCGCCCGCGAGTTATTGGTACCTAGCCAAGCTTCCAAAGCCGACCACCCACGGCTCGGTCATGCCTACCCAACGCCGAAAAGTCACCATGCCGAGCCGACGCGAAAATGCCGAGCCACCAAGCCTTGGCGAGGGTGCCGACCTCATGCGCTCATCCACCATGGTGTTGCACATTGTTCTTCTTATTCCCACCTAAATTCATGTGACCACCTACCCAAATATATGTCCTTGTCCACCTACCACTCACCTTGGGCACACCCCCTCACATATCCACACCAATCACATGTCTTCTTGGAAGTCCCAATTAGCTTCCCATACAAGCTTCATTTTTCACCCTTGATCCATTTTCAAATGAGTGGCTAAGATCATCCAAGATCCACCAACCAACCCTAATTTTCTCACTTATAAATACACACCTCTTCTTCCATCATTCTTCCCCTCAAAAAATCCTCTTCTTCTTTTCCTCCATAACACAAAATTTCTCTCTCTACACCAAGAAGCTTTTGATTCCTTTATAATCCGACAAATTTCATTCGAACGCGTACACACCTCCGCCAACCACATCAAGCTTCGCACGCCGACCCTCCGACCTTCGCACGCCGACCCTCCGTCGGGCGCACCGAGTTCTACCGTCCCGATGATCACTCGCTCGTGCCGACGGGTTCGATCCTACACGTTGACCTCACGCCGACCACGCGCCCCGTCAACGAGCTCCCCTCGCCCGACGACCTCACATCGACCTCTCCCCTCTACCAACTAGCACTCTCCGTAACGCACACCATGGCGGCATCAACAAGTTTTATGGGTACGCTTTCCTTTCCTCACAATTGTTATGTACATTCACCATCTTCCTTTGGAACTAAAAGACTTTGTTGTTGTTGTTGTAAATAGGAGAACCAAAAAAAAAAAAATAAAAAAAAATCAGTTAGTTTATATTCAACTTTTATATCTACTTCTATGTTATTTTTAGTTTATGCAATCCTTAATAAAAAAGGGGGCCTTTATTTAAGTGACCTAGTCAAAGGTCCTTTTATTTTGTGTAAATGACCCCTTTTACATTTTTATAAAATGTGATAAATGAAATGTAAATTACCCTTATGTTATATAACAAATGATCTTTTGTTTTTCATTATGATATAACGAAAGTAGTTTAGTTATATATTTATTGTTAGAACTTGTTATATTTTAAGTCCCAATCCTTTACTTATCTCCTGAACATTTTGTTCAATTTTATATATTTTGTTATTCGGTTTTATTATTACTTCAGTACAAGTATCTATTTTCGAAGAACTAGCTTTGTTTTTTTTTCAAAAGAACTAGCTTTGTTTTCTTTATTATTCTGTTTAGGAAAAATGTAGTCTATTTTAGGTCTAACAAAAGACGAAGAGGCTTGAATGACAGACTATGATGACTGTTAGTCAATGCATAGTTTATTTTCCATGTTACTGAAAATGGATGGTTTCCAGTTTTCATTATTTTTCTTTTCATGTTCCATCACAAAGTGATGGAGTCATATAAATTGTTGTCTAATAAAGACATTCAAACTTGGTAGTTTAAGTTAAACTTAATGTTACCAAATTTTAGATTTCCACTCTCTTCAACTAATAAAGCATTAGAAAAATCAATTATTCTACTATCAATTAGGTGAATTTATTCCTAGACTATAAGTTAATTTAAGAATCAGTAAAAACATGTAAGTAAGAAATTTTCCTCCTATTTTCTACTTTTATATCTTTTAACGTAGAAAGTATTTACTCTTTACCGATAACAGGAATAACTACATTTCCTTCTGTTTGATCTGTCTCTATTGTCTTTTCTCCGGAAATGATTCCAAAGAAAATTTCATTTTTTCTTGAAATTAAGTTATTTAAGTTCTTTATCAATTCTTCATTTTTTAAGTTATGATTCTTTTTTAAGTTAAGATATGATACTCCTAATTTATTAGCATCTATCAAGAATTCAATTAAGTAGCTTGATTTTTCGTGTTTTGTGTTGTAATCTAGAAGATTATATTCTTTATCCAGTCTTTTAGTCTAAAAATTTAGTATTTTTGCTTGTTACCAGGCTCTGATACCATTTTTATCCCAAATTTTTAATTTCAGCTTTAAGCTTTATTACCATAATGAATGAGAATATGCGAAGATTTCTAGATATTAAGTTTTAATTTTTTCAAATTTTCTTTATACTTTTTAGGTAATTAACTTGGCTTTCTAGTTCTGGAAAAAATCTCCATAGTAATTGTCCCTTGTAGAATGTTTTTTATAATATTTTTTTTTGAGTATTGTTCCATATATAAAGTTTTCTAGATTTTTAAGAGATCCGTACTAGCTTTCTCAAATAAATCTATTTCGTTTTTTCTTAGATTACTATAAATATCTAACCTTATGTAAATAGCCTTTAATCTTTCGTTAATAATGTCAAACTCGTCTTTCATCTTTAAAAATTAAAATAATCTTCGAAAGAAATTGCTGTTTCTTTTTCTTCTATTTTTTTTTTTAATTTTCTATTTTTTCTAGTTTTTCAAGAATAAGCTGATTAATATCAGGTTCTTCTTTGTGTTTTTTGATATCTTTATCTAAGAAATCAATTAATCTAGTAAAGTTATTTCTAACAATACTCTTTTTTTCAGAATATTCAGATTCATCATCTAATTGAGTCCTACAGTTAGCAAGAAATTCTTTCAATCGTTGTGTATCTTAAAGACTTGTTTTTCTTTTTGAAAAATTTTCAAGCCTAACCTTATATTCTTCTTTATTTTTAGTGGTAGAAGCAGACATTTACCTTAGTTTTTTCATTTCTACGCTCATGTTCGTTCATTTTCATTTGCGGTTTTTTCTTTGATTTTCTTTGGAAAGTACCTGTTTTGGGCTAGTTTCAAAGTATACAAATTTTTTCAAAGTTCGATATGATCTTAGCTACCACTTTTTCTTGGGCCACGAGTGACAAATTAATATCATTGTGATAATTATCTTTTGTTCTTAAACTATTATTTCTAATAGTCTGTCTTTGCATACCATTTTCTAAAATTTTTAGTTTTTCTAAAACATCTAGTTTAATAGATGTTAAAAGATTATTTCTAATCTTAATTCATTATACTTATCAAGTCTTAAGGGTAATTTCATTCTATTTTCAAGGTTAATAAAAACTTTGTCAAAAAGTTCCAAGTTCATACATTTCTTCTGGAATTTGAATTAATTCTCTGTTTTTCAGTATCTTTCAGATATTAACTACCACATAATATACCATAAAATATTTAAATAATTTTCAGATTTAGTAAACAACATTTTTTTTGCGGTAAATAGTTTCTATTTAAGAAATAATCAAATATTTTTATATATGTAGATTATACAATATTAAAAATTTAAATCCAAACAAAAAAATTTTAAATTTTTTGCTAACAAAATCAGCCGCCCAGAATTTATTTATTTCGAAAAATATTGCCAAACAATCTTTTGTATTTCTGTTTTTTAATTAAATTTTATCTACATAAGATATACATTAGCGGTGAATTTTAAATTGAATCTAAAATTCAACTCCTCTTTTTTCGAAAAATGTTACCACACAATCTTTTTTTTTTTAAATAAATTTTATTTACATAAGATATATATTAGTAGTTAATTTTAAATTGAATCTAAAATTCTAACTCCTCAAATTTTCGAATTTAAATTTTTAAATAAGGCAATGTGTTTAAATATTTTGTAGAAGTTAGAATATGTTGGATTAGTAATATTAGTTTATTGATTCTCTTTCAAATTCGGCTCAAAGATTTTGTCTACATACTAATAAGAAAAAATCTAACCAAAAAAAGGGAATGCATGGCTAATATTTATGGGAAATGCATTGCCCAAAAAAAGGAAATGGTATGGCAGAGTCTTGTGGATTACCACTACAAACACAAAAAATGGAAGTGATTAAATTATTTGTTTAAATAAGAATCCTATTGGCAACTGTTGCCTTTGCAATTTATCTTCTTTTTTTTTTATATAAACAAAACATAAACAAATAACTAAAATATTGTGTCTTTATTAAATAAGCAACTAATAAAAGTACGAATTATATTGATTCAAGCATTTCAAAAAGTTTAATAGTTATTCCAATGAAATTTAGTAGTAAAATATTGTAATATTATGAATATTACATGTTTAGAAAAAATAAACTAATTAGGTATCGATAACCCGAACGATTTTCCACAAATATCAAATAATATCGCATTAATAAATAATTAAGTATATTTTTGGGTCAATTATCATCATGGACTGTGAAAATTTAATTATATAGGAATGTAATTTTTAAATATATTTATATAGGAATGTAAATTTTCAAATGATTAAAAAATGTGAAAAAGAATAAACTAACATTTAATAACTTTTTTAATATATAAGTATATATTATTTTAAATCAAACGTAGTGATGGTAATATTATAACTAACCTATTATATCTATAACTAACCTAATATATGTATAACCAATCTCTTAAATTCTTTTATACACGTTTTTAACATAGTCATCCAAACCAAAATTTGCAAGTTTTTCTAAAAACTATATTAGCCGCCCAAGTTTTTGCTGGAATGACGGAACAACTAATTAATGCTCTCCGTAGTTATCGTTTTTTAAAAAATTGCCATAAATAGAAACTAATTAATGATGTCTGAATTTGAGAAAGAGTTGACCTGCTATTTTTGAAAAATGTAAATCTTTTTATATATATATAGATTTGAGTTCTTACTTTCAAATTTCTTTTGACAGATTCATTGTTCTAAAAGGCTATTTGCTGGGCTGCTTGTCTTCTTATAGCAGTCACCAGAATGACTCCATTGTTCTCCCGTAACAAAGTTTTGTCGGAAGCTTACTCGAAGAACAAGACACCACCACAACCCACAAATATTGATGGCAGACTTGTTCGTTGATGCGATATTTTCCATATTCATTTGCTTATTTTGTGAGTTTACTGTGCGTCAATTAATATCATCCATTGTTTTTTCTTATGTGTTCATCAGTTCATGAATTTATAATTCTGTAAATGTGAGAAAGGCCACAAACAATTCATTGTTCTATGCTGATTAGCTGCTTGGTTTTTTTTCATAAGTGCATATGTAATATGTTTTGAGTTTCCTAAATGACATTTTCACCATTATGAAGAAATGCTATGAGCTGTTTTATTGTTTTACATATAAAAATACAACGGATGAAACTTCATTTATTAGCATGGATTTAGCATGATGTGCATGGTTTAATGCTTAGTAAATTTCTCCCAAAATATTGAAAAACGGTTATGAAAATCCCGAGTTATTGCAAAGTCAAAAGACGATGAGATTAAATCACTTGGATATTATTTTATTTCGAACACAACTCAAATGATTATGAGAATAGAATGAAACAAGTTTTGTCATTGATGCGTTTGGTATGCAGAAAAAATAAGATTTGAATGGAATGACATTATCATTTTTTATTATAAAAATAAATAAAAGCTTTTTTTTAAAAAATAATATACTTTTATTAAATTATATATAAATGATTTTTTAATAATATATAAAAATAAATAATATATAAAAACAAAATAATATTTTTAATGATATAAAAAATAATATATTTTTAAAAACATATAAAAATAAAATAATATATTTTTAAATTATATATAAAAAATAATATATTCTTAAAAGTAATATATTTTTAATATATAAACATAATATAATTAACAATATATAAAAATAAAAATTAATATATTTTTTATTTTTTAATTAAACAATAAATAAAAGTAAGTTTTCAATTTTTTTATTTGAATTTTATTTTATTAACAAGTATATAAAAATAAAAGGTAATATATTTTTAATGATATATGTTTTTAATATACTTTTAATAATATATTTTTGAAAGTAATATATTTTTAATATATAAAAAATAATATATTTTTAATAATATATAAAAATAAAATAATATATTTTCAAATTATATATAAATGCTTTTTTTTTGGTTTTATTTTTATATAAGTATTTAATATATTTAATTAAACAATAAATAAAAGTAAATTTTCAATTTTTTTATTTGAACTTTATTTTTCAAAATCGTCAGAAGTAGTACCAAGTTCAGCTTTACTAGGACCAAGTCCCCTACCTGATATTGTACGTCCCGCCTCGAGAAAACATAATTTTATTTAATCATGATTTATAAAACATATTATATATTTATTTTTTTATTATTATTTGTTAATTTTATTTTTGAAAAATTGATTCCTACACACATGGAAATGAGAAAACATTCTGTGAACTATGGAATGACTAATCCTATGGAGATGGGTTTTGTCATTTCTGTTCCAAAAAACATACAAATAATGGGATAAAGAATAAGGGAATGAACATTCAATTCCCGTGTCATTCCCTCATACCAATCATGGCATTAAAGCCTGTAAAAATAACTCTTTTAATATCTCTATCCCGTGCATTGACTTTAGCATTCTTTTCAACATCAATGACAAATATCTTCGATCATTTGGTAAGGGGCCACCTATATAAAAAATTATATATTTAAGAAGTTCAAAAATCTCATTTGATGTTATCAATAACTGCACCAAACTGATCTTTTTATTATTTATTTTTTTTAATTTGGATTGTGATTCACAATATCATTGAAAATTTCATATAATTTAATAAGTTAGAAACAAAAAACAAAAATTTAAAAATATACAATATTTTAAGTAATAAGAAAAATAAAATAATATTGACGTAATTAAAAATTAATAATCTTTTGACTTCAAAATAATATATGTAACAGTTTTTTTCCTTAATTATAACGAAGAACTCTAAAATGACAACTATTTTAGAACAAGTGAAATAAACATATAAATCATATATTAAATTATAATATACCATAAAATAAAAGAAAAAATAATATTAATATTTATTTTAAATACTAATCAATATTTCATTGCTTTTATACAAACAATTTATAATTATAATCCCGTGCATTGCATAGGCTACGTACTAGTTAAATTAATTAGCTTATGTAAATAATTTAATCTTAACATTATAAACATGAGCAATCTTATAATTATTAACATAATAAATATAGCCTGAATAATATAATTAAGTCAATTAACCTAATTAATCAAATTTGAATAACGTAATTACTAGTGCGTGGCCCGTGCGATGCACGGGAAAACAATATTACGATTGTGTTATAAATTAAATATACAAATAAACTAATCAAGATTTACCCATGTTTTTAAATTAAACCTTGTTGGACACAGTCCGACCGGATGGACCGAGAACCGGTTTATAATCAGTCTAGTTCACTTGAATAAAATATTTGCTATTGAATCCGTCAACACCAGTCTGTTGAACTGGTTGGGTCGATATGATTTTCTAAATAAATTTAGCTATATTAAAATAATTTTAAATAAAATTACATATTTAAATAAAATAGAGATTTATAAATTATTTATCAGTTAATTAAATATTTAAATTGCTTATCATTTTATTCAATTTATTACAAAACTTACTATATATATATATTTAAGTGTATTTTTAAATAAAAATATTAAATTGTACGATTTTTATAAATTGAATTGTATGATTATATTAAATCATATTTATAAATTAAATTGTATGATTTTTAAAGAAAAAAATAAAAAAATAATAAAACTACTATTTATGGGCTGCATTAAATGCTGACCTATTTTTTTGCTACTAATTTTAGTAAATATGATGACTCTTTATATAAGTATAGATCTATTTATTTTTTAATCAACCTAATTAAATTTAAGTAAATAATTTACCTAATCTAGTCTATTCCTTAATTGATTTAAGAAAGACAAGGAGAAGTTAAAGAAATAAGGTGACTTTTAGCCTCACATATTTCTTTCTCCCAGAGAGTCCTCTGGGTCTAGCTTTCCCTCCAAGTAAAGGCCACATTTTTCAGCCCAAATTCTCGGCCCAAGCAACCCTTTCAAGCATAGCCGGCCTTAAACCGGTCCCCCTTATTTTTCGGCCCACTCCAGCTGCCCTAAACCTGCCCTAGCACCCAGTATATAAAGCCAGCAGCAGCAAGCCGGCAGCACATTTTCAAGCCTCCCGTGAGTGATTTCCACCTTCTCTCTCGGTCTTTTAGCACCATCCGACAGCGAGAAGGCCAGCGCATGCCGGCGACCGAAAGCCACCAGCCTCAGAAAACAAGCACGTCCGACGAACAAGGACCAAGGAGACGGCGACCTTACGGATGAGATCATATTGCCGGCGAACTGAGGAGAAGACGAGGGCTGACCAGTCTGGCGTCCAAAGAAGACCCTCGGTCCAGCATATTTCGGCGAATACCGAGCAGAACTAGCGCCGACCGAGAGTTACCAGACGCGGCTGAGAGAGCTGGCCATTCACGGCGGCTGGCGAGCACACCTGAGCACCGAAAAGGATCTCTGTTTCTGGCGAGGCGAGCTAGCAGCCCGCGGCTGGACAGGTTTTCGAGCACACCCGGGCGAGCCTTATCTGCAGCCGACAAAAGATTCCGGGGACATGGCGAGGCCAGCAGCCTGAGAAGAATTCCACCAGACGGACTGAGAGCGGCGATTCATGGCCGAACAATTTCAAGAACCAGCGGTTGAGAGCTGGCTTTACCGCGACTGAGGCGCCGTTTCCGATAGACCGGGCGCAGGCATTGAGCGTCCAGGCGGCCGCAACCCGAGCCTTTCCGAGAGCCGAGAGCCCCAACCGAGGCCTTTGTCAGACCAGAGACCGAGCCTTTCTTCTTTTACCTTTTCCGAGAAAGGTATTCTCAGCTGATAAGAAAATGCCATGCTAGGTTATTTAATAAAAGTTAAGCAAAAGAGAAGAAACTTTGGCATGTTTGGCTTTGAATTGTGAGATGGTTGAGCTTCAGTTTTATGAATAATATCATGCTGCTAATGTGAGTTTAGTGAAGTTAAATTTATCAAAGATGAATCGATATGCATGCTATAAGAATTTTTAAAGATTTAAGAATAAAAGAGAAGTAAAATAGTTAATGTAGTGGCATTAAATTGATAAGAATTTTTGAGCGGTTTGTCTTGTTTGATGATCTCGTTATATTAATTTATGTTTGGGTCTCAGTTGTTTGACTGCTGGACTAATGCTTGCTTACTCATGGATTTACTTGTGTATTTGAAGGTTTGATTCATGAGTTATTGTATTCTTGTTATATCGTTGGACAATGCAATTAGGTGTAAGCATTAGTTTATAACTGGAAATAACTGTAGATCGAGTGTGATCAACGAATTTTCATTTTTTAGCTTCAATACCCGTGCAGTTATGTTTGATTAATGATTTTATACTTATGGCAAAACTGTTGCAACCAATGGTGGTTTTTTTTTCTTTTTTCTTTTTCTTCCTTTTATCCGAATTTACCTATGTTTATTTTGGATGTTTTGGTTTCTTATTCAAGATTGTTAAATTATTCAAGATTGTTAAATTGAGAGCTAATTATTTTAAATGACTCACGATTGACGAGGTAAGGTGGACACCGAGGTTGCGTGTTCACAGGCGCGGATGATATATCGTTGGAGGAGCTCGTGGCAATCAATGAGTTTTGATGACCCGACCAATTTTCAAACCTTGGATGTACGACAAGATCAACGACACATTGATTGACAATCTCGAAGGGTTTATGAAGTGGAAGGAGTAATCAATGGAGTAATCAATGACAAGTAAGTTTTCAGCTCTTTAAGTATTTTATTTTTTCTTTCAATACTTTAAATAAATATATTCTTCTCTCTCTTTGTGTCTGTATGTTATGAAGAAAATGAAGAAAGACTAATACGAGATTAATAAATGTTGTAAGGAGATTAATAAATGCTTCGTTGATAATATCTCATTCATCTTTTCATTTGATCTCTTCCATTTGTTTTTTTCTAGTTACTGCAAAGTTTGAACCCTTTGAAGATTGTAATAAGTAATTTGAAATCACAATCGAAATATTATCTCATCATACGTATTTTGACAAATAGTGTGCTCTAGCTAAAACCTTGTTGTATACTAATATACTTTGTGATGATCTTTTTTTATATTCATTCTCTTTTTTTTTTTAGTTACAAAAATTCGATGTTATGACTTGATAAAATATCAGCTCCTTAGTACTACTTATACTAATAAGCTTAACTATCACTCGCAATAGGAAGCTTCTTATGGATTGTGTCGTTAACATCTCTTCTCCCATCTCTTTCTGATATTATTTTCATTTTTGAGTCCTGGACGATCAAGGATGGGGTAAGGCTGAATGCAGAGGTGAAGAAGGCCGATCAAATTTCTATGGATTTCACAGTAAGATCTATACTTCTATATCTATAAAAATTAGGTACTTCCCTTCAGTGTGACACAACCACTTTTTCCTCAAAATGGCATCGTTTTACGAAGTTAAAACGACACCGTTTTAACGATTGAGGGTTTCGGGAAAACTCATTTCTACCTAGGAAACCTAATTAGCTACTAAGTTTCTCTCATCTCACAAGAAGCGGAGGCGCAATTCGATGAGTCAAAAGTCGAAAAAAAAGCAGAGGGTGAGCCTAGGGATTTAGTTCATACAACCATTGCTGGGCAGCTCGTGGGAAAATATGTGGTGGAGCTTCTCTTCGATGTTCTGCCAAAGACCGTGAGAACTTTCAACGTTGGCGAGAAGGGCAAGGAAATATTCGGCAAACCACACAAATACAAGGGATAGAGCTTCCAACAGTGATTCCTAACTACATGTACAACGGCGAGTCGAGCAAGAAACACCAAGTTCGCAAGAGAACTTCATCATCAAGAAACATTGATCGTCCTTTCCATGTTCATCGTCATTCCGGCTCGCAATTTTTCAGCTTCACGGAAAAGATCAATGTTTCAGGTTGATATTCGCAAGTTAATTCAATTATATTATCCTTTTATTTGTATTGGGCTTGCATAATTATTTTTTTTAAATTTATAACTTATGAATGGGAGTTTAATTTTCATTGGAGTGTTTTCTATGGAAGCTAAAGACGGAGAATTGTGCTTCATAGATGAATCTTAGCTGTTGTTGGCCTGCAATTTCTTGACTTCATCTCAAGCTAATTGAAATCGGCGGGAATTTTTTTCAGTGTGAGAAACTTCAATTTTGACTTTCATCCATTGCAAAGCCCGATCTGTTTTCGTTCCTTCCTTCCTTTCTTTTCTACTTACTGTTTTTCCAATACCCAAAATAAAATATTATGCATACTGAGTATTTTTTAAAGATCATCATGAGATATTTTTATTAAAATGCTAAAACTCTCTCTCTCTCTCTCTAATGGTGGTAAGGTATTTTTCCCTAAATTCTTCTTTTCCTAGAGATCGGGGACCTCTGAGACATACTTGAGGAATCAGACACTTCGCTGGGCCTCAGTGTTAAGACGGAGGCCAGCTTCGCCGTCGATCTTTGAGATTGACGGGGTTGAGACAGAGTCTTTGATATATAGAACTCCGGCCGTGTTGAGAAGGAGGCCTATATGTAGGATTGTTCGCGCCATGGCGAATCGTTCTCCGCCTCGCCGAAACCTGCCGATCGCCATGCGAATCATTCTCCTCCTCGTTGAAATCACCTGAAGCGAGTGATTAAATTCGGTTCTCAAGTGTGCTGGGTTTTGTTTCTTCATTGGTTACCGTTTGTTCCTCTGTTTCAAGTCTACAAAGATCATTATTGGACTCCCCGAAAGGATTTCTCGAGTAATTTCGGAATTCATAGTTTTAGGTCTGCCATCGATCACTCCTAGAACACTTGCAACCCGTGACTTTTCGGATGCTGCAACCATACAACTAGGAAGGAACTTGAGCAATTTAAGACTAATTTGCAAGAAGCTGGTGTTGACTAACAGTTGTTGGCTAAATCTTGGGGAAGTGTGTTTGGTTCCGAACATGAGTTTGGACGATGAGATGAACTAGAAATGCAACACACCAATCTGGACATGAAATCATATTACACGCGTCGCGTCTGATCGACCTCTTTTCTTCTCTTCGATTAATGAGTGAGATTGCTCTTGATACTAGTATCACGATAGTCGATTTGCAACTTTCGTTCCATGCAGCTGTAGATCTCTACAAAATTCCCGACATATTAGTTATTTCTTTTAGTTGCATTGTTTGTTTTAGAACTTTTAAGTTTGTTTAATAAAAACTTTTATAAGTTTGTTTAGTACTTTTTATTAGGCAACTCGAAGCCGTGTTTAAGAGAGGTTTATGTTCCTCTCGATTCGTACTCTAAGCAACACCCGCTTCGTGGGTTATCAAATCTCAAAGAGTGCTACATATCCCGCTAAATCGAGCCGTGTTTGAGATTTGATAACCCTCGAAGCGGGTGTTGCCTTGTAGAGTACATCCCGATAAATTGAGAGAACATAAACCTCTCTTAAATACGGCTCCGAGTAGCCTAATAAAAAGATTATTACTAAACAAACTTATAAAAAAATTGATTAAACAAACTTATAATGCAACTAAAAGAAAGAGTAATATATCGGGAACTTTGTAGAGATGTACAGCTGCATGAAAATCGGATTTCGTGATACTACTATCAAGAGCAATCCCACTCATGAATTTTGATCTAGGCCAAGAGAAGAAAACAGGTCGACATGACATGTTAAAATTTGATTTCATGTCCAGATTGGTGTGGACATCATGAACCATATGGTGCATAAATTAGGTTCACCTGATCGTCCAAATCATGTCCACATCGGAACCAAACACACTTCCCAAGATTTAGCTGTTGACTTCAGTTTTTTGCAAATTAATCTTAAATTGCTCAAGTTCCTTCCTGGTCGCAGCATCTGAAAAGTCAAGGGCTGCAAGTATTCTAGGAGTGGCCGGTGGCAGACCTAAAATTATGAGTTCCTAAAATACTAGGGAAATCCTTTCGGGGAGTCCAATAATGATCTTTCTACACTTGAAATAGAGCAACGAATGGTAACCAATGAAGAACCAAAACCCAGCACACTTGAGGATCGAATTTAATTACTCGCTTTGGGTGACTTCGGTGAGGCGGAGAGGGATTCGCCCTGGCGATCGACATGTTTCGGCAAGCGGAGAACGATTCGCTATGGTGTCGACACTCTTATATATCGGCATCCTTCTCAACACGGTCGTAGCTCCATATGTCGAGGACTCTGCCTCTACCCCGTCAGTCTCAAAGATCAACGGTGATGCTGGCTTCCGTCTCAACACTAAGGCCCGACGGAGTGTGTTATTCCTCATCTCGTATGTCCTCGAGGTCCTCGATCTTCGAGAAAAGAGGAATTTCAGGAAAAATCCTCAGCGGCACCCCGACGTTTGGCTGTGCATCGTTCCAAGCCGTGAGATACCCGTTCTTCGGGAAAAGAGGAATTTTGGGACATCCTCAGCGGCACCTTGGCGTTTGGCTCTGCATTGTTTTGTGCCGTGAGATCCCCGTTCGGGAAAAGAGGTATGTCAGAATAAAGCCTCAGTGGCACCCTGGCGTTTGTCTCTGCATTCCGTGCCGTGAGATCCTCGTTCTCCAGGAAAAACGAAATTTCGGGATAAGTCCTCAGCGGCACCCCAACGTTCTTCCGCCGGATAATCAAAGATAGAATGTGTGGCACGTAAACTGTTTCTACATTCCTCAGCCGAGAGTTCGGATCTAGCACCACCAACTTCTTGGAATCGCTCCGATCGAGATCGAGATCGGAATCGTAGGCAGTGTAGAACCTGCGCACCATTTCAAATTAAGGCATGATAGCAAACGCTTAACATTTTGACAATGAGGTGAAGCCTCCTTAGCCCTTTTTGATCTTTTAGGGTTTTTGTAAATAGGAGAACCAAAAAAAAAAAAAAATATTCAGTTAGTTTATATTTATTTTTTATTCTACTTCTATATCATTTTAAGTTTATGTAATCCTTAATAAAAAAAAGGAGACCTTTATTTATGTGACCTAGTCAAAGGTCCTTTTTGTGTAAATGACCCCTTTTACATTTTTATAAAATGTGATAAATGAAAGGTAAATTACCCTTATGTTATATAACAAATGTTCTTTTGTTTTTCATTATGATATAACAGAAGTAGTTTAGTTATATATTTATTGTTAGAACTTGTTATATTTTAAGTCTTAATCCTTTACTTATCTCTTGAACATTTTGTTCAATTTTATATATTTTGTTATTCGGTTTTATTATTACTTCAGTACAAGCATCTATTTTCGAGAACTAGCTTTGTTTTTTCGAAGAACTAGCTTTGTTTTCTTTATTATTCTGATTAGGATAAATATAGTCTATTTTAGGTCTAACAAAAGACGAATAGGTTTGAATGACAGACTATGATGACTGTTAGTTAATGCATAGTTTATTTTCCATGTTACTGAAAATGAATGATTCCAGTTTTCATTATTTTTCTTTTCATGTTCCAACACAAAGTGATGGAGTCATCTAAATTGTTGTCTAATAAAGACATTCCAACTTGGTAATTTAATTTAAACTTAATTTTACCAAATTTTAGATTTCTACTCCCTTCAACTATAAAAGCATGAGAAAACTCAATTATTCTATTAGATGAATTTATTCCTAGACTATAAGTTGATTTAAGAATCACTAGAAACATGTAAATAAGAAATTTTACTCCTAGTTTCTACTTTTATATCTACAAAGAACAAGAATAACTACATTTCCTTCTGTTTGATCTGTCTCTGTTGCCTTTTCTCCAAAAATGATTCTAAAGAATATTTCACTTTTTCTCGAAATTAAGTTATTTAAGTTCTTTATCAATTCTTCGTTTTTGAAGTTATGATTCATTTTTAAGTCAAGATCTGCTACTCCTAATTTATTAGCATTTATCAAGACTTCAATTAAGTAGCATGATTTTTCGTGTTTTGTGTAGCATTTGTCCCAATTTTTTAATTTCAGCTTTAAGCTTTATTACCATAATGGATGAGAAATTGCGAAAATTTCTAGATATTAAGTTTTAATTTTTACAAATTTTCTTTATACTTTTAGGTAATCAACTTGGCTTTCTAGTTCAGGAAAAAATCTCCATAGTAATTGTCCCTTGTAGAATGTTTTTTATAATATTTTTTTGAGTATTATTCCATGTATAAGGTTTTCTAGATTTTTAAGCGATCTGTTCTAGCCTTTTCAAATAAATCTATTTCGTTTTTTCTTAGATTACTATAAATATCTAACCTTATTGAACTAGCCTTTAATCTTTCGTTAACATCTTTAAAAATTAAAACAATCTTCGAAAGAAATTGTTGTTTCTTTTTCTTCTAATTTTTTATTTTATTTTCTATTTTTTTCTAGTTTTTCAAGAATAAGATGATTAATATCAGGTTCTTCTTTGTGTTTTTTGATATCTTTATCTAAGAAATCAATTAATCTAGTGAAGTTATTTCTCACAATACTCTTTTTCAGAATATTCAAATTCATCATCTAATCGAGTCCTACAGTTAGCAAGAAATTCTTTCAATCGTTGTGTATGTTTAAGACTTGTTTTTCTTTTTGAAAAATTTTCAAGCCTAACCTTATATTCTTCTTTATCTTTAGTGGTAGAAGCAGACATTTACCTTAGTTTTTTCATTTCTACGCTCATGTTCGTTCATTTTCATTTGCGGTTTTTTCTTTGATTTTCTTTGGAAAGTACCTGTTTTGGGCTAGTTTCAAAGTATACAAATTTTTTCAAAGTTCGATATGATCTTAGCTACCTCTTTTTCTTGGGTTACGAGTGACAAATGAATATCATTGTGATAATTATCTTTTGTTCTTAAACTATTATTTCTAATAGTTTGTCTTTGCATACCATTTTCTAAAATTTTTAGTTTTCTAAAACATCTAGTTTAATAGATGTTAAAAGATTATTTTTTAATCTTTTTAATTCATTATACTTATCAAGTCTTAAGGGTAATTTCATTCTATTTTCAAGGTTAATAAAAACTTTGTCAAAAAGTTCCGAGTTCATACATTTATTTCTCTGTTTTATGCTTAAGATGATTGGTCCACCATAGCTTCCTCCTTTATTTCGCAAATTCCAAACACTCTATTCCAAGTCGTCTTACAGCCCTTCTCCATGGGTCTTACTCCGACGAGCGATTATGTCTCCAGGAATCTCTAGAGGTTTTTTAGTCTGATCTCTTGGTTTTAATCCTTTCTTGAAGTTTAATAGCTTCAAGAAACTAGAAATGCGAGAATTATTGGAGGTCGATACATGTCTCCGTCTCACCAAACACATTTTGAAAAGAGCTAAAGATAAGAGGGATCATCACATTGTCGGTGTGTCTCTATTATTGGGTAGATGCTGAGTCTAAAGATAAGAGGGACCGCCACATGCTGGTATCTCCTCTATAATTAGGTATAATTGGGTAGATGCTGAGTCATTTCAGCATCTTTCTTCCTCAATCTAAACCTCTCTAGTTGTGCGGCGCTTTTGACTAGGTCAGATAAGATGTCCTTATCTTCTTTTTCCATCTTTCCTTTTCCTTTGGCGGAGTTTTCTTCTTTTCTTCGCCGACAGTCTAGACTATGGCTTTACATGTAGCTTCGTGCCTTCAGTAGCTTAAATGTTTGTAACAATCTTATCTTCTGATGGCGACGAGATCGCCATGGCTTATTTGGAGAAGTACGATCGACGTCGGGCTTAAACGCTTCACTGTTGCTGCTGTTATTTATTTATCTATTGCTTTTATTTTAATAAGGGAATTTTTTTTACTATTCCTATTATTATTAGTAGAAGTATTATTTCTTATTTAGTAGGGTTAGGAGATTATAAATAAGGGGATTCTCATTGTAACAGCAGCTTTTGACGATTAATAAAATTATCTGCTCCTTTGAGTTTTCTCTGCTCCAATGTATGCTTAATCTACATCATCTTCCCACCTTTTGATAATTGCGAAGTCATGCTTGTTGAAATTACTAGTCAAAAAAATGTTATTGCTTCAGTAGTTCACTTTTATTTTACTCTCAAAGTGTAATTTTCTCAAGAGACTTTTAGATATGATAAATCCTATCATCACGTTCTAATTTTAGTTCTTCCTCAGAAAGCTCAGGTCTTTCTTGCACTAATGGAGTTGGTGCTTTAATTTCTCCGGCTACACCCATCTGAATGTAGTGATAACCTGTATAACTGGTTTTTTCATCCCAGTCTGGTATTGAACTTCAAACCTTAATGAAAATGGTTTTTTGATGTTTTTGGATTCTACATTTTTCAATGTATAGCCGAATGGCTTGTTTAATTTTTTGGAATAAGGACAACTTCCTTAAATCATTTTTTGGGTAAACTCTATCAATGAATCCTCCATGAAAAAGATCTCTGAATTGTTCTGGATGTATCCCTGGTATAAGAAGTGCTTTGACATGCTGGTTTTTCATGACTCTGGAATAATTTTTTGCTCTATGGTGCTTGCATTAATCTCCTGATATAACGTGCACCATTCTTCTGTTTATTTGCTCAATTTGAATATCCTCATTAAAGGAAGAGTTAAAGATACCATTTCTGATTTGTCATGGAACTCCATTTTTTTGTAAGACTGGAATCCTTTCTGCAATTTACCCTTTTACTCTTTCGAGTAGTATCCGCTTCAAATTTTGTTTGTGGCACATGAAAGTAACCAATAGACAAGTTTTTTATCTGTTCTGGGTTATCGTGAATACCCATTTTTGGTCCTGTGTGTACCACATACCATTGTTTTGTGTGTGCCTCTTCTTGAAATTTTTTTTGGAACCACTTTGTTTTGCACCAAGGTGTCTCGGTATTCTGTAACAGCTTTTGGATTGTTGTCAGACGATGAACGTGGAGTCGGGAACTACCCTTATTATTTTATAGTTAAACATTCCTCAAGCCTAAAAAATACTTAATTGTTTAGTAGAACGTGTAATTAGTTTCCTTATTATAAAACTATGTTAGATGTGTGAGCTGATTCTGTGTATCAACTCTTATGCTATAATGGAAAACTTACTATCTTTTTTTGTACCCGAGGTAATATAAGTGTTTTAAATACTCTACGTTAAGTAATACGGGTCTAGACATTGGTAAGCTTTGTTACCGGTTGGACTAATAATATTGGTGGTTTTATCAAAAATCAACTTCTTCATTTTGAAATGTTTATGGCCTTTGGTACTTGGTAGCTGCCTTGGGTTTCTTTTATGAATTTGATGGGGGTTTTACAGATGAGAGTGTTGACTTTTCATGTGCACAAGTTGATTGTTATTATACCTTTCATTCATTTGGCCAACCGACATTTAACTGTTGGTGAGCTTAGAATAGGAGTTATGGGACTAGGGAGCTCTATCTCCTTTTCTTTCTTTTTTTTTTTTTTTTTNNNTTTTTTGGTGATTGTGACTTGTGAGCATTGTCTAAATAGCTCGCTATATAGCATTCTTTTCGAAAAAATGCGATGTAGTCTTAAATATTTAGCATTTTCCCGAAAAATTTACGTGAAATGTTGAAACGACACGCTTTCTTACGATATTTTGTGCTATTTCACACTATTGTGCGCTACATTGCGCTATATTTCTGCAACAACATTTTAACAATAAAATATTCAAAAATTCGTATTTTTTGGGATCAGAGTCATATTTACAAATGACAATTAAAAACTAAAAATACTGATAATGATATTAAATTAAAAGTTTGGCAATGCAAAATCCTAAGTTGAATAGTGTAATATTTTTTTGTCTATCTTTGTTATATCATTTTATTTTTCGATATTTGGCATTCAAAATAAGGAATAAAAGGGTTAGAATTAAGTTGTAGTTAAATTAAAAAGTAATAATTAGAATGCATATACTTAAAATTTTACTACGACTTACTTCATTATATTTTTGTTGTTTGTTTTTACATTTTAGTATATTCGATTTATTATTAAATATTTATATTATGATGACTAGTACAAATCTCGTGCGGTGTACGGGTAATATACTCATTAACATTTATAAATTAAAAATACTTATTAGATAATATTTATAAATTAAAAATACAAAATCAATATGCAATACAGTTTACCTATTTTAATTTATTTAAAATGTTATGAGATGTACATAAAACGTGTCTATTTAAATTAGTACACAACTCGCACGGTGCACGTAACTGATAATGAATTGCATTATATTCATTTAAAAATAAGTGTAATTTAAAATTTTATATTCAGAAATTCGATTTGACAACAATGTAATTACATAAAATAATTAGTGGTAAAATCTATATCTATGTATATTGAAAGAGGTTGATGAAATAATTTAATAGTAACTTTGACTTTGTAATTAATTGGATTGACTTACTACTAAACGAAGTATTGTAAAAATACTTTAATTTTATAATAAATTAAATTAAAATTAGACGTACCTTTTGTAAATCTTGTAATTCTGTTAATAGCACAATTTTATATACAAATAAAGTGGTATCTATTTAAAATTATTTTGTGATAATTATCACAATTAAATATCAGATTCTTCGTATTAATTAGTGAAGTTTATTATTCTTTAGTGACCAACCATACACCATGTCTTTAAAAAACCATCTATAAAATAGTTTTTTTATAAAATATTATTAAATATGCATGATACAATTACGAATATAATTACAAATTAAAAATTGAAAATCAGTTATGAAAATTTTATTATGATATTTATCACAACGTTGCAATAGAATCTTATTTATCAATCTTAATAATAAATCACGGTGATTTCTTTTTCATTTGGTAACCAACCATATATAAAAATATATTTGATCATATCTTAAAATAATCATTTAATCAAAATGATTAGTTTATAATCCTTTGATTTATCAATAACTCAACTGGTTCAATTTTTCAGAAATTGTAAACGCCTTCCACAATACCAAAGAAATTTAACTATTTTTTTTTAATAAAAAAACAATGTTTATTATTAATGACAATAATTAAATGCATTCCAAAATTTACCTATAATAATGTAATTATCATAATATCTTCTCTAAAAATTCATTTATGAAATATTTACCTTGTATTTTTTATTCTTACATAAATGATTTCATTGAATTGACTTTGAAATTAAAAGAAAATGATTTAAAGACTAAAAGAAAATAAACAATTAAAACACAATATTGAAAATATGTGAAGTCATCCTTATGATAAAATATTATTGCACCACATGAACTACTCGCAAATTACCTCCTTTTCTTGTTGTTTTTTCATATGTATTAATATATATTATGCATTCTAGCATTATTTAGTACTATTTTCCCAAAATTGGATTAACATCAATTCTGTAAAAGCTCATCTGAATAAATGTGAATTGTTTGTATAATTATCATAAACTGTTTTGCTTAAACTTTTGTTAATGTTTCAATAACAAATAAAAAATCACCACTTAATTTATTTCATATAAAAAAGGACCATCAAATACCAAAAATAAATTCATCCATTTTATACTATATATTCATTGATTTATTTTCCATAGAAAAGACAATTAGATACTAAAAAAAATTCACTCACTTTATACCATAATTAATTGATTTATTTCAATATATAGTAAATAATATTTTTTGGTGGGAAATAATTACTATTTAAAAAATAATCAAACCTTTATATATATATATATATATAGATATTCACATTAAACATTTGTGAGAATTATTTTTTAGATGTTATTTTTGAAGTCACTCAACTACTATGATAATTTTTGTTATCAACCATCCATTCTTATTATATGCAAATATACTTGTAATATTTTTATAAAAAAATTGTACCAAATAGATTACGCAACATGCAACGCTATTTACGCTACGCAGTATAAAGACCAAAATACGACGCATTACGCTATACGCGTTTTAAGACACTGCTTGTGAGTTATATATTTGTACTAGTGAAATAACTGTGCATTTGTTTTATCTATTCTATGAGTTTTCAGTTCTCTCTGTATAGTTACGTAAGTTATGTTACAACTGTGTGCCAAATAACTGTCAAAATTAGTTGGCATGGGCGGATTTTTGAAGTTACAAGGTTGTTTTTTCCTGTCAAATTTAAATGGACTTCACAGTTAGATCTATACTTTTATATCTATAAACATTAGGTACTTGCCTTCAGTGCAACACACAACCACTTTTCCCTCAAAATGACGTCGTTTTACGAACTTAAAACGACACCGTTTTAACGAATGAGGGTTTAGGGAAAACTCATTTCTACCTAGGAAACCTAATTAGCTACTAAGTTTCTCTCATCTCACAGGAAGCGGAGGCGCAATTCGGTGAGCCAAAAGTCAAAGAAAAGCAGAGGGTGAGCCTAGGGATTTATTTCATACAACCATTGCTGGGCAGCTCGTGAGAGAGTTCGTGATGGAGCTTCTCTCCAATGTTCTGCCAAAGACCGTGACAACTTCCGCCGTTGTGCGTTGGCAAGAAGGGCAAGGAAATATTTGGCAAACCCCACAAATACAAGGGATAGAGCTTCCAACCGTGATTCCCAACTGCATGTATTGGAGGTGATTTCACCGTCGGAAAAGGACCCCAGCGGCGAGTTGAGCAAACTCACCAAGTTCGCAGGAGAACTTCATCATCAAGAAACATTGGTCGTCCTTTCCATGTTCATCGTCATTCCGGCTCGCAATTTTCCAGCTTCTCGGACAAGATCAATGTTTCAGGTTGGTATTCGCAATTGAATTCAATTATATTTTTCTTTTATTTGTATTGGGCTTGCATAATTATTTTTTCAAACTTATAACTTATGAATTGGAGTTTAATTTTCATTAGAGTGCTTTTTATGGAAGCTAAAGACTCGAGAATTGTGCTTCATGGATGAATCTTAGCTATTGGCTTGCAATTTCGTGACTTCATCTGGAGCTAATTGAAATCTGAAATCTGGGGGAATTTTTTTCAGTGTGAGAAACTTCAATTCTGACTTTCATCCAATTCAAAGCCCGATTGTTTTCGTTCCTTTCTTTCTTTCTTTTCCACTTGCTGTTTTTTCAATACCCAGAATATTATGAGAATATTTTTTAAAAATCATCATGAGATATTTTTATTAAAATGCTAAAGCTCTCTCTCATCAAGTGGAGAACAAATGGGGAAATCAACGGTTGGAAAATAATTATCACTCGAAGAAAAGAAAGTAGAAAATGGAAAATGTCAACAAATTTTAACATATGCAGCCCTCATCAGGTTGAGTCTGTGGAGGCAATTGCTGGGTCGATCCCCTTCATGTCCTCGTGCCTCCAAGCAAAGACGTCGACATTCGCGCGGAGGAACTCCACGAGCTCTGTCCGGATGGGTTCCAGTAGGTTCGTCCCAATGCGGAGCTGTTTGCCGCACATCGGCTCATCAACATAGATGATTTCCACCTCCTCGGAAGGCTCAACTCGGTTTCCTCCTTTCTTTTCTTTGAATTGGTCTCTGGGATCGATTTCTGCTCGTGATATATGCAAGATATTAAAAAATATTATAGGAAGAAAAAAGCCAGTTAACAAATACTAGGATTGCAAATTGGAATTATTGAGAGCATTTACAGAGCTTCAAGGATTTCAGACCCCGAAGTTTTGAATCCATGTCTCATGAGTAGAGATGTTAAACGGGGTAGCCCTAGCGGTTTCGGGCTAGCCCTAGCGGGCTTCGGGTTAAACGGTTCAGGCCTAAAATGCCCGGATTTAAACGGGCTACAAATAAAAGGACCTAATCCTAAACCTAGCGGGCTTCGGGCTAAACGAGCTATAATAATAATAATAATAATAATAATAATAATAATAATAATAATAATAATAATAATAATAATAATAATAATAATAATAATAATAATAAAATATCAAAAATAAAAATAAAAAAATTATAAAAAATTACAACGACTAATTAACGATTGTTTTCAAAAGTGTATTTACCGCTCTATATATACAAGTACACATCATATATGAACACACACTACAAACTCTTAAATGACATATTTTTTTTTAAAAGAAAAAAAATATTCAAATTATTACTTACAATTACCATTTTACTATTTATTTTGTACGCTTGGAAATTTTTACGAGATTATATCATTATAAATTCGATCACTATGTTTCATGTGTTAGTTTTTTGTCTCATGTGTTTCCTATTAGTCTTTCTGATTGACTTAAATATTTTGGTGTGGAGTGCCATAAGAATATTGTTAATAATTATCTTTCAAAATCATTGTAATCCGTTACACCTCATACTTACATGTGAAGTGGAATAGCAAATTTGTAATATACAATGAATCTAAGAGCATATTACTTACTTGCTGCAAACATTTACAATGCCCAAGTCAAGTTAAACGGGCCAACCCTAGCGGGTTTCGGGCTAGCCTTAACGGGTTTCGGTTTAAACGGTTCGGGCCTAAAAAGCACTGATTTAAATGGGCTTCCATTCTATCCGCCGTTTGAAGTCTGCAAAAATCCTACTTGGGGTGCCCGAAAGGATTTCCCGAGTACGTTTGGGATTCACAGTTTCTGTTCAGCCACGAAACCTTTCCACGCACACTTGCGAAAAGTTAACATCCACGATCCTGCAACCCAGAATGAACTGCAACAATTTAAGAGTAATTTGGAGGATGCTGATGTTTTTACCAAGAGCGGTTGGGTCCACATTGGGCCAATGTATATAGACCTGATAAAGATTCGAGTGTGGCGACTCAAATGAACCAGAAGTTCTGGTTTATGCAGCACGCCACTTATGGTGTCCACACAAAACTGGACTTGAAGTCCTATTTTATGCTTCCTGTCGACCTGTTTTCTTCTCTGGGCCTAAGTCAATTCATGGATGGCATTGCTTTTGATTCTAGCATCACGAAAGCGGATCTCCAACTTCTTTTTCAAGATATTAAAAAATATCATTAGGAAGAAAAAAGTCGGTTAACAAATACTAAGATTGCAAATTGGAATTATTGAGAGCATTTACAGAGCTTCGAGGATTTCAGACCCTGAAATTCGGAATCCATGTCTCATGAGCTCACTATTTTGAGAAATTCAACATAAACCCACATCAACAACACAAAACAAAAGGCTAAAAGACACAGTTACCCATTTTAATATTAGGAATACCAAACAACTATAATTCATGGAACTAAATTTTGGTCAGATACAAAGTTCCCAAATAAGTAATCACCTCATGATTTTTTCTCTCTATTAATTCGTTGGTAATTAAAATGTTGAAATAAATTAATATTATATTAATTGGCGAAAATATTATTTCCCATATAGGTGAGTGTAATTTTACAAAAACAAACAGACCTAAAAGATCAAAAGGGATACCACACTCTAAAAGATAAAAAGGGCTAACTCCGGCTAAGGAGGCCTTAACTAATCGTCAAAATGTTACGGCGGCGGCTACCGAAATTGCTATCATCTTGTCTTAATTTGAGATCGTCGCGATTGTTGTGCACTGCATACGATTCGGATTCAAGTGATCCACTGGTAGTGCCGGATGTGAGCGATCCACAGAAGCTGGTAGTGTCGGATGCGAGCGATCCACAGAAGCTGGTAGTGCTGGATGCAAGCGATCCACAGAAGCTGGTAGTGCCGAATGCGAGCGATCCACAGAAGCTGGCAGTGCCGGATCCGAGCGATCCACAGACGCTGGTAGTGCTGGATCCGAACCCTCAACTGGGGTTCCTCTTTTCCCGCGGAACAAGCCGAACGCCGAGGTTCCTCTTTTCTCGTAGAACTACATGGATCTCACAGAACCAAAAAGTCCACCACTCCTATCTTCCGATCTCCAGCGGTAGCCGAACGCCAGGGTGCTGAGGGTTTCTCTAGAGATTCCTCTTTTCACAGAGAACGGGGACCTCCGAGACCTGATAGAGGAGGGGCCGGACGCTCTGTCCGGCATCGTGTTGATACGAAGGCCAGCACTGCCGCCGATCGTTCAGCCTCCTCGCCAAAACCAAAGGAACCAACCAAAGAGAGTGATTACATTCAGTCATCCAGCATACTGGATATTAGTTCTTCATTGGTTTCTTTGGTTTTGGCGATGAGGCTAAACGATCGGCGGTAGTGCTGGCTTTCGTCTCAACACGAGGCCTGAAGAAGCGCCCGACTCCTCCTCTATTAGGTCCCGGAGGTTCCCGTTCTCCGAGAAAAGAGGAATCTCTGGAGAAACCCTCAGCACCCTGGCGTTCAGTTGCCGCTGGAGATTGGAAGATAAGAGTGGTGAACTTTTTGGTTCTGTGAGATCCCTGTAGTTCTCCGGGAAAATAGAAACCCAGGTGTTCGGATCGTTCCGGGAAAAGAGGAACCCTAACTGAGGGTTCGGATTCGGCACTACCAGCTTCTGTGAATCGCTCGGAGCCGACACTACCAGCTTCTGTGGATTGCTCGCTTTCGGCACTACCAACTTCTGTGAATCGCTCGTATCCGGCACTACCAGCTTATGTGTATCGCTCGCATCCGACACTACAGTGGATCAATTGAATTCGAATCGTACGCAGTGCACAACAATCGCGACGATCTCAAATTAAGGCAAAATGATAGCAATTTCGGTAGCCGCCGCCGTAACATTTTGACGATTAGTTCAGGCCTCCTTAGCCGGACTTGGCCCTTTTTTATCTTTTAGAGTGTGGTAGCCCTTTTTGATCTTTTAGTTCTGTTTGTTTTTGTAAAATTCCAGACTCTCACCTATATGAGAAATAATATTTTCGCCAATTAATATAAAATTAATTTACTTTGTCATTTTAATTACCAACGAATTAATGAGAGAAAAAATCATGAGGTGATTAATTATTTGGGAACTTTGTGTCTGACCAAAATTCAGTACCACGAATTATAGTTGTTTGGTATTCTAAAATATTGATCATATTTATGGTATGGTGATCATCACAATATTAAAATGGATAACTGTGTCTTTTAGCCTTTTGTTTTGTGTTGTTGATGTGGGTTTATGTTGAATTTCCACAAGTCGTGGGCCTCAGGAGACATGGATTCAGAATTTCGGGGTCTGAAATACTCCAAGCTTTGTAAATGCTCTCAATAATTCCAATTTGCAATCCAAGTATTTGTTAACTGTCTTTTTTCTTCCTATAATATTTTTTTAAATCTTGATTAAGATGAACTATAGTTAGTTAGGAACTATAGTTAGTTAGGGATCCCCCACACTGAATTCCAACGTCGGCGCATGCCTGGTAACACAAAACTCCCCGACCAGCTGGAATCTGAATAATCGCATTCCTTCTCGCACCTACAAAGAACTCTCACACCTCACACCGGAGGGGTTCTCTGGTGAAGAGCCTCCAAAGCTTAAGTCAATGTTTGTTCAATCAGTTCTCAAGAGTGAAAAATAGAATGATCGTGTTTAGCAAGAAAGGCTCACTCTCTATTTATAAGGGTGAGATACCTGACCTAGGGCCCGGATTTGGTGAGCTGTCTGCCCCAACTGCTCGTCCGTACACACGCAGTGTGCGTGTGTCAGAGGTAGCCGTCGCCACTATCCTCTGCGGCAATATCTCTTCGACACGTGTTCTCTGCACATGGTAAAATATATCCTCTTTGATTCTCCTGACATCACTCTGGCAATTCCGTTGGAGACCCTTATAATTGACCTTATCCGAGTCAATATATCCTCTTTAAACAAGGTTTTGCAAAAGTCTATATATGCCATGAGGTGTTTAAGCACACTGCATTGCACCTCACAAACAAAAATATATGATTGAAGCGTATTGTAACGTAAAATTTCGTGAAAAAAACAATACGAGAATTAAACTAATGATTCCTATGGGAAAAGAATGCCAAACTCCACCTTACGATCATAAGATTAGTCTCACAAGTCACAGATTCAGTGAAACCTCATATACCACCAAAATTGCCAAGACAGCTTCCAATGAACAGGAGTTTCAATAATGTGTTGTAAAATGAAGTCCACATACAGAGCAAGGTATCGAGCCAAGAAGACAAGTCGTACAATTCCTGAATCTTCAAGAAAAACCGTCAATATAAATTCAGTATGTCAATTTCACCATCTCATGCAATAAATATTATATTATAATTATTCTAAACAATATGCTTCACGATAAACAAATGAGAGCCGATCGCAAAATTTCTTTTAAACACTAAACTTGCAGCTCAAACAACAATACATTATATCCATACATAAGGCATGGACATGTTCAGTCCCACCAACAAGAAAAAATTGTAAATTTTGTGGGTAGGTGAGAGCATTTTCATATGTTCCTAAAAGCGTTCACACCAATAACTGAAGCCATGCACCACCAAACAAGGGCAATGGCCAAATTCACTTAACAACACAACAAAAAAAGACCACCCACAAAAGAATGGTAAATCAAAGTTGCAGCAACGAAAAAAAAGAGCCGAGCAGATGTGTTACCATTAGCCCTCACATCTATGTGTCTCCGGAGTCTTTTAATTAACTTGCCATCTTAATTCTTTTTCCTTCTTTTAACCGCACTCATTCACATGGTGACTTGTTTAATTAGATTCAAAAATTAAAATTTGCTTCCTTTCTCATTTGTCAGAATTTTGCTAGAATTTTGCTTAACCTGATGAGGCTGCATAGGTCAGAATTTGTCTCTAATAGATTTTCACATTTTCAGCCATTTTTTATTTTCTTTTCTTCTAAATGTGTCGAGTGATAATTTTTTTCCAGCCATTGATTTGCACATGCCCCCCATTTGTTCTCCACTTGGGTCAGAGAACCAACGAGAATTATACCACTTGCTGCGATAGCTAGAAGTTGCTTCATTCTGTGAGAGAAATAATTACAGGTAGTACGTAATTGGTTTAGTATGATCTTGATGCTTTATATCAATAACAAATTTTATGCCATGCAGGTAACATGTAATGCTGCAATGTGCAGGCCCCTTTTTTGCTAACAAAATTGAATCCTTCAGGTACTTATAATTCTGATACTCCAGCAGTTTTGGAGACGACTTAATCTCACTGAAGATGTCAGTTTTGTGGTATACTTAGATCACATTCAGCCTTTGGAAGTTCAACAGAATTCCTCTTACAACATTTGCTGAGGTTAGATAGCATCCCACTTTCTCTGGAGTGTACACTGATGTATAGAAACATCTGCATCAGTCTTATTTCTGACGGGGTTGGAAGTTTTCTTATGAACCTAAATGTATGAACATATATATGGTTTTTTTGTTGCGTGGATTGCCCTAATATTTTTTTTAATCACTTTTGTGTGTTTGCATGTAAACGGGGCTGAGATAGAAGAAAATATAGTAAATTCCAGTCTAACATGTGAGATTTTGTGTAGTGCTTTTTTTATTATCATGAAGCATTGTTCACAAATGGTCATCTCAGTTGACCCTGAAGATGTTAATACTTATAGTACTCATTTTTTAGTTTATGGTTAGCTACATGACAGCACATTCCACCACTAACTGTTTTATCCATGATTGGATTTAGTGTCAAAGTGACTTTGAATTTTGTAATTTTTGCTGCTCTCTTAATTGGAACGTCTGAAGAGTTGAGCAAAGCCATAATGGTTTGGTTATCCACTGGGGATTTTGAGGCATTAGTGCATTATAAAGTTTACCTTACCATTAGATTTTTCTAGCATTTACTTACTGTGATGTGACAGCAGGCACCCATTGACCATTGGTAATTTTTTTGCATCATTTACGTACTTGATATTTGAAAGCATTTTATTTGTTTAGTTTCTTTCACAGAGTAATGGTGAACCCTAAAAAACTAGCTATAGCAATATATCTTACGAATTTTAGAAACACAAATTTTTGTGTGTGATGGTGTAACTGTTAGTCGAATTAACATACCTTTTGTTTATACAAATGCATATTTATGCTTTCAAATGTCAATACTTTTATTTATTTATCTTTTATCTACGTGTATATTTGTAGTGGTATCTGATGAATTTATGTTCAAGTTGTGAGTACTTCTAAACGCGACTCTTGTACACATTAAACACTTGAGATTGAAAGTGTAGATGTCTTTTAATGTAAGCTAATATTTATTTTCTTGGATGACATTCTTATTGAATGTGAAATGTTCTCTGTCACCTGCAGATAAGCATGCACCTATAGAACACCATCAGTTTCTGGAATTTCGACTTTCCAGGCAACGAGTTCAAGTTTTCGGTGAAGTCCCAATTGTCCCCAACACAAAGCAGCAAGGCACTGCATCTTTAAAGTTCAGTTTGATGGTTTCACGGTTTACTTCAATACTGATGAGGTAAAGCTATGCAGAACTCTTTGGGTATTTTAGTTGAGAGTGCGAATTCAACTATGAATATGGAAGTGTTCAATAAATATTGGGGAAAAATCATTTTGTTTCTTGTGCTAACCTACACAACCAAATCTGAGCAAAAGTATGTTTTCTTAATGAAAGGTGGTAAGGAAAGGAATCAACCTCTTACAACTCCTTGGGCAATTAGTTATCAACAAATTAAGGTTGATCGTGCTCAAAATAAAGAGGTAAAGTGAAATGAGACTTCCATAGACCATTGATGGCAGGTCCATCATAACCTTTGGTTTTTCTCAGCTTTTAAAATTTTGAAGGATTGAACAACCTAAAAAGTTGCTGGGTAAAAGACATTTAATAATTGTAATCCTATCCTTCAAACAATTAAGGAAAGATTTGGTTACCGTTTCATAAGAGGACAAATTATTTGTAGCTGATAAATGAGATTACATTTTCTTAGCACGATCAACTTAATTATTTGGAACTGATAAAGGTGAGAAAAAAATTATGCGTTGATGTTGGTGTCTGTTTGATATGGGACATGTCTGATGCTTAGATCACATAGAATAGATTAAGGTACATGGTTTGTTTATTACAACACCACTGGGGACTATTCTTTTTCATTACCAAGAGATCGACGTACACAAACCTTTGCCATGATTCAGTAGTCAGTGTTTAATGTGTTTTTGTGCTTATTTTCATGTGTTTTATATGTTTTAGTTGAGTGTTTTTAGGTCCGTTTTAGTGTCGACCGGTCTATTTTATCGTGTTTCGTGCATTTTTTATTCTCGTATTGTGTTTTTGTGGTTCAGCGTAGTTTTCTTGTCTTTTTGGTGTTGATTAGGTCCATTTTGATGAGCTTGGGAAAACGAGTCGTCCGAGCAATCCGACCCGACCCTTCCGACCACCCGACCAGACAAACCCGACCGAACCACTCGAGCCGTCCAGGGCCATGACCAGGTCCGGACCCACGCACCGACCGCGCGCACCAGCAACGACCTGCGCGCGTACCAGAGTATTTGATTGTTGAGAAATTATAGATCTTGATCGTTTTGTAAAAACTTGTGGAAATCTGGAACTCTTTGAGCCCCCTTTGTTGAATCCTTAGGTCTTGAGCCATGTTGAGGAGTAGAGTAAAATACATTTTTCGTCCTGTATGTTTACCCCTCTAAACATTTTAGTCCTCTTCGAATTGCGTTTTTGATTTTTGTTACGTATGTTTGAAAAAAGGTTACAGAAAGGTCATTTTCGCAATAAAAATGTCCTTTATGTTTTGGAATAAGGTGTTCCAATTTCATCTCTTATGTACGAAAAAGACCTTTTTGTAACATTTTTTCAAACATACGGGACGAAAATCAAAAACGCAATTCGAAGAGGACTAAAATGTTTGAAGGGGTAAACATACAGGACGAAAAATGCATTTTACTCTTGAGGAGTATTTGATTTAATAATATTAAATTTTGAAACCCTTTTGTGCCTATTTCATCTGAAATTTTTATAAAAAGGCCAGGATGGTCTTTGTACCTAAACTTTGTGTATGAGACCGTGTTTTGATGCTTTACTTGTTAAAATTTAATTGAAAAACTCAGCCGTGAACCCCTTGAACCGAGCCTCGAAAGTTGTCAACCCTGCTGCTGGGACATGGCCGCAGATGTTGGCAGGCGGCAGACCGCATAATCGACGTGAAGGAGCTTCTGCAACGATGCGAGCAGCCCGCAGTGGTCGCGTGCAAGTCGTGTGCGGTGCGCCTGTGCGCGCCCCCGAACCGCAGACGACGCTCGCTGCAGCACCCGCAGCATGTGCCACGTTCGACGCCCAGACGTGCCCAGCAGCATGCCTCCCGCACGCAACCGTACAACTAGCATCCCCAGTCGCGACCTGGACCCGCCCAGCAGCCACCAGCGGCCAGCCCGTGACCTGCACGCGCCCATGCCGATGTTGTGACCTCAAAATCTATTTTCCCAAGCCGTTTGACTGATTTTCGAACCGTTGACCTCGTTTTTCATGTCGCATACATTTTAAGTCTTTTTAAATTATTTTCCAAGTTTTTTT
>CACSLK010026072.1:4748308-4758905 GCA_902706635.1 Striga hermonthica
TTGCATAATTATGCATTATCTGTGTATTAGACTATTAGTGTTGGAAAAGAATATGTTTAAAGTGGTCTCGGTACTTAATATTATATGGTTTTTCTCAATAGTTTAAAATTCTTATTTAGGTTTAAAAAACTTATTGGGAAATGACGTGACATACTTGATGATTGATAAGAGAGTGTGCTTTGTTTTGTTTCATGTTGTGCCTTTTCTGCTCAAGTTAAAATAATTCTCAAACAATAATAATGCATGTGTTTGCTCAATCTCAAAATAAAGGCATGATATTCAAATTATTTGAATTTATACGAGTCTTAACCTGTTCAAGTTAGTCATTTCATGTTTTTTGTTTAGAATAGTTTTTAAATCTAGCTGTAGTTTTTTATTTGATACTATATTCTTTTATTGATATGTGCAGCTCATGTTTTGAATAGATTTTTTAAGTTCATAGAAAATTTAATTATGGATTGGTTTGTGTGCTATTATTTCTAGCGTTATTGTTTATATAATAATTTTATTTTTCATTTGCTTATGGTATGATTATACATGTTCTTTAATTTTTTCTTCTTTTAGGTTTGATCAGTGGTTGAAGTAAAATTAATAACATTTATTTATCCAGGTGTGTACTTGCGCTTTTTTTCGATTCATTTGGTTAATTTGTTGATTTTGTGGGAGATCTCATTAGTTGCTTTTTTTTTGTGTGTGTTTTATTTCTACATAGGATCAAACATGTTGGCATTTCTGTTGTTCTGGTATGTACTCTCTCAATCTTTTGATTCATTTATTTATTTTGTTTCTATTATGCTTGGGATCATATTACTCGTACTATCATTTGCTTTTTTATTATCATATTACTTGTTTCTTATTCTTGCTTACCGTGTATGAACTTTCAGTCATATTGAAAGAGCATACTTTCAACTCTTCTATATTTTTGTACAAGAAAACGAATTTTAAAGAGCATACTTAATTATGCATTGTAATGTTGTTATTGGTACTTGTTTTTAGTGTGTATTTGTGGGCATTGGTTTCTCTGCCTTTTAGATCTAGGTTTTCCCTAGTTTCGTGCTGATAGTTGCTGCATTTGTGGTGATTGTAAAGCTGTAGTCTGTTGGCTACCGGATTATGTTGCTTGAGTTTTATTAATTCAGTTGTTTGCCTTTGGGAAAAAAAAATATATCCATTAAGTGTTTTGAGTTAGTGTATGCTTGCTATACTTTTACACACTTTTAAGTGTTTTTACATATACTAGAAAACCAGAAAATGCACAACCTCACAAAACATTAGTGTAAGACCATTGTGGGCCTGTTCCCTCTAGTCTATCTATAAATAATAAAAAGCTTACTGTAGCTTTTTATATTATTTTTTATTCCTTGACTTGCCTTTCTTTTTGACACGTAACAATTTTAGAAGTGTTTTACCCTAATTTGGCCCTCATTCTCCCCTTCTAATATTTTGTAATTACATATATATTTCCATGTGAAAGTGGCAAAGAGTCATGTCTTGTTTATATTTTATTTATCCCGAAGCTTCCATCGTCCCCTCTTACATTCTCACCTAACCAGTTTGGCTGTCTCTGCACATCCACCCTCATGCCTGGCATAGTTGATAAAATGTTGCAGTCGAGGTATGATGTATATTTGTTGTTATATTAATTTGTGTAATTTCTGTTGATTTGCTTTATGTATCAAACTGTCGAAAATAAAGTGAGTTTGGGTATGGAAACTGCTCAGATCTATAAGTTTGATAGATGAATTACTATCAGTAATTTTTGTTCACATAATAATTTTGTTGCTTAACAAAGGATTCAGAAATTGCATCATAACCTGCAATATGCCGATGTTGGACTCAATAAATTTAGGTTTTATGGGATATCCTTAATTTGATTGTTGTTCTTCTTGAGTGATTAATTTGAAGATGCTTCTACAAAAACTTCGGATTACAGCCTTGCTGAGTCGTATATGTGAGCTGATAGACTCTGCTCTTGATTATATTATATTATAATTAAATTATTTTTTATTTTCAAATTATGCTTATCGATAATCTCTCTGTTCATTTTTTTTTTTTTTCCTTCACCAAATATGCTAACTATGTGGTCTCATTCTTTCTTGGATCATTTTATTTTCAAATAAAAGATTGACATTGAAGTTTCGATATGGCGAAGGCACTATCACATGGAAAATGTTCGACGTCGTTTTTCAAAGACTTAATTATGTGTTCTTTGATTGGGTGAATCTTTATTTAATCATCTCTAGATATCGATATATCGTTGTTCATTGTTTGCAATGTTTATGACTTCTCCTCCTGATTACTATATTTTTTTTTTCTTTGAGCAGGTTCGACATTTTTATATGCAGGAAGCAATACAAAGTAGTTGTTGAGTCTATGCATAGTACAGGTATTCCTATGCTTATAGATTTTGTGTACTTAGTCTTCATATTCCATGTTTTTTTTTTTTTTTTGTGTGTTTTGATTAAATTATCAAATAAATTCTTCAAGACTTGTTTTAAATTATTTATCCTGTATTTGTTAAAATGTTTGCCTGTCTACTTCCTTTTGATTCTTGCAAACTCTCCAATGTCCAACTTTGGCTTTGGGATGACACTATTTTCTCTATCACATAGCTTTAGTTGTATACATATGTTTGTAAAACAATGTAGCTTGACGCAATCTCTCAACCCAAGATTACAGGCAAACTCAACCTAGTATTTTAATGAGTTGAAAGTTGCTTGTGTGCTTGTTACTTTGTAAAATTACATGTGGTATTGAGGTTTTTTTGGACATAATGCATGAGAAGGAAAATTTTGAATGTTTGAGATGTGCTAGATTAAATGTCACTTGCAAAATGAGAGAATTATCCCTTTCTGGATTGAGGGATATTAGTGTTTTGGATAATGAAAAAAAATTGAAGGAATCCTGAATTAATAAAAAAATTTGAAGGAATCTTGAATTGCTAAAATGGACTGATATATTGGGTAGAAAAAATATATATTCTTTTGGTTGGTGGAGTATATTTGTTTCTATGTGAACTACGGTCCCACTTAATTGTTTACAGAATTAAGTGTCTAGTCATTTTTCTTTCTGAATATTGGTAATTATCAAGAGTGAAATAAAATATGTCGTGGGTAATTTTAAGTGACCTAGCCTATGAAGCAAAGATGAATTGCACATGATATACTATTTTTGTTTTTTGTAAAAATGGTGGGAATTTCTAACTGAGAATTAGATCTTTGTTTGCCATCGTGTGTGCTAGTAGAAGTAGATATAAAAACTGAATATAAACTAACTAAATATTTTTGTTTTTTGGGTTCTCCTATTAACAAACCCTAAGACGACGCTTGGATATAAATCTAACTCAGAAAAATCCAAACATTTTTAACTCAACCACTTTTTTGAATCAACTTTAACTCAACCTCACTATCATCAATATTATCAATATAATTAAATAATATCAACCAGTCATTCTTACACATCACATCAACTTTAATTCACTATTCATCCACTCACATAATTTTGACTAATCATCACTTCAAATCATCTCTTTCCTACTTTTACATCAAATCATTTTTAATTATTTTATTTTAATATACTCACTAACCACTAACCATACCACCTTTTTCAAATTAACCAAACCACACCCAAAAATCCAGTTAAATAAAAAAAATTATATCAAAGCATCCCCTAAAAGATCAAAAAGGACCAAGGAGGCTTCAACTCATCGTCAAAATGTTATGCCGGCGTTTGCCTTAATTTGAGATGGTCTGTTCTGCACTGCATATGGTTCCGTTCCCGATCGGAGCGATTTCGAGAAGCTCGTGGTGCCAGATCTGAACTCTCAGATGAGGAATAGGGAAACGGTGTCTGAGCCACACATTCTATCTTCGATTATCCGGTGTAAGAACATCGGGGTGCCGCTAAGGACTTGTCCCAAAATTCAAAATTCCTCTTTTCCCTGAGAATAACAAGGATCCCACATCACGAAATTCAAAGACAAATGTCGCGGTGCCGTTGAGGATTGAGTTCCTCTTTTCCTGGAAAACAACGAGGATCTCACGGCACAGAACGATGCAGAGCCAAACGTCGGGGTGCCGCTGAGGATATGTCCCGAAATTCCTCTTTTCCCGGAGAACGGGGATCTCACGGCAAGGAACGATGCAGAGCCAAACGCTGGGGTGCCGAGGATTTTTTCCGAAATTCCTCTTTTCTACTAAATGAGGAGTCAAACACTCCGTCGGGCCTCGTGTTGAGACGGAGGCCAGCATCGCCGCCGATCTTTGAGATTGAATGTGTAGAGGCAGAGTCCTCGGAGTGACTGGCGGGGTAGAGGCAGAGTCCTCGAAATATGGAACTCCGGCCGTGTTGAGAAAGAGGCAGATATCATGGTAAATCGTTCTCCGCCTCGCCGAGACCTGCCGATCGCCATGGCGAATCCTTCTCCGCCTTGCCGAAATCACCCGAAGCGAGTGATTAAATTCGATCATCAAATGTGATGGGTTTTGATTCTTCACTGATTACCGTTCGTTCCTCTGTTTCAAGTGTACAAAGATCAATATTAGACTCCCCGAAAGGAATTCCTGAATATTTTCGGAATTCATAGATTTAGGTTTGCCACCGACCACTCCTAGAGCACTTGACCTTTCGGATGCTGCAACTAAGGAAGGAACTTGTTTCTTGAGCCATTTAAGACTAATTTGCAAGAAGCTGGTGTTGACTAACAGATGTTGACTAAGTCTTGTGGAAGTGTGTTTGGTTCCGATGTAGACATGAGTTTGGACGATGAGATGAACTTGAGATTCTATTTTATGCAGCATATGGTTCATGGTGTCAACACCATTCCGGACATGATATCATATTTCACACGTCCTATCGACCTCTTTTCATCTCTTGGCCTAAATCAATTCATGAGTGGGATTGCTTTGGATACTAGTATCACGAAAGCCGATTTACAACTTTCGTTCCATGCAGTTGTAGATCTCTACAAAATTTTCTGTAAATTATTTCTTTCTTTTAGTTGCATTGTTTGGTTTAGGACTCTTAAGTTTGTTTAATAAATCCTTTTATAAGTTTGCTTAATAATGTTTAGTAATATCTTTTTATTAGGTTATTCGAAACCGTGTTTATGAGAGGTTTATGTTCCTCTCTGAATCTGGATGTGCTCTTCAGGGCAACCCGCTTCGTGGGTCATCAAATCTTAAAGAGTGCTACATTTCGTGTTCCAACTTATAATATGGTATGTGAATACATACTAGTAGATTTATATATATATATATATATATATATATTCACATATCTTATTATAAGTTGGAACACGAAATGTAGCACTATTTGAGATTTGATAACCCACGGGTGTTGTCCTGTAGAGTACATCCCGATGAATCGAGAGGAACATAAACCTCTCTTAAATACGGCTACGAGTACTAATAAAAAGATTACTAAACAAACTTATAAAAGGATTTATGAAACAAACTTGAAGTCCAAACAATGCAACTAAAATAAAGAACTAATATACCGACAATTTTGTAGAGATCTAAAGCTGTATGGAACAGAAGTTGCAAATTGGCATTCGTGATACTAGTATCAAGAGCAATCTCACTCATGAATTGATTTAGGTCTAGAGTAGAAAAGAGGTCGACATGACGAGTGAAATATGATTTCATGTCCAGATTAGTGTGGACACCATGAACCGTATGCTGCATAAACCAGAATCTCTAAGTTAATCTCATCCCACCACTCATCAATTATGGAATCCACTGTAGCACAAACTCAAATATTTGTTTCATGTATTTATAGGTTAAGTATGATTATAAATGTGTAATTTGCATCATGCTATTCATCAAATAGAAGTAGAACATAGGTAGGAAAGTCGCCCTTGTACCTTATGTGTTCAGTTCTACCATGAATAATTAGCTTGTATTCTGCAAATGCAGTGAGGTGCGATATACTTACAATTCTGCATCAATACGTTTTAATCATATATTTTTGTTTGTGGGGTGCAATGCAGTGTGTTTGAACACCTCATGGCATATATAGACTTTTGCAAAACCTTGTCTAAGCATTTAATTTTCAAACCTTCTTGAGTGTGTCACGACCTTTAAAACCTTAATTTTGGGCTAATTTTATATATTAGTTTTGTTGTTAAATTTAATTTTCTTTTTTTTTTTATGGTTGATTGTACTGCTTATCATAATTTGTGTTTCATTGTATATTATCATTACACTAATATTCTATTTTAGTTTTTAAACAGAAATAGAAAAAGAAGAAAAAGACCAATTACTTTTTTTGAGAATAGCATCGTGTTTGACTTCTCAGGTAGCTCTTTGATCTTTAAAAGTTATTTTATATTTTTTCTGGTTTTCATTTGATTTCTTGGACGATAAAACTAATTGATCCCAAGAAATCAAATGAAAACCAGGAAAAATATTAATTGAATAGCAAAAATTTAGTTGAAAAAATGAAGCTTTTAAAGATCAAAGAGCTACATGAGAAGTCAAACACGGTGTTATTCCCAAAAAAAGTGATTGGTCATTTTCTTCTTTTCCTATTTTTGTTTAAAAATTAAAATAGAATATTAGTGTAATGATAAAATACAATGAAACACAAATTATGATAAGGAGTAAACTAAACCATAACAACATAAAAAGAAATTCTAGTTATGCCCAAAATTAAATATAACAACAAAACTAGTATATAAATTAGCCCAAATGCTATAAATAAGGTTTTGCAAAAGTCTATATATGCCGTTCAAGCACACTGCATTGCACCTCGCAAACAAAAATATATGATAAAGCGCATTGACACGTAAAATTTCGTGAAATAAACAATACGAGAATTAAACTAATCGTTCTTACGGAAAATAATGCCAAACTGTATCCACCTTACGATCATAAGATTAGTCTCACGAGTCACGATTCAGTGAAACCTCACATAACACCAAAATTGCCAAGAGAGCTTCCAGTGAACATGAGTTTCAATAATGTGTTGTAAAATGAAGTCCAAATACAGAGCAAGGTACCGAGCCTAGAAGAGAAGTCATACAATTCCAAAATCTTCAAGAAAAACCCTCAATATAAATTCAGTATGTCAATTTCACAATCTCATGCAATAAATATTATATTATAATTATTCCAAATGATCTCAAAATTTCATTTAAACACCAAACTTGTAGCTCAAACAACAATACATTATATGCATACATAAGGCATGGACATGTTCAGTTCCACCAACAAGAAAAAATTGTAAATGTTGTGGGTAGGTAAGAGAGCATTTTAATATGTTCCTAAAAGCGTAAACACCAATAACTGAAGCCATGCACCACCAAACAAGGGAAATGACCAAATTCACTTAACATCACAACACAAAAACGACCACTCACAAAAGAATGGAAAATCAAAGTTGCAGCAACGAAGTGTTACCATTAGCCCTCACATCTATGTGTCTCCGGAGTCTTTTAATTAACTTGACATCTTAATTCTTCTTCCTTCTTTTAACAACACTCATGCACATGGTGACTTGTTTAATTAGATTCAAAAATTAAAATTTGCTTCGTTTCTCATCCTGAAATTCCTCTTTTCTCGGAGAACGGGGATTTCACGGCACAGAACGATGCACAACAAAACGCCGGGGTGCTGCTGAGGATATGTCATTGAATTCCTCTTTCCCCGGAGAACAACAGAGATCTCACGCAAGGAACGATGCAGAGCCCAATGCCGGGGTGCCGCTGAGGATTTTTCCTGAAATTCCTCTTTTCCTTGAGATCGAGGACCCCCGAGATATACTAGATGTGGAATCAGACACTCTGTCGGGCCTCAGTGTTGAGACGGAGGACAACATCGCCGCCGATTTTTTATATTAACGGGGTAGAGGCAAAGTTCTCGATATATGGAACTACGACCATGTTGAAAAGGAGGGAGATATATAGGAGTGTCGGCGACATGGCGAATTGTTCTCCGCCTCGCAAAACTTGGCGAAGGGCGAATCCTTCTCCGCCTCGCCAGAATCACCCGAAGGGCGAATCCTTCTCCGCCTCGCAAAACTTGGCGAAGGGCGAATCCTTCTCCTGTTTGGGAGATAGGTGGTTGGACAGGTTGGTTTTAACCCCCATTTAAAATCGGAGCAACTGAAATGCCAGAAGACACTGCTGTGAAAGATGTGGTTGGTGAGGAACTTGACAAAGATGGGTCTAGTGCAAAAGATGTTGAAGTGAAGGATGACGTTGAATCTCTGCTTAAAGCACTCAGGATTGATGCTGCTGCTGAAGGTGATATCAAGATAAAAGATACAGAAACATGGACTAAATGGTCAAAGGCGAAAATGGATAGAGACTTTGATCAGTGGATACCTCTTCGTGCAAATACCGGTATGGAAATCGTCTGAGTATTGATATGTTTATAACTTTATATAATCTCTTGATTAACAATCGACCAGAGTTCTTTTTCTATCACTACTATCTTATTTGTTACTATTTAATAGCTTGAGACGGATGCTTATTACTTCTTTTAGTGACTGCTCTGTGTTGAAGATTGATACTTTTGGCGTTCTTCATCATTTTAGGTGTACTTCTATGTGGAGTTTATGCTCAAAGAGAAGCATTCTTTAGGAATATTGATCACTCCAGGAAGGTTTTTGACATGGCATTGTCATCTATTTATGGGTTTCCTCAGGTATGAATTCATTGGTCATGTTTACTGTTTTAGGGTTCCTTATGCTTTAATTTGGTTCTGTTTGACTTTGAGGATATGCAGCTGATTTATCGACTGTTTTTCTCTTTAATGGCATATTGGGAAATGGTTTTCATTCTTTTTAGCACATTTTGGTCCGAGGTTTTTATTTTCTTTAATCATGTCGAGATACGCAGACTTTACAATGTTTCCTGCAGCATTGTCTTCACATGTACAGTTGCACGTCTCCTTACTGCATTTGGTTGATTATATATGTTGTTTGATTTTCTTCAATTTCTTCATTAAATCATCATATGGCCTTTTAGATGAATTTGCTGCCTTGGAAATTCTAGTACCTTCATTTACTATGGTGCTTCCAGGTGAATAAACTGTATATATGTTTTACATTTTAGATGAATTTGCTGTCTAATGTGGGACTAATGGTATCTCGGTAACCTTTCAAAATTTGAGTTGTGTTTCACTCAAAGCATAGATATTGTACCTTGTAGTTTGCCCAGTTTGCTCCATTTTATTCACTTTTATTTTTACAGTATGCTGATTATGTTGTTTACTGCAGAGATGAGGCGGCCGAGTAGGCAACTTGAAATTTTGTTCAGCTATTATTGGGGGTTCTTTACAAAAATCGTGCCGAGCTCAAGATTACAGAAGTATGGGAAGCTATGTGGCCTCATTTTTGGTGGTATGATAATTAGGTTTGATTAGAAAAGAAAAATACCCTCTTGAGTTTGTTTGAATGCATGAAAAAACACCAGAAATCTAAGAAAATTAAAAAACACCCACATATTTTGCCCAAATTTGCAGGTCTGCTGGATGGTTTTCTGAAGCTCGACTCTGTGTTGATAGTGAAGGAGATGTCATATCTTCAAGAGGTCATATGAGATAAGGAACTGAACATGAGGACAGATATATAACAGATCTTATTACATTAAGACACTTTAAAAGCTGAATCCTGACATGGCATCGGTCTAAGAATGCCTGTGTTCGGTTGGGATTTTGGGTTCAGAATTTATGGCTTGGCTTGTTGAGGCGTTGTAGGCACCTTACGATTTGAAACCTGTTTACTCTATGTAGGTGCACTCTGTAAATGTTGAGCATGGATATGCAGCTTAGTATATTTTCTTTAATCTTTGTGCTATTTTCTGTTTTTAGGTTTTATTGTAAAGTCGCCCTCTACTTATAAAGGCGCGTTTTTCTTTTCTTCCTCTTAGATTACTGTTTGCTTAGCTGACGTGGCGTTCGCTGTTTGGTCATTATGGGCCTTAAGCACGTCCGTATAAATATGCATCGTTCTCTTGAAACTCTGTAATTTTTGGTTAAGAAATACAAAGAAAATTCCCAAAATATTTGAGCTTTACAGCTTTACATGGTATCAGAGCGGGTCATCAATGGCGCGCGAGATTACAGCTGCGAAATACGGACGCGATTCCGATCCACTTCTACTTCATGGTTCAGATCATCCAGGGATGATATTGGTGAGCAATCTTCTCACTGGATCCAACTATCTCCATTGGAGCCGCGCAATGAGATTAGCGCTCGGAGCAAAATCCAAATTAGGTTTTGTTCATGGCACAGTCACAGTTCCAGATCGAAATTCGGAGGATTACGAACAGCATCAAAAGGTGGAGTTCATGGTGATGTCTTGGATACTGAATTCGATCTCAAAGGAAATCGTACAAGCTTTCATGTGCGTGAAAAATTCGAAGCAGTTATGGGACGAGTTAGCTGAACGATATGGCGAAAGTAATGGACCACTTCGATATCAACTGAAGAAGGAGATTTCTAACATGTCTCAAGGTAATCTCTCAGTTACATCTTACTACACTAAGCTGAAGTGTCTCTGGGATGAGTACACATGTCTAGTAGCCCTACCTGAGTGTAATTGTGGTGCTGAAAAGGCTTATAACGATAATGATTCAGAAAGCAAACTCATG
>CACSLK010026072.1:4758999-4769013 GCA_902706635.1 Striga hermonthica
GGAGTGGATGGTGCAATTATGCTGGTCAAGGGAGGTTTTGGAAGAGGAGGAACCAGTATAGGAAACTTGGGAAGAGGAACTAATGGAATGGGAAACTCTGGGAGAGGTACTGTTAGTAGGGGTTCATTTGGACAAACTTATAATAATTCAGGCAGGGGAAGAGGACAACCTAGACTTTCTAGAGAAGAAAGAGTAAAGTTATTCTGTGAGCACTGTGGCTACAATGGGCATGAGATTCAAGGGTGTTTCAAACTCAATGGATATCCAGAATGGTTTAAGGAATTGAAGAATCAAAGAAGTGGTCAACTTGCTAACATGATAGATGATCAAAGTGTTAGTAATAAGTCAAGTGAGGGAGACAGTGAAAAACAACAAACTCATAATCCATTTGGAGATATCAGCTCATTGCTGCAGAAAGAGATTGCAAAGTATATGGCTGGGCAACAAGCAGGAGATTCATCATCCTATATGCATCACAGTGATTTTTCAGGAACCATCAATCATTTTGGGTTCTCTTTGCTGGAAAATATTGAGGAAACCAGTTGGATTGTTGATAGTGAAGCAAGCAGGCACATCTGTTGTAACTCAGAATTGGTGGATAATTTCAGTTTTCTGAACTTGCCTATTATGGTAAACTTGCCTAATGGAGCTAAAATTAAGGTGACAAAAATTGGAAATGTCAGGTTGAATGAGGAAATTATTTTGAAGAATGTGCTGATTGTACCTGAATTTAGATACAACTTGCTGTCTATTGGTCAACTCACAGATGAGAAGAAGTTGGTGTGCACTTTTGATGAACAAGGTTGTCATCTTCAGGACCTTGAAAGTAAAAGATCATTGGCAACAGGGAAAATTCATGGGGGACTGTATATCATTAAAGGAAATCACCATGCAGTCAATCATGTAAAGGAAGGTAATCTAACAACTCAACAACTGGAAATATGGCATAAGAGGCTAGGCCACAGCTCAATATCATGCATGCAACATATTGATTTTCTAAAAGTTTTTTGTAAGGGACAAAGTGTGAAGCCTTGTGATGTATGCCATAGAGCTAAGCAAAGCAGACTCCCTTTTCATCATAGCAAAACAAAGACAAAAAACAAATTTGATCTGCTGCACATAGATGTGTGGGGGCCTTGCCATGATGAGTCCATTGCCAATGTGAATTATATGCTCACTATAGTGGATGACAAAACAAGGGTTACTTGGATATTTCTCACGAAGTACAAGTCAGAAACATATCAGAATTTGAAACACTTTCTTGAAATGGTAAAAGTGCAGTTTGCAAAACTTGTGAAGCAGATTAGGACAGATAATGGCTCAGAGTTTCTAGGAGAGAATATGCATTCCTTATTCAAGGAAAGAGGTATTTTACATCAAAGAACCTGCCCTTACACTCCACAACAGAATGACATAGTTGAAAGAAGGCACATGACTATTTTGGAGATTGCAAGATCTTTGTTATTTCAGTCAAACCTAGAAAAAAGGTTTTGGCCATACACTCTATTGACTGTTGTGCATATCCTCAGTACACTACCAAGTGAGGTTCTGGGATGGAAAACACCATATGAGATACTTCATGGAAAACCACCAGACTATGAGAAATTTAAGGTTTTTGGATGTCTAGCCTATGCATACAGGCATGATCCAAAGAGGAGGAAGTTTGACAATAGAGCACAAGCATGTGCTTACCTGGGAAATGTGGGTGGAGTTAAAGGCCACAGGCTCTATGATTTACATGATGGAACTGTATTTGTCTCAAGGGATGTGACATTTTATGAAGATATCTTTCCATCTTCCAAAGAAGTCTCAGAAGGCTTATCACAAACCATTTTGCCAAGGTCCTTTGATGATACTGAAACAGAAACACCAGTTGACAATACAGAAGAACCCTCAACTGAGGTCACAGAAACCACAGAACAAACCACTTCCCAACTGGTTGAAGGGAAAAGAATAAAGAAACCACCTGGGTGGATGCAAAACTATGTGTCTCAGACCACACATTATGACTCACAACACAAACAGCATGTCCTATTCATGACAGAAGTAGAGAAAACTGAAACTGAACCTCTCTTCTATGGACAAGCAGCCAAAAATCCTCAATGGGTACTGGCTATGGAGAAGGAACTTGATGCCTTAGAGATGAATCAAACTTGGACATTAACTAAACTCCCACCAGGCAAGAAGGCAATTGGTTCTAAGTGGGTATACAAGATAAAAAGACATCCAGATGGATCTGTTGACAAGTATAAGGCAAGATTAGTTGCCAAGGGATATCTTCAAGTTGAAGGGGTTGATTTTGGTGAGAGTTTTTCTCCTGTGGCTAAGTTGGTCACTGTCAGGTTGTTAATTGCTCTAGCAGTTCAACATGGTTGGCATTTACATCACATAGACATCAATAATGCTTTTTTTCATGGCTACCTTGAAGAAGAAGTTTATATGCTGCCACCTCAAGGATATCACAAAGCAAAACAAGGAGAGGTTTGCCATCTTAAAAGAAGTCTCTATGGCCTCAAACAGGCTTCTAGACAGTGGAACTTGGAATTTTTAGAAAAATTACTTGCTTATGGGTTTCTTCAGTCCACTCATGACAATTGTCTGTTTGTCAAACATTCTACTCAAGGTTTTCTGGCACTTCTCATCTATGTAGATGATGTCCTTGTTACTGGCACATCTATTACTGATATTGAACATCTCAAGTCCTATCTGGACACTCTCTTTACTATTAAAGACCTGGGACCTGCTCAATATTTTCTTGGGTTGGAAATTGTTCAAGGGGCTCAAGGTGTTCACCTCACTCAGAGAAAATACATCATTGACATGGTTAAGGACCTTGGGCTGCAAGATTGTAAGGCTACAGCTACTCATTTTCTTCATGGTCTTAATTTGTCCACACTTCAGGATTCTCCTTTGATTGATCCTGAGCCTTACAGAAGGCTTGTGGGAAGGTTGTTATACTTGAATCTATCCAGACCTGATGCATCTTATGCCATTCAGCAGCTCAGTCAGTACATTAAAGCACCTCTGGAATGTCATTGGTCTGCAGCTATACATTTGCTCAAATACTTGAAGGAGAGCTGTACACTTGGTCTTTATTTTCCTAATCATTCTCAGGGTTCCATTCAAGCATTCTGTGATGCAGATTTGGGGACTTGTGCCATTACCAGAAAATCTATCACTGGCTATTGTATTTTTCTAGGAGATGCTCTGGTTTCTTGGAAAACAAAGAAGCAAAGGACTGTGTCAAAATCATCTGCAGGGGTTGAGTATAGGGCCATGGCAACCACTGTTTGTGAACTTCAATGGATTGTTGGGCTGGTTAAAGATCTGCATTCCCAGGCCTCTCTTCCCATTCCTTTATGGTGTGACAATAAGGCAGCACTTCACATCACTGCCAACCCGGTCTTCCATGAAAGAACAAAGCATTTGGACATTGATTGTCATGTGGTAAGAAACAAGTTCAAAGAAGGTTTCATCTTGCCTCGTCACATCTCATCTTCTCTTCAACCTGCTGACACCTTTACTAAACCCCTTGGTGGACCTGACTTTCGATTTTTCTTGCTCAAGTTGGGAATGATGGAGCTGAACCACATTCCCACTTGAGGGGGGGGGGGTGTTGAGCATGGATATGCAGCTTAGTATATTTTCTTTAATATTTGTTCTCTTCTATTTTTATGTTTTTAGGTTTTCTTGTAAAGTCGCCTTCTACTTATAAAGGCGCGTTTTTATTTTCTTCCTCTTAAATTACTGTTTGCTTAGCTTACGTGGCGTTCACTGTTTGGTCATTATGGGCCTTAAGCACATCCGTATAAATGTGCATCGTTCTCATGAAACTCTGTAATTTTCTGGTTAAGAAATACAAAGAAAATTCCCAAAATATTTGAGCTTTACAGCTTTACAGTCATTTATCTCCTACCTTTAAACATGGCCATGGGTCAACCGATCCGCCGACCCAGCACGAACCCGACTCGGTCAAACCCGTTGACCACGGGTTCGGACCGAGCTCGAATTTCAACCGGGCCGATCCAGGATTGGGATTTTTTCGACCCTGACCTGACGGGATGGACCAGATCCATGCCGATACGGAAAAAATGGTATGATTTTCAAATTTTTCTTTTTTTTTTATTAAGACGGGCCCAGACCTGGGCTGGGCCGAGCCCGGTCCGACACGAAATTTGGCCATGTCTACCTATGTCAAATCAATATTACTTATTTTATTTTAAATATTATTTTAATATAAACTCAAAATTTCACCAACTAAAAATACTATTTTTCAAAAAAAAATTAATTATGTAAAACCAAAAAATCCAAGCAAAATAAAAATATTTTCGCAATGGCCAAAATTCACCAATTTTTCTTCGTTTTTTGCTCAACGTATTTATTAGGTTATCATTTCAATTTTTTTATTTATTTATTTCTTAGTGTACAAGTATTTTGGAGATCCATGGTTTCATGGGTGCAGCAGGGTGCTCATGGGGCAATAAACTTATAAACCCAAAACAAGCCCTAGGTGAATGTAGGTTTTTTTTTTTTTTTTTTTTTTTTTTTTTTTTTTTTTATAGAGAAAATTACCACCAAATTAATTAAACTATAAAATATTCTATATATATTAACATTATATTTTATTTGCACATATAAAATCTGACACGCATATTTGCATACTATGCACAATTCTTTACTTACCTTTTTTAAAGATAATTATTGAAGAAGTTGTATGGAATTGATAATTGTCTTAATTTAATGAGATTTTAGTTTTGCAACTTCTCAAAAACTTTACATCATCTCTTTCAAGAAAACTTTTTGCGCCTCATGTCATCTCCAATTTTCTCCATTATATATATATACTCTCTGTGTGTGGTGCATGTTTGCTGGAGGAAAGCCCCTTTTGATCACTCATCTCGATTGCTGAGAACCTTAAAGTGACTTTCTCCCCATCCTCAACTCGACTTTCAAGAATCTTAAGTGCCTATCTCACGCCATCCACGGCCCTACCTTGTCATGACACCCTACACTGAGGACGAGGTCTGGACTTCTGTTGCGTCGTGAGGTACAATATCAGTCCGCAGACTCACAGAGACGACCACGACTACGAACGCCTCCTTTATGGGGGATATCTTCGTCATCTTCAACTTCTTAGATGACGGGGCGACCATTTGAGGCGGTGCAGTGCAACAGTTCGGGATGGACACAAGAATCTCAACGCCCGTTCACATATTAATGATGTCGTAGTCTTGGGAAAAAAATCACATGTTTGATTTATTCATTTTTGTGGATGATTTCAATGTTATACTAGATTACATGCTTATGTTCTCTCGGGCAAAAATCAAGTTTATGCTTAGTTTATAATGTGTAATTATTCATATAACATATAACTTGAAAAGAAGATTTTGACATGGACGATATAAAAATTGGCGAAGATGTCATTGAAACCGATGGTCTGACTGAAAAAAAATAAAATAAAATAAAAAATAATTGAATGACAAAACTGACCAGATCGATATTATACGGAAAAAAAAGGTGAAGGCTTAACGACGAACGTCAAAATCCTTGTGCAAGACAGACATTAGAATAATTTTAGTATACGTAACTTCTATAGTCCATCTTTTTACAGGATATGTTGCGTTTTTATCTATATAACATTTATCTAACCACAATTATGATGTTTTGATATTGTTTACATTTTTTGATTAATTATATAACATCGAACTTTACATCATGATTTTGTTTATATTTTTCACTTAATTTTCTACTCAATAAATGCATTACCATCACGGATAGAATAGAATCAAATGACATATGGCTTATCATTATTTGATTTGATTCCAAGTGGTTAGGCTCAAATTAACAACCGTCTATTGCTACTATTTTATTTATTTATGTATTTCTTTGTTTATTTCTGTTCCAAACAATTTAAATTTCCTTTTGGTTCCTAGCCCTCAAGGCTTAGTTTGGTGGTATTGAAATCTCTCTTGCCATGTAGACGACGCTGGGATATGATAGAGTTGGATATATTGATATAATCACGAACACATATCTTATCCCTTGTTTGTTTTGTTGGATTGAGTTTCTAGATTATCCGGTCAACCCGGGATGAAAAAGGTGTTTATCTCATCGTATTGGGATAACTTAATCCTAGGAAATGGGTGGGATAGACTCAATCCTAGGAAGTAAAATTTCTCATCTGCCATCATCTATTTACTATATAAAGAGACAACTCTTTCCAAAAATAGTAAGTTTTCATAGTGGGCCATAAACTATTCCTTCTATTTATAAAATTCCGGTTATGTCCCACGTGTTCATCAATAATGATGTATTTATTTATTTTTTAAATTCAATTTATATGTACGTACTCTCCCAATTAATAATATATATTTATTTATTTTTTCCAATCTTTATGGTTAATAATTTGAAACATAACTCATTAATTTTATTTTTAAACTATAACTAAGTACACACTCTCCTAATTAATAATACCTTTATTTATTTATTTATGTTTCTCAATATTCGTGGTTAATAGTTTGAAAGCTCATTTTAATAGTTTTTTTTTTCCTTTCTAATCCATATGGTTAATAGTTTGAAGTAAAACTCTAATAAATTATTTTTGTAACTTTAAAAAAATATTATAAACCACATTTTGTTAAAATATTTGCAATTTGTATAGATATATTTTTCATGTTCCTAAATATCATTTTTTTTTGTTTCATAACATAATGTTTATTATTAGGAATATATTGCATTTGTTTTTAATTTCTATTGTTATTGTAATTATTAGAAACTTTAATGAGTTATATAAAATTCGTTATGTGAAACAAAATATTAAATCAATTATTCGTCTTTCAAGCCCTTAATTACAACTGCACACATGAAGGCCTTGCAAAAATCATATGAAAGTGATGAGTACAACATATTATTTAATATCGAAAAAACACGCAATAAAAAAGTATTATTTATAAATTTATAATATAGAATTACAACTTATTTAATAAAAGTGTATGGTTTCTTAGTGGATAGTTTTATCGAAAAAACCGTCACTTTAGTGGGGTGAGATGTAAGTTCCAACAATGTTAAACGGTTAAGTTTAGAGGTAATAGAAAAACCGTAACATTTATTTTAATTAATAAAACTGTATGCTTCAGTTTTGTTGGAGAGTGAAAAAACCTCCACATTTGTTGTTTTCTATTTTTTCGTAATAAATAAATATTTCATGTCTTTTGAGCCAACTTCATATTTTTTTCATGTGCTTTGTGTTTTTAATTTTGGGTTTATCATTTTATATATGAAGAGTGCTAATTTTTTGTGTTACGGTTTTTTAGGATGTTGGGTTGGATTTTGTGTACAAGACTCCAAACACCAAACGATTTGATGCATTTAAACTGGACTTGGAGAATATATTATACATGTATGATAAAACGAGCATATAAACTTTTACAAATTAAACAAACTACAATTTTAGTTATGATGATAAATTTAACAAGCACACACATAAATAGAAATATGTAAATAAACATTGAATAATATAGAATAGTTATTTGTACGACTTATACTTATTTCTCATGCTGATGTTCTATAGAATTTTTATTTGTATGGTTTATGCTTCATTTCTAAAATCCCAACTTTCTTTTTATATGTTCCGTGCATTTGCACGGGCACAATACTAGTTTTTTTTAATTTTTGGACTATTTTACCTTTTCTAAGTCCACTAATTACAATCTTACTTCTTTATTTACTACAATTTTAGTCCAATCTCAACCTAAAAAACAAACATGGGCTTAAGGGTCCATCGTGGTGGCATCCAAACACAAGATATTGACAAGATATAAGTTTTTATCCCGCTCATATCATGCACAAATAATTGGTTAAATTACTTAATTACTATGCTGATTATTTACTTGAGAAGAAAAAATATAGTATTTTCATACCATGCAATCATATATATTAAAAAAATCAAATTAATAATTTGTAAATGCTATAATTTTTAAAACATATTTATGCTCAATAGACTTTTTTGAAAAGTTCGTCAAGGTTTGTTATGAAAAGCTCTCAAGGAAAGTCAGATTTAGGAAATAAATTTATGCTGAATAGATTTTTCATTAAGTATACTGATTTACACAGTTGACTTCATTGTGGAACCAACCTTCTATATATAACTAACAATCATACTTACATCCAACTACCCTTTTGATTGAATGCCAACTAACAATCCTAAAGTTAGAAGTTCAACGTGCTTGTAAGGGAGTTGATACTATTGTGTTTGAACATGAATGGCTGAATTTCAACTTAACTTCTCGCAAACGACAAGTCCAAGGTAAGAAAATAAAAAAAATATATGTTTTCTGAGATTCAACACTTAAACAAAAGGGTGTTAAGGTGTGGATTTCTTCTGGAGAATCGGGGTGGTGGCAGGAGGTAATCTATGATTGACGCGATCAAATTTGCCGAATGATAGATGCATGGTATCTTGATTTAGGAAATTTGAGGTTACTTGCAATAGTAAGAAAAAATTGAAGGATGTAACTTAGAGAAATGCTATGGTACCGTTACAGTACCATCCCATCGGGTGTTTTAACTATTGGATCTACATGTAGTTAGTATAAGATAGATGATTCAACGGTTAAAACACCCGATGGAATGGTACCGTAACGGGACCGTAGCATTTCCCTGTAACTTATATGCAGAGTAATGCCCCCTACTCACGGTGCGCACATTTTAATATGTCCACCGCTTATGTGGCATGCACACATTAGTGATGTTAATATCTTCAAAAAAATATATCACAATGTATGCATGTCACATAAGCGGTGGACATATTAACATATGCCCACCGTAGGTAGGTGAACATTATTGCTTATAAAAATACATCACCAATGTGTGCATGCCACATAAGCGGTGGACATATTAACATGAGGGGCTTCCGTTTAGTCGAAAGCAATTCAACAAAAAAGAAACATCCTAACATACCGTTAGACTTGAACCTTGTTCTTACATGCTATATTAATGGTTTGATGGTTTGCAGACTTTAGGAAAGCTTAACCCTAAGGCGAATCCTATGACTAATGCAGTAAGGGCTCTACCTTCCCATCTTAACCAGTGAGCTAAAGACCACCGTGGTAGGTGAGCATTATTGCTTATATGCATATTTACAATGTAAGAAAGAATTAGCATATAAATAAGGTAACTCATATATCTTATATGCATATATTTAGTTATTTACAATGTCACATCTAAATCCCTTGTGCCATCGTCTTCCCCAACATCTGATGCCTAAAATAAATATAAAATAAATATATTAAAAAAACGATATATTTTTCAACTATTGTACTTGTATAAATAAAGTCACCATAGAAGCAAAGACAAGATTCAACATTTATTTTCAGTTTCTTTTCTTCCTTTCAAAAGCAGTTCACATCAATGAACACTACAAGCGCAAAGATGAAAGAATTAGCTCAAACCTGTGTGTGTCCATGCGTGCATGCACCTCAGGCAGCCGTTGCAATTCGGTTCGAATTATACGACAAACGGTTCAAATAATCTCCGGTTAGAGAAGCCAACACTCTGTGGCAAGCTACAGCTGATGCCGTGAACAAGATTACGAGCGAAGTCCATAAAAACCTCAACACAAGTAACGGGTCTTTCCTGGCGGAGTTGAAGTGCTTAAAGAAGATAACTCTAAGCCGTCGATCTCTGAGGACGGTTTCGTATTCATTGCCGTTCGATTTAATCTGTTGTCTGCAGGCCCCACCTTGGACCAGAACTGGGCTGCTGATTCTGGCGAGGGAGAGGCCTTTCTGTATAGCTTTACACATCCATAGGTAGAGCACATCGGCAGCGATTTTGCATATTTGTTGGCGAAAGGGACTTGCTTCGTTAGAGACGAGTGCTCTTACCAATGAAGCTCCATCCTATTTCATTAAAAAAAAAATGAAAACGAAAGCTTTCGGTAACAGGAAAATCACAAAAACTCTAGATTTGATTTTGGGGATTATACTGTATTATGGTGACTGTGAGATGGAAGAT
>CACSLK010026072.1:4769023-4781186 GCA_902706635.1 Striga hermonthica
TTTTTTTTTTTTTCCTTAAGAAGAGGAATGATATAAGACGGATTTGTAATCATTCCTAGGGAATTTTTTAGCAAACCGTTTGTTCCAAAGGAAATGACGCCTGAAAAATTACAACATTTTAGTGCTTCATCAGAGGTAATCTGATGCCACAGATGTGCAATTGTGAGCTTATAAAACTGTTAACTTTAATCTCAAATACGTTAATTAGAAAGCTATCATCCGCAATTTCAAGTAATCCACTATTATTTACTAAATGTTTCTATTCTACAGGTTACACATACTTGAGGGGCAGTACTTAAGCTAAACAAACCTCAAGAAGATAAGAGTTACGGGTAATATAAAATTTTGTAAGATAAACGAATGTCTATTTAATCAAGTTTAAAATTGGGAGCTAGATTTTGTAATTTAACCCAATCACTGCACGTCTATCTTCTGTAATTTCAAGCAATCCACTATTATTTACTAATCTGTTGTTTCTATTCTACAGGATACACATATTTGAGAGGCAGTTCTTAAGCTAAACAAACCTCAAGATGATAAGGGTTACGAGTAATATTGAATTTTGTAAGATAAATGAATGTTATTTTAATCAAGTTTAAACTTGGGGACTAGATTTTGTAATTAAACCCAATTACTGAACATCTAAACTTTTCGCTAATTCTACCAAAGTTCAAGAGATGAACTTCACAGGCGCTACTCATTTTCAACCCCATAAAACAAACAACACACAGTTGCCCCTTTTTGACATTGGATCATCTGTTAAAAACGAGATCAACATAAGCAATTAAGTGCTCACCGCAGTCATCAGGAGCCTTCTTAGAACAATACCATTTTTAGATGGTAAAATTTTCAAAGCCAGATTTGCAAGATCCACTGTGCGGGAAATCTCATCTGAGGACTGAGTGAGAGAAGTTTGAGTATTCACTGGCACCAACGATTGCAGCTGTTTCCTGAATAATCAAATGATAGTCCTAACTATTGATCAAATGCAGTTTGGGAGAGTACATAGTGAAAAAAAAAAAAAGATTTTTTTCTGGTTCCTCAAAAAACCACAAATTGCAAGATGGCCCTTTGAGGTTATAAAATTCTTCAGCTTTGCTGATAATTTCACCGAAAACTGGGAATTGCACATGATGCTATCATGCTTGATAGGACAAATTTCGCAAATCATGCATTTTGCAGAAGTGAACTTCGCAGGTTTAATATAATTTCCAACTTTTAGGACATATTTACGAAATGTACTTTTCTATATTAATTTTAATAATGATATTGATAAAGACAAAATATATTATAAACAACGAAACAAGAGGTTGAAAGATGAAAACAGAGCATTTGAAATTTCTATCCATCTCACAACATCATAATTCAGCATGCTTTTTCCTTGGTCAATAAACGAAGCAAAAGCCAGTATCATTGTACCTAGTTGCTCCAATCCTTAGGAAAACAGCAAGCCTTTTCCACTGGAACTCTCTCCTGTTGTTGAACACAACCTGAAATTGTAAGCAACAGCAGATTAGTCTAACAAAGATAAACTCTATTTTCCAATTGTTTTAACTCTTAGCAATCAAACATTCATTTATCGCACGACATGGTTATAAATAGATTTCCCAACAAAGGAAGAACCAACTGTGCAATTTTGCTTGAAGTAGACCATACCGAATGTAAGATTTTCCTAGTGGCAGCAGAATTGTCAACAAGAAGCTTCTGGATAACATACGGATATGCAGCTTCAAATGTTTTAAAACTTGGATCTGAAGCTACTGCTAATCCTATAAAAATAAAGGCATAAAATAAATATAGAGATGTTGTATCATGTATCTTACAACATGCTGATTGGAAGGCTATGTTGTTGTTGTTGTTGTTGTTGTTGTATCATGTATCTATGACATTGGCAAAGCATGCTGATTGGAAGGACAAGTAAACATCGGTGTAACAATTTAGTGCCATAGAAATATGGGGTTATGTGTTGCTGGTGACAAAGAGCACAAACAATTTAGGGCTTGATTGTTTATGAAATAATTTGTTCAAAATGAGTTATTTTGGTTAACTATAGTTAATTTTGAAAAAGGTGGTATGGTTAGTTGTTAGTGGAATTTTAAGAATGTACCAAATAATATTTAAAATAAAATGATTAATATTGATTTGACGTAAAAATAAGAGATAAATGATGGAAATGATAGGCAGTTAAAATTATGTGAGTGGATGAATAGTGAATTAAAGTTGATGTGATGTGTAAAAATTATTGATTTGTATTATTTAATTATATGGATAATATTAAAGATAGTGGAGTTGAGTTAAAGTTGAGTTAGATTTTGAGTTGAAATAAAAGAGAGTAAATTAATTCATATACAATCAAGCCCTTAGCTACTGATTTATTAAAAAAAAGAAAGAAAGAAAGAAAAAGAAGAAGCTGTGCGTTATTGTAAGTGAACTTACTGGAGTCTGTTAAGCATATTCATATAACTACTAGAAGAGGAAATATAAGTCAATGAAAAGGAATAAGTTCATATATATGTATAAACTGGGGTCAGTTTGTGTTGTTAATCTAAAAACGGACAGAAAAATTTACCTTCCAGAGATGCCAGAGACCGCAAAACAAGTACATAGTATGGTGGCATGCGGCAATGATACTTTAGTGCTACAGACCAAATTCTACTCAGTACCTTCAGGATATGCAATTAAAAAGATAGCCACGATAGAATTAGGCAATCACTCAACTTCAGAGTATTTCCTTAACATTACAATATATGAGATATATCTGAGCACACACACACATACATATATAAATATATATTTATATATATGTGTGTATAGATGCTAAATTATTAAAAATAAAATTATATAAGCAAGTCATGTACAGTTAGCAATGTATAGAGGTACTAAATAATGGTCACAAGCTCCATCGAGTACAATATTTATCAAGTATTGATCCAATGAATCTAAAATCTAAAAGAGCAGTTGCAATCAATAATCTGTTTATTTATTTTCTTATGGCATCAGTTGATCTTTGGAAAAAATAATCATCGCGGCTGATTTTTTATTTAGTAATATTCAAGATATCAACACCTCGAGAGAATCCATATGATAGAATGTATTTAGAAGGCAACGGTCAAGGGCCTGCTGATATCTACAAGTCCATGTCCTAGATCTGAAACCTGATTGCATTTTATCCATTAAATATAAAAAAAAATATATATATATATATGTGTACAACATAATTCTAGTCTCTAGAGAAGGGTGACTTAAGGTTCACTAAATGCCATGAGCAATCAAACATGTTTTGTCACCATCCTTTATTACCTGACAAAATAACATTTCTGGTTAATATCAATAAGAAACTGTAAGTAACTGCATTCTCAGGACAAATTAGTGATGTGTATGGTGAGCCACCATTACCTTCTCTGCTCAGACCACTTTAAGCTAAACGTATGTGCACGCTTTAAACATAAGGAATAATTTGAACAGCATAGATTGAAGTGAAATGTTAAATAATAGATGGACATGAACAGAGTTTACCAACCAGAGCTAAAAAATTGCCATATAACCAGATGGTAAAGTCTGCATATAAGAAAAACTAATAGACATGATACCCACCAGACTAAACTTGACATCTGGCATTCCATCGTTAAATTCTAACTCCCCCAGTGCATCTTCCAGGTCCTGGATCATTTCAAAAAATGTCACCCATGCTAGTACGAATATTTAGGACAGAATCCTATCTAATAAGCTCTCCTAAAGAGAATGAATTTGACTTGCTCATACTTCAGAATATATAGTTTCAAATGTTTGACAATATGTAAGTAAATATTATTTAAGCAATCATAAGCTTAAATTAATAGGTCGGAACAGGACCAAAAAAATATCCCAGAAATGGATACTACCATGGTAAAGCGCCTAATGTTTGTTCCAGATCTTACAACATCCATTTCAACCAAATCCTGCACAAGGTTTGCCCAGTTGCAATTTACTATGTGCACAATGGAAGCAAGCATTCCCAATTGGTGCTTCTTTTCCATCCGACAGAGCAATCCAAAATCAAGAAACCTATGCAAATAGAGTTGACACACCCAAATTTCAGGTATCAGGTATACTGCTTGAGGCATAAGTATAAATTTAAATTTCAATTTAGAGATAATTCATGTGTTAAGAATGAGCAGTAGGAGAATACCCTATTTTCCCAGGTATGTACCGCAAATTTCCTGGATGTGGATCGGCATGCATTAGGCCAGTCTCAAGAAGTTGGACCAGTGAAGCCTCCACACCTTTGTTAACCTAAGAGTTAAGCAGCTGTATCGATGAAGTATAGAATGATAAAAGAGTAGTATGTAGACAATGTTGTGGTTCGATATTGATTCTCTTGCTCTTAGATACTACTTTTGCATCTAGGACTAACAAAAATCATAATGTTTTGGGTTCGCACAACTTAGATGTTTGTACTGTTGGAAGCTTGAACTGTTAACACTATAAGCTATGAAACAGAAAGTCCAATATACTTCTTTCTCTGAAATATATTGAGAAAAAAATAATTTTGAAGGAGCACTCATACCAGATCAAGAAGCTTTCGTCTCGACTCCTGAGAGGACATAGATATTAATTCACTTGGACTTTCACCAACCATCCAATCCATAGTTAAAACTCTCTTGTTGGTCAAATGCCGAAATACTTTTGGTGAACAAATGAACTTAAAGCGAGAATGAACTTCCTGAAGCAAAACAAATGAACAACAATTAAAAGAGATATAACAATAATGGATTAGCAATAGATAGTTAGATACATCTTTTTTTAACAGGATCAGCAGAGTAGAAAAAAACTAAAAAAAAAAAGTAAATAAATAATAAAATAACGACTAAAAAGTCCCACCTTCAAGCAAACCACCAATGTTATTAATGAACTTTGATATTGGCACCATGTAACAAGCACGGGACGGTAGTCCCTCTAGGATTTCAATGAGTTATAAAGTTAGTCAAAGCGAGAGAGTTACCATGAATTCTAAAGCATTAGCTGCCTCCAAGTTGTAATCTAACTCCCCAACCAAGCCTTTTCCAAGTTCATCCGCATACAGACGAAGGTCATTTTTCCTTTTTGCTACCTTTTGCAAAATTCCTAGCTGGAAATAATTTCTGAAAAGTTAATAGCAGCATCTTGAATCACTTTGAAGGTGAGAGACCAACAATATTGGACGTACCCCTATACGAAGAATATAAATATCTCTAACAACAACATGGCGTAAGTCAGGACGCTGAACTTTCACAGCAACATCAAGCCCATCACGTGTACTTGCCTTGTAAACCTACAATTTTTTTGCTAACAAGTATATCAGACAAGATAAATGACGGAACACCCAAAAAGGAACAATTTTGTTATACATTCTCTCTACAATTGATAAATGACTTCCTACATACAAGATAAAGTCTAGTGTTCATGAAGCATGGAAACCTCTTTTACACCTGCCCAAATGATGCTGCAGCCACAGGTTCCTCAGAGACATAGCTAAAAAATGTCTCCACAGGAGAGCCTAATTCTTCTTCAATGATTTTCATTGCTTTAGCCCGGGGGAAAGGAGGGATCTGATCATGCAGCTCTGAAAGTGCCTACAATAAACCAAGCAATAGAATATGAAATATGAAATATGGATTGTTTTATACATACTATAAAACAGTCTCACATTAATTTAGTGTGTGACAGTCATAACAAACTTTCATACATTCAAAGTGAAAATCATACACTTCAAAACAATTATTACATTGTTTACATAATTTTTTAAGTGTATGGTGTTTCACTTTGAGGTATAAAACATTATTTATGACATTTGCAGATTATATATATATGACTGTCTTATACTAGGTTTTATGTTAACTCATTTGTCTAGGTATATATAGAAGTAAACGAAATGGAGCTGATTTCATCTCATACCTTTGAAATTCCATAACCAGTAATATCGGGTCTTGTAGAAAGGGACTGACCAACTGCATGGGAAATTGATTACGAATGAGAATAAAATATGATCTTAGTCGAACTTGTAATAAATGAGAATACTCATGTGGAAATTTTATTAAGGATTTACATAACCAATACAAATTCTTCCGAAATCATACAAATCCCATATTACCTTTTATAAAAGTGGGTCCCAGGTTTAGCATTGTTTCTTTCAATACCATCCCAAAATTGTAATCAGAATCATTTCCTCCAGCATCTGCATCTGCAGCAGAACTGATTGAAGAAATCCTGAATTTGATTGTGGCGGAAACAAACGCAATAAAGACCTTCAACAACATAAAAGCCAGTAAGGATGGGGTTTAATTAATCAGGTCTGAAAAAACAACTCTTGCTTACAGATTCTATCATAAATCGAAGAGAAAACGATAAATCAACAACCGCTTCCAGTAACACAAATGAAATGCATGGTACTTTAAGCACATTAAACATAAATCTCATGTGAAGGTTAAAATATTAGACAATAATGACAAGATATAGGCTTATAGGTGATTTTCGAGCTTATAGCTTATAGCTGAAAAACTAACTTTTATATGATACAAGTGTTTGGTAAATTAGCTTATAAGCTAGCTGAAATAAAAATTTCAACGAGCTTATTTGAAAAGCTAACCAAAGAAGCTAATGAGATAAGCTCGAGCCTTTTAAAAAAAGTCCGTCCAACCAAACGAAGCTTATTTGAATACAGGAAGCTTATAAGCTAACCAAATAAGTTATAAGCTAGCTTATTTGGTTACCAAACATAGCCATATTCTCTGCCCATGGACCGTATTCAAATTGGTTTGGTTTTTAGACGAACAACTTTAGATGGTCGAAAGAAATCTATAGAAAATAAAACAATACCCTACAATTAAAAACACATTTATTCAAGTAGAAGTTCATTTGGCCTATGAACAAGTTTTCTTGTAACACAGCAATTTCATTTCTTTGTTTTCAGCTTTCTTTTGTTCTCAGCACATTTGTTTTAAAGAATAAGATCACTTTGGAGCATAAGATCCAGTATGAAATCCATATATGCAGCTAATAGTAAGTACTGACGAAAGATTTCAGCTCATTGTAAGATACATATGAGAAGAGAACCAGCGATTTATAAAGTCGAAACCACTGGAGAAAAAATAAGACCGTGTTTTCTACTTAACTGCCACCTAAGCTAGCTTAACCCATTAAAATCACAATTAATAAACACACGCTTTTATTAATAAATAGCTAAAAACAATTGCCTGCAGGTGCATGTTCATATATTCAACAAATTACAAAAGTTTACAATCTTTTAATTTGAACACTTTCCCCAATAAATTGAATCCCAAGGAATGTGAACCATTTGAAATTGCACAATTAATTGTATGCAAATCTTCGATGAAAGAAACTGAGCTCAAGCTAACGCATTCTATGAAGAGAGCAAAAACTCAATTCAAGTTTAGCAAAAGCATCTTATACTGAAACTATAGGATTAGTAGGATTACTATTCCATATGGGTAGAGTAAATTTCCTTGAAGTCAGTATGACGAGAGTACAAATTAATCCATGAGGAAAACAAAAGGTTATTACCTCAAGAAGTCGGAGACCTACTACATGAGGCCTCAAGGTGAAATATTCTGTAACTTCTTCTGCATCATACATTTCAGGAAGAGGCTTTGTCCACATCTTGGATAGATGATAAAAATAACTAGCATAAACCTCCATGGCTTTGAGATCAGCCAGAAATAGATCAACACCAGAGAGCTCTTCAAAACAAGAGAAAATAGTTATATTGAGAGAGCTTTTGTATGTACAAGAAAGTAAGATCCCAAGTACTTATACGCAAATGCATATTTCTTTGCTCTTTCTCAATAAACTTATAGCATCTAATTAAACAATCAATCATCACAGTGAACATTATGATTCATGCCGCAAACTAGTTATGAAATATAGATGAGAGGGCACACAGTTGGGATTCTTTTATGTAATATCTGTTTATACTTTATACACATTTATTCACAACTGCGAAGCTCAAGCTTGATTGAAAGTCATACGTTCGGTCACATAATTTCATAACCGAGCCAAACATGGTTACAGTCGAGCGATACTTCATGAAAAGTTAGATTCTGAATTTTCTGATTCAACAGACGTCTACGGACATGCCAGTATACAATGCCGCCAAAATGAGCAAGATAAAGAGCATCATAGGGCGCAAATGATTAGCTTTATTATCAAGGCATCAACTTCCACATGTCAAAGAAATGTAAGTAAGTTTCTAAAATTCTCCATAGTAGGTAAGGGAAGCTAAAATCTAATGAATGCCTTCATGAAAAGTGACCCAAATTGCCCCTAAATCCAAACTACAACTAGCATATGACCAAACTACTTGTCGAAGTGAGGATAAATTCATCCAAACTAGCTCAACAAAGGTCCCCATTGAAGCACTATCAAGTTCGAACTCTACCTGGATAGTAAGGCTCTGGCCAAGACGGAAACCGAGAAGACACCGCCTGAGGGTCCTCCACATTCCGCAGCCATATCAGATCCTCCACGGACTTCGAAACCTCCGGAACTCGAAACGCTCTGTTGGCCCACCGCAATCCCTTGCTAAAACCCGCTTTCAAAAACGCTACGTCTTTCTGCACGACTTCAACGACGTTCCCCAGCCCACCACCATTCCTGCTCCGCCTCTGCTTCTTCCCGAGGCCGACGCTTTTACGGTCTCTCTTCAAGGGACTCCTCTTGGTGGCCTGAGTGGCTCTCGCAGAGCAAATAACGGGGACCGGCGATATAGCTGACGCCATACGAACCCGAATTCTTCGGAAAGTAGATTTACTGTGGAAATCTGGCGGCCATTTGAGGCTGAGAATTTGAGATGGGGCGTTGAATTTCAGGTGATTATCTCGCGGTGTTCACATGAGCAGCAGCGGAGGAGAAGAGTGGAGATGGATGAAGGAAATTGATGACGACCAATCGTGTTGGCCGGTGGAGGGTAGGGGACCTAATTGAAATTTGGGAAAAGAGTTGGGGTTGAAAAGGTATAAAAGGATAATAGACTTGGCCTGTCCTATTGACCTAACGTACAGAGTTGAAACATTTTGAACTCGTGTTTGATTATGTGCGATCGCTGTTCGTATTTAATTTGTTTATATTGTAGCAAAAATTTATGTTTGAACTCATTCGTTTAATTATTCGTTGATTGTTGGTGTGTGAGGCATTACGGGGCCTAATTGAAATTTGGAAGAGCGTTGGGATCGGAAAGTAAAAGACCAAATGGTGTTGGTTGATCTTGATGACTAATTGAGTTGAGCTAGAACATTTTGAAACTCGCGTTATATTATGTTTAATCGTTGTTCATATTCATTCGTTTATCATTTATGCAATTATTCAATGTTCAAGGTCACTCGTTTAATAGTTCGTTGAAAATCGAGTTTGTCCAATAACTTAGTAATCAATCTTGTTGAAAATGTTTGATCAAGTTGAGTGAATAATTTAGTAATCAATCTTGTTGAAATTGTTTGATTAAATTGTGTTGTAACCTCAAATATTTTTTTTTTTCAACAAATGAATTAAATTATCATTATTTTACAAAAACATATCATACATATAGATATAAGAATATATATTAAATTAATATTGACAAAATTATCGAACGGTCGTAGACGACTCATATTGGTTTGATTAATAAATGATCTTAATTTCTTTGCAAGCTAAACTCGGCCAATAAACAAACAAACCTTTTGTTACGCAAATTATCCTAAGATTCAGTTTGAACTACAATCTGTTGACTTGAACCGTCTCGTCACCTCTGCTGACCTGCAAAACATTGGGAGGAGTCCCGGCGGAAAAGACTCTGACGCTCAAGTCAGTATGTGTTTGACGAAAAAGTAGCAGTATATGAATTTGCGCGTATATAAATATATATATGTGTGTGTGTGTGTGTTATTGAATAAGAACATGAATGCCTCTTTTATAGTTAAGGTTGAGTGCTGACTACAAGATTCCCGGTATGGTAAGAAGCATAGTTATGAAAATTGAACCAGTGAAGCTACCGATTTAGTGGTTCACTAGTCGGACCAATGGTCGAACCAATTTAATTAATATATATTCAATTATTTATTATTATATATAATATATAATTATATATATTTTTATTATTAATTTTATAGTGTATGATATTTCTCTAAATAATAGTTTAATAATAGATACAACCGACAATGTTGAATAATGATGATGATTCTTTTCCATTTTATTTTTTATATTTAAAATCTTAATCTATATATATGTTATAAAATAGAGAGAATACAAACAACTCGATTTTTATTTTTAAATCACATTTTAAGTATTTTACTATTGGTTAAAAAAATAAAAATAATATACATAACATATAACAGTAAACTGTTTATTCCTTTTTACTAGATTGTGAATGGGTGTTACTATTTACACCCCCCCCCCCCTATTTCTACGTACCGCCTCATTTGGACAATTTTGCCCCGAACACTTTTCCAAACAAATTTTTTTTTTAAAAAAAATCTTGTCGTCCAGCCGGTAAAACCGGCCATGCACCGCGCCGTCCGGTTTCGCCAGTAGGACGCGACCGTGCACGTCTGCAATCGCCAGAAGGATGCGATCGTGCTCGTCCGCGATCGCCGACAGGACGCGAGCGTGCAAGTCCACGATCTCCGCCAGAATGGCAAATTTTTTTTTTTTTATTTTTTTTATAATCAATTTTTTTGTTATGTTAGAATTTTATATATTATCCCCCTATATATTAATACAGAACGCACTGAGCTTACGTGGCTGCTTCTGGTGCTTCGGAATCCTATGTGGCAAAATTACATGCTTCGTTATTAGGCTTGGGTAAATTTTAATTTAATACAAACCAAAAAATAATTAGGTTCGGATTACCATAAATATGTTGATTATTTATGGTCATGTTAAATGTATTAATTGTATTTTAATATCATTCCTTATTATAACTATTAAATTGTATATATATTTTAAAAGTTAATAACTTTTGTATTTTTTATCAGTTTTACATATGTAATATATCAAATTAATCTTTTTTTGATGAGGTTCCATTTAACATCCATATTGTATGTATAAAAAATAGTAATTTATATTTATCTTTATAACAATAATAAAATTATTTGTAATATTATTTAGAAAAATAAAATTATTTATCAACTAATATATTTATATTTCAAGTAGTTATATGATATAAGTTATAAAAACTAATATAATATAAAACATTTAGTCATAAGTAACACATATCATTCTAAAATATATAGTAATATATTTTTTTTAAAAAAAGTAAAATAAATTTAATATAAGTTTCTCATTATTTTAAAAATTTAAAAATAATTTTTCAACAAGTACCCGTGTAATACACGGGTGTTGTACTAGTTATGTTATAAATTAGAATTTAGAAATTATTATACTATAAATAACTATTAAACTACAATTTATCTAAATTTATTATACTATAAATAACTATTAAACTACAATTTATCTAAATTAACCTAAATTAAAAGACTAAGTGAATTGTATTTGTAATATACTTTTTAACATAAATTAAGTGAATTTTATTTTTAAAATTTTTAACCTAAATTTAGTGAGTTTTATTTTTAATATGTACACTAATACAATCTTTGCCGAATACTATCTTATTATACAATTTCCATACATATTATAAATCTCTTTATTTAATATTGCATCTTATAATAAAATATTTTCCAAATAGATATATCTCGTGCATCGCACGAGCACGTACTATATGTACCCCGTACATTTTTCTTTATTCATGTATATAATAATAATCCTCGCTAAATAGCCTTAAAATTGTGCACTTCGTGCATCGCACGGGCTCTGCACTAGTAACATATAGCAGTAAATTAATTGTTTATTTCTTTTTACTGGATGTGAATGGGTGTTGCTATTTAGTATTTACTGCCCCCCTTATTTCTACGTACTGTCTCATTTGGACAATTTTGCCCCGAACACTTTTCCAAAAAAAACATAAAATAATCTTGTCGTCCGGCCGGTGAACCGGCCGTGCATGGCGTTGTCCGGTTTCGCCAGTAGGACGCGACCGTGCAAGTCCGCGATCTTCGGCCGAATGGCAGAATTTTTTTAATTTTTTTTTATAATCAATTTCTTGTTATATTAGAATTTTATACATTATTATGTTATATTTATACTATAAATAACTATT